>JBBPCW010000106.1:18794936-18810817 GCA_037974425.1 Phenacogrammus interruptus
TCCATTGTACCGCATTCAAAAAGCAGTAGGACTGAAACACTCAGCTACTTGTGCAAATGCTAAAAATAGATCTATGTTAGTGTGTTGGGTTTAATGACCAGCATATTCAAAGCAGGCTGCTTTTGTAGCTTCGTTTTCAGTATGGGTTGAAAAGTGAATGGTATGTTTTGAAACTTGATTCTGAAAATGATATTTATATTCTACATCAAAATCTTACTTTTCATGAAATGAGCCTTAAATTCATATACTGTCTCTTCTGTTTTTTAATAACTGTAAGACTTACTGTAATACATTGTATGAAACAGTGGTTGTAAATGCTTAAGACCCTGAATGTTTATGCACCTTAAGCAGCGAAATCTTAAAGC
The DNA here is from genome assembly GCA_037974425.1 of Phenacogrammus interruptus. Lineage (NCBI taxonomy): Eukaryota > Metazoa > Chordata > Actinopteri > Characiformes > Alestidae > Phenacogrammus > Phenacogrammus interruptus. The sequence goes on from JBBPCW010000106.1 coordinate 18,795,302, forward strand.
AGCTGAATTTAATGAGGTTATCTTTATTTACGGCTGTGGGCTCTTAGTAGGCAGAGCATTTTTTATTTGTCTTGCAATTATCGGTACACAACTGTTAAATAAAATGTATCAGGAATTTATCGCACTGGAATTGTTATAACCTTGAAATAAATGCTTAATTTGATTTCAGACTGTGCTTCTATTATACACCAAAAGGGGGCAAGAGCGTACCGATGAATGTGAAAGCTGAGGACGAGACATGGGCAAATAGAATGGGGCAAATGAAGTGAAAAATGTATAACAGAGTTACTTGCAAGTGTAGAAGCTGATTTGTGAGTGTATGCATGTGCCAAAGCATCCGAAGCCTCCCCTTACTAACTGATAGAATGTTGCTCTGTGAGTAATTTGAACTGGGGGCCTGATCTGTCCTCTATTTGCAGAGGCATAGGTCACATGCAGAAGCTCTTTAGATGCTTTCCATCACAGAGTAGCAAAGCAAGGTCAGCAAGTTGATCATACACTCAGAAAACATGGCACAGCGAGCTGGTTAAGAATAAAACATTACCTGTACTCTCCGCCTAAATTGCTGGCAGCCAGGCATCGGGCCCAGCGCTAGCTGCTCTCCATCAGGCTGCGGGCTTCAGGGATGGCCCCCATTTAAAGTGTTTTGCACCATCTTGCATCCGTTTATTGTATAATGAATGTTGCTGTAAACTATTCTTGTTTTAACAACACAAACTCAAATGCAACTTGCTTCTCTGTCTTTGGGAAGAAAAAAAAAAGTAAATGACTGCAAGGATGGAAAGGAACAGTTGTGTCAGGACAGAAGCAAAAAAGCAAGCAAATAAATGGATACTTGTCAGTATTTATGGCAAGTGCTTTGGAGGCAGGTCAGGGGAGAAAAGTGACTGCAGAGGAAAAAAACATAATATCCTCAGGGATTTCTCTATACCATCTATCATATTCTTTTTGGTAGAGCTCTGCCGCTTAGCCGGGAGTTGTTTTGCTAAGGGCTTTTATACTGATGTGCTGCTTTGATAGGACTTTTGGTTTCATTTTAAAACAAGAAAAGTAGATTATAAAAGGACACATGATTTGGGGTGGAGGGACTGTGGCTGATCCTGCTAATAATGAATCACTGTCACTGTGGTTAATGGTGGGGAGAGAATTGCCACATAGACTGGACTTTAGAGAGGTGAATCTTAACACACTTGTTCTTGCATCATCAATACTGAGTTAATGCAATCAGGTTAAAGCATCTCACTAGAAAAATAATAAGATATGGATACGTTCATTTACTTTCTTAAGGCTTATTATTCTATTATCAATCTTAATAACTATTTTTTATTAATGACTATAATTGTACTAAGTATAAATGCCACTATGTAAAGTATACAGTAAACCCTCACCTTTACGCAGATCAGCAGTCGTAGATTCAGATATTTTCTGAGAACCGAATTGAAAATGATATGCAGAATATCTGTCTTTTTTGCCTTTTTGTTGCAATATACATATATATATATATATATATTTATAAATTCAGCTACAATTCCATATAAAATATAACTGTATAAATATAGAAAGTGAGTCTTGTAATGGTAAAATACCACTGAACTTAGAGGCGGGAGGTTTGAAAGTAGCCAATCCGAGCGTGTTATGTAGAGTGCAGGAGCAAACTTGCTGCAGTATGTTATAGCATGACTGCTCCGCTTGACTGCTCCATGTCTTGTCTTCGGATTTTGGTGTTTTAAACTTCTATCCCCCAATTTTCACCTGTTATCTCAGTTTTTTAATATTAGTAAGCTGCCTAAACATTTGTGTAGAGAGAGTTATTTCAGCGGTTCTTTTGTGTACGAGTTTTTAAGTAATTTCCTCCGCGATCAATAAAGTTTTCTGATTCTGATTATTTATTTCTTCTTGCTGCTTCCGCATCTCCATGTAGATCATCTCAATGTTTCTTTTGTTTTTCGTTTTGTCCTTCTTAAAGCCCTGCATTTGTATTACTTTAAATTAAATTTTTAAAAGATTTTAGATTTTCTTTAGTAGGTCTGAAATTTCTTTTTAATGCATTAAAATGAAATTAAAGTGTTCCGGGAGCATATTTGGGGGTATATTTAGGGTTTATTATAAACATAGGCATTTTTTTTTACCAAAACACAACACAGTTTTTCACTATATGCGGGTGCTCTTGGAATGTAACCCCTGTATACCAGGGGTCACGAACATGGTGCCTGCTAGCACCAGGGTTCCTACCAGGACCACATGAGTAGCCATTTAATTTTATCCTGTTGCTATTCTTATGTAAACTCTGTTCTAGTGTATCGAACTGTTGGCCCTTCGTATGGCTCAGTACCCGTGAAGCAGCTCTCAGTTTCAAAATGGTTGGTGACCCTTGCTGGTGACCAATAGGAGAGATGAAAGAAAATCTGGACCAGCATCAACAGGTCACCCCAGACATACTGTTGTTTTTCATCTTAAAATATGACAATAAAGATTATATATGATTTAAAAAAGAAAATAAACGAAGACTTTTTGGTCAATAATTGTGATTCATTTTCTCATAACTACAGTACAACCATACGATGTAGTTATGAGTGAGAAACTAAAGTATGGACCCTTAGAGCTTAAGGGTTCAACAAACATGTGCCTAGCAAGTGCATTAGCACTGCATGATGCAAACCTGTATTTTATTGCTGTCATATCAAAGCTTACTTCGTTTTGATTCATTTTTTAAAAATATTTTACACACTTGTCCTTGAATAAATATGGTAAAAATTGACTAATATGAATAGTCCATAATGACTTGGAATAAAATTGCATTACATTAAATTCTATCAAAGAAATAGAATTACATTTTTTCCACTCCTCTTATAAACCTATGATTCCCAAACAAGTCAGTAACCCTAAGGCAAGTCAGCAAAACAGTGTCCTGCTGCCCCATGGAAACACCCATAGAAAAACAAGACCTTGATGCTCCAGTGAACTGAAATTTATAACGTTAACAACAAATGAATAAGACTGCCTTTCTCTCAGTGAGTGCATCAGTAGCCTACAGGTACATATGTACATATCTGCATCAAGAGCGGTGGTCTCTGCTGCATTTATCAGGCCTGCCTGGCTGTTAGGACAGAGCTGATTAAAATTTCATCAAGCCTGGTGGTGACTGGTCCCATGCTTTCATGAAATACTGTGCACACGGATGTATAAATATAGATCTGCTATAGTTATAATTCTCTAAGAAAGTCCCTTAGATGGATAGCTTTTAAACATGAGCGTGATGAAGCTTAATTCTGTGTACTTGTATGTGTGTGTCTCATTTTTACAGTACTAGCCCATTTTTAGCCCATTTTCAAGCAGCCAAATGCCTAGCAAATGCTGCTGTAATTAAAGATGGATTATAAGTTCTTTGAAGTGTCATGGTTTCATGTTCAAAAAGGAAGGTTGTGTCATCGTGTAACGAGGTGTAATCCAAAGAAATATCTCAGGTTGTACCGTCATAAAAGGAAGGTTTTGCTGTGAGTCTGTGACTTAATCTTCATAATCAGAACTATGGAAGAGATAAAGCTTTATGGAATAATCACACTCGTCATTCAAAACTGTAGTGAAGCCATCTTTTTCAGTGTGTTATCAAATAGATCAGAAAAAACAGGATCAGAAACGGTTACAATAGCTATTAGCTGCATCACGACTGTCAGGTCCAGAAATTACAGCCTGTGCAAAGATCAGCAAAGAACCAAATAAATGTCAAGAACAAAAGGAGCACATACAAAGGGCAACATCAGATTTTATTTTAATAAAGCAATTCTAGTTTCAATTCTTTACACATTTTTTTCTCAAAAGCATGTGGATGAAAAAGTAACCCTAAAAACTCTTAAAATCCTCTCCTAAAGAGGCTATTTGAATGCTCTTGGACCATTCATTTGCATGCTTTTGACATCTTTACATCTACATTAGTAACTCTATACTCAATATAGCCTGCAATGCACTGGTCCACATACAGAGGCTGCCACTGCCAGCTGCTGACTTTAGTTTTGTTGGTCACCGCCCCACCCCTTTCCAAAAAAAAAAAAAAAAAAGCCTGTGTATCATTACTACTATCATATTATGTATTGTTTTTTTTTTTTTAACAGTAGAAAACCATTCACAGAGCATTAAAATTTTATGGCAGGAATCATTTCATACATTTGCTTCTGTCAGTGACCAAATGAACCCTTCACAGCACTTTCCAGGCAAATTTCAAAAAGTTAGGTGGTTGAAGAAATAGATCTGGGGGGTATTCCAGAAAGCAGGTTATGCTACATAAGTTCTGCACTAACTTACCCTTGAACTTATCCGGTTATGTAGCATAACCTGCTTTCCAGAATACCCCCCTGTAGTTAAAAAAAAAATCCACTTACCCCAGATGTAGTTGATGAAGTAAGACGTGTGGAATCCAACTTCTGTTTCCTTACGTTTAGCTTTGGAGCTAAAAGACTGACATTGCTAAAAAAAAAAAGAAAAGCATAAGTCAGGCTTTCACACCTAGGTTTTAAATCGGCTCCCTGGAATACTGTCCAACTATGCTGTGAAATTTTGTTCACTTTTGAAGATCACAGTGAATCATACTCTGCCCTAAACCACATTGACAAGTCTGTGTGGCTGTAATGAAGACCTTGATGAGCTTTGAGTGGAGCCAGAAAAGTTTTGGGGATTTATTTATGGAAAAGATTAAAAGATTTGGGTCACCACTGACTTCTAGTACTTGTCAGCAACAATAGCCTTGTAGCTCCAGTGCTAAACCTAAGAAGAAAACTCCAAATGTCTTGGCTGCCCAACAACATCTGAGCTAAGAGAAAATTCTGTACCATTACTTTAATGTCAGGAGCCTTCTTCTGGCTATCCTACCGAAGTGTCCTCTGTTAGAAGTCAAATCATATATGGTATGCATCCTTCTTAACAGAAGTAAGGCTTGAATCTAATTTACAAAGACATGTCCATTACTTAAGCATGTGGAGAATTATCTTGTGCCCATGATAAACTAGTTGTGGCCATGACATAACTATCTTGTTCCCACATCTTAATAAGTCACAGCTATATTTGAACTATTTAACTCTCATGGCTTCCCTTAGCCTGAGTTATGCATTTGGATCTTATTCCTAAGCCTTAATAAATCATTTTTATTATGAAGGGATATTTCCTGCGGGGGTCAGTAATTAGTCACTTTAACACATTACTGGAAATGTTATGGATGAGCTATGAAAATCTTTCTGATCAGAGTAAAACCTTATGAAAAGTACATTTCCGACTGAGTTTTTTTTCTGCAGATTTGCTGTTGGATTTAGATTTTAGTATTTAGACTTTATATTGGTCTTGTCGTTGCATTTCTGGTAATCTTTGCAGTCAATACATAAGCAGTTGTCTGATTCTGATGATTCTGAATATCTTCAGTTTTAACTACTCACGTCATTACCGGCTGGTGTTATATTTGCTTGCTTTGCTTAAGATACAAGTGGAGACTTTACTGTGCAACTCTGTTAAAAATTTACCAGGTGGCCAATCATGCCAAAAGGGCTCAGAAAATGGTCAGCATATAAGTCAGCCTATCTGACTGAGCTGGAAGAGAATGGCATACTTGAGAAAGGGGGATGAGGTCACAGGCATGTGGGGAGATTTCTGCCTGACTCAGTGCCCCCTCCAGCCCCCAGGAAGAACAATAGATCACACAGCCATAGCACAGCAGCATCTCTAGCTCAGCATGTCAGAGACAGACAAAGACAGGGCTCATTTCTTTTAGACCTGTGTATGCCGCTGTCTGGTCTGCCCTGGCCTGCATGGCCCAGTCACTGCAGAAAGCTAGAACATATCCAAGTTCAATTCAAGTGCATCACTGTGCCTTAAATGCCAAGAAGCACACAGCAATCATTCCACACTTGAACAAACCCAGTATGCTCCCTTCCTTAAACTGGAAGCTACTAGCCCAGTCCCTTTCCTACATGATGGTTAGTCAATACATAGGTTTTGGGGCTTTTTTTTTTTTTTTAGTTAGGAGCCCTCTTGGCTTTCTGATCTGCTGGACAGAAGACATGGAGGTAATACCAGAAATCAGGCCAAATTCCCAGAAACTCCTTTGTTCCACTTCCCTTGTGATTGGGCACAAGGCAATTCAGCCTTGTACCCAATCACCCTCAGACCCCTAATTCTGTATTAAAGCAATAGTCTGGCAAAAGAAAAATAACTCAAATTGTTAAAATAGTGAACAGCCAAGGTTATAATATTTACCTCTTTAATTTTAAACTAAGCTACCAGGCAAATGCAGCATACAAGTAATGGTAGCTTATACTCAGTCACTAAATAAAATGTAAACAGCATGCTTAAATCACCATAAATTCCACAGTTTCTAAGTAATCTGCATTTTCATTATAGCCTATATATTTTTTTTTTTAAATTTTGGACACCACCATGCTTCCAACTTTGTGGACACAGTTTGGGGAAGAACCTTTTCCACTCCAGTATGACTCTGCCCCAGGGCACAAAGCAAGCTCCATAAAGACATGGCTGGAGGAGTTCAGTGTGGAAGTCCTCGGGGGAAACCTATATCAGTTTGTCATGTTAGCTATACAGGTTGAATAACAATTTTCAACAGCTGTGTAAATAAAGAGCATGAAAAAATATTTCAGATTCAAATACCTGGGGCGGCTTCTTCTTCCAAGTAGTTACCCTATGTGTTTATTTCAGCAAAATAGGCTGTTACCCATCCCTCTCAGTGAAGAATGGTTTGCCCCAGAATCACATGACCTGCACCACATGATCCCCAACAACAACAAAAAACAAGCTTAATAGATATGAATGTATGCCCTTATTTTCTTTTAAGTTTTAAAATTCTGATATTATGGGTTAAAACTGAATTGAATTTGAATGAAACAACAATATTTTTTTATGAAACAACACAATTACTGAAATAGGTGATGTTTATTGAAATGTGTTTCTGAAGATATCACATCCTCAGCAGTCTTGTCCCACACACCTGGGCCTGACCCAGCATCCAGTGGAGAATCTCCCACAGCGATAAGCATATCCACCTGAGTCTTGGGTACTGTGCATGGTAAGCAGTGTGTACAGGTTGCAATTTGGCTCCAGCCTGCCTTCTTTTCTGAGGCATGTTGAACTCAATTACTCCCAGGCCCTGACCAGGTGCTCCTGGACAAAACATCCTTGCTATTTCAGCAGGGTGTGGTGAAAGGTGGCCTGCAGAAGCAGTCTCAGAGGGTCCCACGATGAATGGGGATAATGGTTTAAAGCAAAATCCAACATCTCGTCCCAGGTGGAGGACTCAGGTGGACCAACTCACCTGTGTTTACAGACCAGCCCAGTGGGAGCAACTGCACTGGAGTGATCAGCATCAGCAAAATATGAAGATGGGACTCCATTAGGCAGAGGTGATTTTATAATTTGACTTTCTATGTGAGAAGTGAACCCTATCTTACTTAATAATGGGTTCAGAGACTTTGGATTTGTCCCTCGTTAAGGATAAATGTAAAACTACTGTTTCTACTGTGTTCCCTATCTCTGCACAAAGGAAACTCCATGTTGCCTTTATTGAACTGCACCAGTTTCTGAATGTGTTAGTATGCTACCAATTGTGGTGCATTGTACTGCATATTCTCCACAATGTTTCTGGACACCACAACAGAATGGCAGGGTCTCAGCATACAGAATAGGATGTGGACATAAACATAACCAGTCTAGCTGTTCTAGGATGGAGGGTGCTGGCCATACACAAAAATGTCTTCTTTAGTGCCCATGAAGTATTTTGTATGCTTTAGCCTGTTGCTGTTGCTATTAACTTGTTACAGTAGCAAAAACCGGCCTGTCATTTGTAGCAATTGTAGGGGACTGAAGCAGATCTGACTTTCTTATATGACAGCCTAAGTTTGATTAAAGGGCAGTAGAGATTTAATTGGATCTTACAGTGTCAGCTCACACACTGATGAGGGAAAATCCCTTTGAGAGATCACTTCCACTGCCTTTATTTAAACTCTTCTGAAGGGACTGTAATGCTAATAGGAGAAACCTGAGATTTAACTTCAGTCTTCTTTTGCTCACGTATAATTGATTTGCTGGTGACAGGCATTACAAGGAGATGGAAAGATTTCAGCGAGAGAATTGATATTGATGAGGTTTGACATTGAAGTCAAACTTTATTTTAATGGCCATTCCAAAACATGGTGGTGGCTATGGTGGTTCCATTGGCTTAGCTGGTCCCCTTTTTTGTATAACACACATTTATTTTGCCCATTGTTTGCTTTAAAGCCTCATTTTAATTGCAACAAACTAGTCTTGCATGCTAGGCTAACTGTCTGTGTCTGGTGCGTTTGGCTGCCAAGAACTGCTTTCTAGCACACGTCCGCATGTAAAATGACCAACCACAGGCTGCTGTTTTGATGAGAAGAGACCAGAACTACATAAACTGTCATGCAAATAAGACGTCTACATGTGGTTTGGAGCATCTGAGGCTACAAACTACTACTACTACCGTAGGAAGTAACCCACGGTAGACTATTTAAAATAATTTTTTAACAATTAATATTGATATTGCAATTTAGTCTTCATAAATTATATTTATGTCAACCGCATCATTTAATCCAATAAAAAGCGCTTGCTGTGGCGACTTGAAGACCGTTGTATGTTTTGGCATTTTCTGCATGACCTGCATCACTCAGAGTTATCGACAGCTCCAACTGTTGAGAGTCCAGTGGCATGTTTCCTTATTTCTGCTATATTCTATTCCTCCACTACTATACTGTGAGAAGGTGGAGAACCACTACTAACTCACTCACACTCTCTCTCTCTCATGCGCGCTCTCTCTCTCTCATGCGCTCTCTCTCCCCCTCTCTCCCTTTCTCTCTCTCTCTCTGTCTCTATCTTCCTCTCTCTCTTCCTCTCTCTCTCTCTCTCGCACACTCTCTCTCTCTCTCTCTCTCTCTCTTCCTCTCTCTCTTGCTCTCTCACACTCTCTCTCTCTCTCTCATGCGCTCTCTCTCCCCCTCTCCCTTTCTCTCTCTCTCTCTCTCTCTCTCTCTCTCTCTCTCGCTCTCTCACACTCTCTCTCTGTCTCTCTCTTTCTCTCTCACACTCTCTCTGTCTCTCTTCCTCTCTCTCTCTCTCTTCCTCTCTCTCTCTCTGTCTTTCTGTCTGTTTCTCTCTCTCTTCCTCTCTCTCACACTCTCTCTCTCTCTGTCTCTCTCTCTCCCTCCTTCCCTCTCCCCCCTCTCTCTCCACCCCCCACCCCAGCTATACTTACCAGGAGTTGGCTCTTTGGGGAGTTACCTCTCTAAATCCTCTCCCCTCTCTTTCACAGATTTAACCTCGCCTTGCCATCTTGTAACATGTCTTTTATCAGGATCGGAGAGCAGTAGGCTCTGGCTTTCGCTTCTTTGACTCTCCTCAGCTCTGATTCTGCCAACATTTTCCTCACTTCCAATTACAAGCTCTGCAAAGCATGCTTACTATTAAACCTTATTTTGATTGCAGCAATTGTACAGTAACATGCATTCCATTTTATTTTTTTCATATTTTAAAAGGAGGAACAAGTAAAGGGGGATGCCAACAAACTTGTGCAGTGCGGGAAAAAAAAGGAGAGTAGTAATTAAGTACTGACTTCATTGCTTGCTCTACTTGATAGGTTCACCAAAATAAACACCTTTGCTGTAACTATTGATTAAACTCTGTCAGAGGGGATTTACTCTTAATTGTTAATTCAGCCTTCTTCGTGCAGCTTTGATTTCTTTTTCTTTTCCTGAATGATGTGCTCGGGGATGTGTGTGTATGCGGTGGGGGGGTGGTGCTGCATACAATACAGAGATGCTTGACTAGTCATTCCGGACGGTATAATGACAGCATCTAGATGCAGTTTGTACCTCTCTGTCAGATCAGTAAGTAATATAATGTATATGAATTATGCCAGATTGCGTGTCTTCAGGACAGTACAGAATGAATCTGATTGTCTTTAAAGCTTTATTACAGAAACCTACACCTTACTCTGTATCTTTGTTGGGTTTAAAACACATTAGATGAAGCACCACAACATTTTGTCATTTTAATGGCTCATTTGGTATGGAATGACTTTCAGAAATGGGTTTCTAGTACCTGAGCTGGTTAGAGTGTAAACCAAAGGCCTGAAGAGTGTAAACCAGGGCACAAGCTAACACATCCAGTACATGCCTTGTTCATGATGAATGGCAGAATGTGCTTTGATCCAACATACATTTGAGGAAATGCTCCGGAAAGTGTTGATGTTACACATGTAGCTGATTCTGCTTAAATTGAGCAAGTTGTGGAAGCTGTTTTGTGTTGACCTTCCCTTTAAACCTGGTCTAAAATTGCAGCTTTCATAAGAAATATTGTTGACACTTATTTAGCAAGTACAGAACCATACTGACTAGATTATGTTTTTTTCTCTTATAATTGCAATCTTGGAATCAGACCGATGTGTCAGAGCAGAGGTTCCCACACACCTGGTGGTGGACCACTATAATTTGCTACCGGGCCGCACAGAAAGACAGAATAAAAAATATTTTATTGATTATCAGAGTCACCTGAAACGGTACATCAAAAATTTAGCCCACAAGTGAGCAGAAATTAGTAAAAAAAATGTCTTCAAGGAGCTTCTTCGTATTTTTATGCATTTTGTTTTTCGTTGTATCTGTTCCGGTGCATAAAAATATTGTTTTACATGAAACTGGTCCGTGGCGTAAAAAAGTTTGGGGGCTGCTGTTTGGGGCAAAAAAATGTTGGAATGCAGCTGCAATACTGTTTTAGCTGGATTAAAAAAGGACAACACTCCACTGAATGTTTTGGAGGAAAAACAAGCTTCATTTATTAACACCACTCTCTTTTCGTCACTGAATTTCAATTTCTATCTTGAACTTGTTAACCTTGTGCCTCCCAAGCACAGACAATGGCCAGAGCTGAGCTCAGTTTGTGTGATAAGCACTTGTGGGCACATACTGAAGCACAATTTGTCCTTGAGTGTCATGAGTTTAATTTTGTACCTCATGCTGGTCTTTATGAAGATAAAATTTTAGGATAAATTACTTCTGAAGAGAAGAGCTGTTTATTGGAGCTCACATGGAGATTTTACCCACTCTGAGTGCTTTTTGTTTGTTAAATACCTGACTGTGTAATAGCAGTTATCTATGCCATTTCAATCTGCAACCACACCTCCAGTGTTCTAAACTCAATCAAGTGCCAACATGCTGCTAGAGAGTGGTTTATTTGAAACTGGGACCTAACACGGGGACCCACATCTTTTAGTGATTAAAAGAAGCTCAGGAAATGAACAACTAATTGCTTTCTCCATCGCACCAAAGATTGCAAGCTTCAGCCCTAATGGTCCTCATGTCATATTTTATCAGGACTGTTGATGTGGGCATTCCCAACACAGCCCGAATGTGATTTGGCTCCTTGCTGATTTGCCCAGCTATATTAAATGTAAATTCATTTTTGTACATTACATCCACTCAACACCTCCCTCTTGACATGGAAATAAAATCTTGCTGTGTTTTTTTTTTTTTTTTTTTTCTGCCCAGGTAAGCGTATTTACCTGAAGTGAACCTAAGCTAATTTGAATAAATCTGCAAAACCCAATTTCCTGTAATTGAAGCTCACTTTGTGAACACCTGCAACTGGATTAGTGACTGACATTAAGTTGTTTTGCTGCGCTGGGCCGAGAAGGGCTCTGTTACTTTGGATTCAATTCAACATTTTTAATACAACACCATATGCGCTTTACTGAATATGCAACAAGCTTGGTGAGGGCTTAAATTTTACTGCAACAAATCCAAGCATCTGAGACTAATGAGACCTAATCCACTGCTTGCACTTTTGAGCAAGTGATGTTTTGTTATTCGATGCAGTGAAACTTTATGACTTTCTAAATTAGTTAATAGACGCTCTTATTTTGGCGAAAAGCCTTTCCGGCAGTGCACTGACTGTTTTGACCTGACCTCTTTCAAATGTGTGCATCTGCTGGACGTGACTAAAACATATTCTAACACAGCTAATTGCTGTCTTTCTGTATAAATGCTTTGGGCAATATCTGTATTCATGATATTTATTTGATGCATGTACAACCGCTGAATCCCGTAAATTCAAATGCACTGTTTTCTACAGTTCTTTGAAAAGGGTGGTAATAAAAAAGGGTGTCAAGTAAAAAAAAAAAAATGGAAATGGAGTGGTAATGACATTGTTGACTCAAAGTGGCCCAGCATCATCCCTGACCCACCCTCAGCACAGCCAGCTGCCAAAGCAGTGTCCCTGTGGGACGGGACAGCCGTGCTCTATATGATTCTACAATTGCCAACCTGTCTGAAAAGAGCACTGGAAATCACGCCTTGCCACCTTGGCCAGCGGCGCTATGGGCCAACTGTGTTGAATGGGTGTTTGTGCACGGAGCACAAGAGGTCCCTGACAGGCCGCTTTTTGTATGCCTGTGTGGTTGTGTGATTTGTGCACTGCCAAAGCCATCGATCCGCTCCAAATTAGAACAATTACTGCCACCTCGCTTCCCCTTTTCACTAGCTTTCATTAAAAACGGCTCTGTCAATAGCGCTGTTTATGCCAAGACTAATGTGACGGGGAGCAGACAGGATGGCATTAGGTGATTATTTCATCCTGGCACAAGGGGAACGCACTCGGAGAGCCTCAAGTTGAAGGAAATAGAAAAACAATATTTGTTTCAGTCTTGCAGATTTCTCTCTAAGTCATTCGGCATACTCAGCGGTCTGTAAGCCCTGTAGGAAATATCACGGTATAATCCCTTCTCCAATCTTCCAATTAGATGTTTGTCTCTGTGATGCGGCCATACGTTGGGCCAAACTTAAACATTAACCTTTTATGCTCCGTGCTTATTATTCAGTGTGTCTGAAGGTTCTTCTGCATATCCACACTGGTTGCCATGGTAACGACGCACATGCGGGGTACGCTGACCATGCAGGGGCAAGACGTAGCAGTTATGAGCTTAGATAATGTACCATGAATGTAGACAGAATGATCATGCTATTCTTCACTTAATCTTTACTAAAAACTACAGCAGACCGAGTTTACATATAAATGCCTATTAAAAACTTCAGCTCTCTATGTTTAAGCTACAGTATGTGACTGACTTTCTTGACATGTATTCTGCCCCCAAGGAAAAGGAAAAACACATGAAATACAATCCGACTGGTCAAACCCGGTGGCCAAGTTAGTGGTACACTCACCCAAACTCTTCCACTGGAGTTCCCTTGGATTGGTTGAATCAGGTCTGGCAACAGTGGAGGCCACAGGACATGATTTACAGCATTTTCATACTCATCAGATTATTCAGTGACCCTGCATGCCCTGTGAATGGGTGCACTATCACCCCTCCCAGCAGGACAGAAATATTCCAATATAAAGGATAAAGGTCATCAGTTAGAAGAACTTTGTATTGATATGCTATGACCCTTCCCTCTAAGGGGGCAAGTGGGAGTCTCGTAGATCTTCTCCACTTACAATCTTGAGGTCAACTGAGCTTGTTCAGCATCTTAATACATGCCATGGAGTATGATAGGATGTTAATTGCTTAATTGTATCATGCTGCACAGTTGTCTGAAAGCATCTGCCCTTTTTTAATGAAGTTTTCCAGTGCCAATTAAGTCACTGTGCATTACATCACTACAGTGGCTGCCAAAAATAAGTCAATTAATTATAATACACAGGAAAAAAACATGGAGGAAAAAAGGGGATGGCAGAGGTTTCTTTGATCTAGAGGATGTGATCCTTGCCCGAGTGATCCTTCTTGAGAGTAAAGAAGTCCGTATACGTTAATCTCTAAATCTCACGTTGTTGCTTAATGTCTCAGCTTATGTTGCAGATATGTCAGGGCCATGACAATTAAAGCATATATAATATAATTTTACGCATATTTTTATGCTAAGGTAATCGTTTATTTTATTTAATATATAAAAATATCTTAACTTTGCAGAGTTTGACATTATGTGCTTCAAAATTGTAATGTCTATATGATACTATGGATATCCAATAATGCTCCAAGACTTCTTTTAAAGCCCAAGGTTGCAAAGAAGCAGGCCCTTGTGAAAACAGTAATAAAACGGTGCAACTGAAATGCAAACAATAGAAAAACCTGCAATGCTCCTTATGAAACCCTCTCCATTTTCAACCACCTCAAAAGTAATTTGTGCAAGAATAATGAAGAATCTGACGCTAAACAGTACTGATATTGCAGCTGTTTTATTGGTCTATCCAGAATGCAAAAGGGTACTACCTTTTTAAAACCAATTTGATTTCAGTTTTAAGTCAAATTTAGTTTTTTTAGAACATTTTTGGTCGCGTGTTACTGAGGACGATTGGGGTATTTGAAAACCAGAGGGGCTGCTAGTGGGGAATTTTGCATGCATCCACACAGCATAAAAAAATAGCAAGAATTCCAATGGAATATGTAACGACTGTCTTTCCTAAGGGTATTAAAGATAAAAGAAACACTTTAGGGGCCCATCCAGAGATGTTTTTTTTTTCTCTGAGAGAGAAATTAAATGATGAGAGATCTGTCGAAATGAGCAATCGCGGAAGCAAATCAACAGGAGGGCCAAGTTTACAGAGAATCACCAAAGCTCTACCCCTGATTTAGAATGCAGCCAGTGCAGAGCGTTCCATGCAAACCCTCCTGTGTAAATCGATGAAGCCTTTTAAACACAAAATTTAGTTTTATTTTGTTTTTGCTGCTTGGCACTACAGAAGCATGTAAACAAATAGTGAACTTAATGGGCCATGATGATTGGGTGGTGGGGCACTGCCCCACTAAATAGCCTCTTGTCACAGAGCCTGCCTGCAACCAAATCAAACCATGCTGCCACTTGTGATAACACTAACCCTCTGGTGTTTTATTGCTTAAACAACATGCTGATGTAGTACATCTCTATTTTTTGAGATTTTAAAACCATGGCCACATTGTGTAAAACGTTTCATGTTGAATTATCCAATATGAATGCTCCCTAATTATTTGGAAAAAAAACCCCACTTCATATTAACTGACAGTATTGAAGAATATAACTATATTTCTTGTAAAGTTTGGAGATAGTATCGTATAGATAGAGGAGTATCGAGAAACAGTACTACACTCGATTAACAGTGCTGCTATTGGTATGTCTGCAGCATTAGTGCATTCTAATGTAACTGGCATGATCAAATGGTTAATGCAATGTTGGGGATGAGAGCAGGACATCAGGTCTATACATTTGTTGACCAAGCATTAGTAGAGCTTCTCTCTCATGATGTATGCAGGAAACTCAGGAAACAACTTGGCTCGTTATTTCTCCAAAGACCTAACCTTAAAATAATTATTTGAATTTTTTCAAATTTTTTCATGTGATGTCTTTATTTCTGGTGCCAAATTATGGAGAATAGTGCCAGTAAGAGTATTGCAAAATATCATTATGTGTATTAGTGTTGTCAAAAGACCCGGTACTTCGGTACCAAGTACGGTACTAAAAAAATAAAATGTTACGGTACCAGGTTTTC
>JBBPCW010000106.1:18824510-18839589 GCA_037974425.1 Phenacogrammus interruptus
GCCCCCCACCGCCCCCCCCCCCCCCCCCCCCCATCCCCTGAGCTCCATTTTTAGCTATTAATCGGCAAGCTGGAGATAAAGGCTGATTATGAGATTTTTGTCACATTTTCCGACACAAAAGCTGACTGCGAGATTTTTGTCACACTTGTCAAGAGATATGGTCATTTCAGCTCAGCTTTTCATCAGCCTTTCAGTGCCATGGCAGACCGCACTCCATGTCAGCGTTGGGGCACCGTACATCACCACTCTCTCCTGCCCCAGGAGAAAGGTCAAGAGAGGGACCCTCATTTATTATTGAAATGGCCGATGAGTGAGTTTTTTCTCTCTCGCCATGTAGTGAATCTAAGCTTTGACTTTGAGGTTAATACCACTGTCAAGCATGTTTAAGATACATTGTTACCAACTATCTGCAGAATTTGCTTGTGGTGGGGCGTGAACATATACATAGGAGTTTTTCCGTGACCACAGAGTGACCGTAAAGCAGCCATATTTTCACATCAGAAGCACCAATCAAAATCTCTCCTACCTCTCTTCCAAACCAATTTATCTTTCTGCTTTGCGGCCTATAAATGTTGGCATGCGTCTTGTGACATCCAGCTCTATGGAAAATGATTTTCTAAATTAGGATCCTTAGGCTGTTGTGACCATGTTGTCCAAGACCGCCGACTGTACTGTGAAGCATTGAGGCTAAATCCAAATAAAATCATCTCAAACAAAAAGGTGGATTCAGTCCTCCAGAGCGTGTTTTATACAGTTCAGCCTCTTACACATTTTAATTGGACGAGGGGCTGCAATGTTTTTTTTTTTTTTCTGACTGCACTTTCATAGAAAGAATAATTAGAAGACTTTAATACATTTTCATTTTTTCTTTTTCTCTAGGATTTAACCACAGTGGCCTTGATAATGTAGTCTAAATGCTGCTGGCAGTCTAAGAAGCTGGTTAATTTTAGAACAGATTCAGACAGCTTATAAAACATAGGGCTTAGAAAAGCAAGTCCCAGGATGTAGATTCTATTTTTTAGCCCATGTTAACTATACTGAACATTGAAAAATTCAAACAAAGATTCTGTAACGTTTTTACACATTCCATATTTAATATTATGCCAGCCGCTTCATAGCACAGCACTAAGCAGATCCAACTGTAAATGTTTTGAAAGGTCAAATACAGGCCGTTAAAGTATAATTAATTCTCTCAAGGTGTATTTATCCAGTTACTCCATTTTTACCATCATTTAAAAATAAAACACTTTCTTGAACTAAATACTTAATACAAGGTAACTGGGAAGTAAAGTTAAAGAATATAATCTTATTTAATACATAGACTCACTGTTAAAGGGTCATTACACCTTTATGCATTTTACTACTATTAAATATCCATATACATATGACACTTAGAAGAAGCAGCATTTCAATGTATAATAAATATGTCCTTTATGTATAACCATAAGTGGAAACTCCTGGTAGTGAGTTAACTCACAGAGGTCAATGTCATAACGAGAAGAAGGTGTTAAAACAGCTGTGGAATTGTTAAAAAGTCCTTTCGCTGGCTATAAACAGATCTGCCCAAAATAATTAGTTAGTTTACACAAACATAATTGTTCAGCTTGGTGGCATCTTTTTAATGACTCTGCTACATTCGCAATAATATGAAATTCTTTTGAGATCGACTTTATTTTTTGGACTAGATCTTTATTCCTGGTCTTGCACCGTGTGTCCCAAAAGCCTTCTTGATCACATAGATTAGCATGTTCTGCTGGAGAGGGTTCTGGCAAGGTTCTGAGAAACTAGAGCTTTCAGATTTAATTAATAGAAATTCATTAGTTTTGCAAGTAGGCTTTAAATAGTGAAAAGCGAAAATATACAAATAAATACAAATAAAAATGAGCTTGTTAGAGGAGGCCTTTGCAGAGTACTGGGGTTAAACAGCTGAGTCCACCACTTCTTAATGTGTCGTATCTCAGACATTGACAAAATGCTGAAAGCTTAATAAGCTACTCATTCCTCCGCTCATCTTTGCCAACCACACGCTTCAACAATGCTTGGATTTACAGGAAGACAAGACCTCCCGTGCCCCCATTCTTCGGTGCTCAACTCTTCATTTCAAAGCCGCTTTGTAACTGACTTTTTAATGACACGCTGTAAATTTTCTTTGAGCAACAGCAGTTTAGAGCAGCAGAAGTTTGCGCAGTGGAGATGGTACATTATTTCAGGTCGACACCTAATAAAACAGCCTCTTTCCAGTGCAGGTAAATCGAGTAAGTGAAATACATCAGAGAGGGTTTTGCTGGCGAGCTTGATAGAACTCATTCATAATTAATCATTAAATACGATCCTATGTCATTTCCATGCCTGAGGAAAGGCAAATCTGAAACAGTGTGAATAAAAGAATGGGAGCTAGATCTGAACGCAAAAAAATAATGGCGTGTTTTACTCGGGGCTCGGGTACCGAGTAATATTGTATATTCATATGGTTTCATATGGAGAGCTGGGGTTCTGCGGAGACAGTGCGAGAGAGAGAGAGACAGAGAGAGATATGAGGGAGCTGCATGTTTAGGCAAAGTTCACACTTCATTCTCTGAGGGTTAGTGAGGAATAGCTGTAACGTTTTGAATTCAGATATGGAGTTAACTGGTGTGGACCGAGGGGCAAAATCAGCTCTCTGCGTTTGATCTTCCTCAGACTGATTTACATTTAAGAAGTACTGGGCTTAATCTACCCATTTATCCTAACAAATGAAAGGGGAGAGAGAGCAAGAGGGATAGAGAGAGAATATGAATGAGTTAGAGAAAGTAAGAGAGAGAGAAGGAAAGAGGGAAAGTGTATCTGAGTGAGAGAGAAAGAGGGATTGAAAAAAGAGAGAGAATGAAGGAGGGAGAAAGTGAGAGAGAGAGAGGGAAAGTTTGAGTGAGTGAGAGGGAAAGTGTGTCTGAGTGACAGAGAAAGAAGGATTGAAAGAAGAGAGAGAATGAATGAGGGAGAAAGTGAGAGAGAGGGAAAGTTTGTCTGAGTGAGAGAGAAAGGGGGATTGAAAGAAGAGAGAATGAAGGAGGGAGAAAGTGAGAGAGAGGGAATGTTTGAGAGTGAGAGGGAAAGTGTGTCTGAGTGAGAGAGAAAGAGGGATTGAAAGAAGAGAGAATGAAGGAGGGAGAAAGTGAGAGAGAGGGAAAGTGTGTCTGAGTGAGATAGAAAGAGGGATTGAAAGAAGAGAAGAGAATGAATAAGGGAGAAAGTGAGAGAGGGGGAAAGTTTGAGTGAGAAAGAGAGGGAAAGTGTGTCTGAGTGAGAGAGAAAGAAGGAATGAAAGGGAGAAAGAGAGTGAGTGGGGGAGGAAGTGAGGACAAAAGTAAATGTAAGGGAGAATTAAGGGAAAGAGTGAGTATGAGAGTGAGTTGGGGGGTGTGTGTGTATGTAAGAGAGAGTGAATATTTGGCTTTCACAGAATTCTTCAAATTTGAACAAATGATTGGTCATGATTGGAGGTTTATGCTGGTGTATGTGTAGGCATAAAGAACAAATCAACAATATGAAGGAATGAAAACACTAAATAACACTGAAACTAACACGGAGAAATACTTACAACAGGATCGCCAGACAAAATGACACAGGACCAGATTAAAACACAGATGCAGACGTACTTTCACATGAGACATGACTAGAAATGCCTGGAATAGGAGGGGTCACAAACTACACACACTAAAGAGGAGGTGGGCTAAAGGCAGAGACATAAACCAGAACAGTACAGCATTTAGAACCACAGTGCTACCAGTACAAGCTGTATAATTCTTCTGGATTCATCTCTAATATGATCAACTGCATGTTAAATTCCTTTAGAATGGTTCATAATTTTTATTAATGATACCTGTACCTGTACCTGGATAGTTTTCTAAAAATACAGCAGGCATTAAATACCCTCAGTCTATCACTGTATGCTGCCAAGTCTAAAATTATGATGTTTTGTCAGAAATGCACTGTTTTTCTCTCTGCCTTGCATATTACCACCAGAGATGGAATTATTCCTGACCAGGCTATTGTCTACAAATGCCTCGAGGCATCTGGGTAGATAGTACCTTGTCTTTTTCTCACCATGTCGCCAAGTTGAAGTCTAAAGTCAAGATAGAGCTTGGATTTCTGTATAGAAACTGTTCCTCTTTTATATCTACTGCCAAATATATAATTGTTCAAATGACCAATCTTCCCTTATTTGATTACAGGGGTCCAGTCTATACAAAGGATGGCAAAGGAACACTTTGGAATCTTGGTCAAACCTATCATGTTCTTATTTGATTTGTTACAAATGTCCACATTAATGCATGCCACTGCCTTTTATGTTCTTTAGTCAAACACCCCTCAGGCAGACACATCACGATATTCATTGGTTCAGGCTTATCTATAAAACTCTCTTATCTAGTCAGCCCCTAAGATCACTCTGTTATTATAGACAATTTCCATGACCACATAGAACACACAGTAATAAAATAAAGCCCCCTAAATCTAGCAGAGACCAAAGACCCCCTCTGCTCCTGTATCTGTTGTTTTTCCAATTTGTTGCTGCTAATAACTGGAATTAATGAAGTTTTTACAAAAAAATAGATAAATATCTATTATGGCTCTCAAAGGCCTATTATGTCTGTCAAAGGCATATTTTTAATGATACTTGTAAATATTTTCATTCTGTTGAGCTATTTTGGTAATTATGATAATTATGGTTGCTTTGCTATGTGTTTTTCTGTCTGTTTTCTTCTTGGTTTGCCTGTTTTACAAGAGCTTTCTGACACTTGCCAGACTGTCACTATTTTGGATGCCTTGCCTGGTAAAAAAAAAAAAAGGTTATGAAAGAATAAATGAATGAATTGCATCTTATTGCAAACTACATGTTGTGTGTTCTAATGGTTTTCATAGGAATCCTGTAGAATTACTATAGATCTTTTCTGTACAGCAATGAATAAAAATGTTACTTTATACACTTTTGTACACTATATGACATTATATTATCTTCATAAGGTAATCTAATTTCTTCATCGGGGTTCCTGTAATTATAGGTTAGCAAAGCACTGTGGTGATACTATAATGAGTCATAGATTGAGGTGGCGGTTATTTAAAGTGAACATAAAGCTAAGCTTATTATTTTGCCCATTCCTTGCCAGAATTGCACGATGCACAGAGGAGATAAAAAAAAAGGGAAAGAGGAGAGTAACAAACCCGTTACAGGGTAGGAAGCACAATTGGGGAGCCATAAGGAAGGGTGAATTCATTGCACATGTGAAATTACCTCAGCACCTTAACTTTCTGACATTTTAAGTGCGATTGTGTCCAGGGTTGGCATGAATAACAGCAGGTTTGGGATTATAAGGTTAAAGCCCTGCATGTTCACTGACCCTGGCAGTGGTCCTATCTAATGCTGGTGCCAAACTTGCAGTTTATCTTCTCAGCAACATAATATGAACTGGCTCATTATTACACACTGTACTCCTACACCTGAGGCAGATAGTTTCCCAAGGAATTGAAGCAGTGCATCAAATAGCATGACTTTCCCCCTCTTTTCTGTCACACGTCCATGAAATAACAGCTACTTTGAGTTAAACTCTGAGACATGAGAAATGGCATTTTGATTTCACTTTTCTGTCATATCTGTTTGTGTTATGGGAGAATTGGATAATGCAAGAGCTAATGTTCCCTATTTACACAAAACTGGTGTGAGGAAATTAGTCTAACAATTTAATATCTTTGCAGCCTAGTGAACCTGTCTAGCTTCTAGTTAAATCTATGCAAAAACAGAAATCTTAATTTATGTATCCTAGAAACAATATATTGACAGATACGGGTGGAGGTAGCTCAGTGGGTCCGAATCCTACCTTCAGCACATCACCACTGGGTCCCTGAGCAAGACCCTTAACCACAGGTAGCTCCAGGGAAACTATCCCCTCTAGTTAGGGAATGGAATTCGCTTTGGATAAAAGCATCTGATAAATGTAAGTTTGCATATTTTTTGCTTGTTTTCATAATTTAAAGATGTTTTTAGGCTTAAAATGTGCATCTTATTTGCAACTGATTTTCTCTCATTTTGGGAGTTGCCTTGTAAACAAATGTGAAATCCACAGAGTTTATAACATTTCAGCTTTCTTTTTAAATGAATGTTGTAAAAAACGCACTGGCATGTGTGATATAGAAAGCTGCCATATGTAGCTAGCTGGGATGAGTCATTTTTCAGGAACAAAGCTAGTGTTAGCCTGAGCTCATTGCAGCCTTTATCCAGATTAGGTGGTCTTATCTATTATCTGATGCTTACTCTGTAGGAGACGAGTCTCGATGGCATCAGCTGCTTTGTGACTCTCCCACACCAGATGTACAGACAATAATTTTGGCAAGGTTCCCTATTCTTGGAGAAGAACAGAAAGCACTTACACTAGAAGCCAGCGGGCTGCGTATTTTAAGTCAACATGTTTTCTGCTGTAAGTACAGAAAAATAGGCCCAGATTATAGTCCCTGGTAAGCAAATATACACTACAGTTGTAAGAAATTGAGAAATATGGCAGTAAATTTCTTTAGAAAAATATGTCCATTAAAATATTCTCAAGAGACCATGGCTAGTTCTGTCATGGCCCCAAAGAACTCCTTGTCCTCTTTAGTCTTAGACATCCATGTAAAGTCCTGACCGTATTGTGGTTCCACTATTTAGGGTGCTGGCAATCCATGGAAGGCTACAGTGTCTGCAGGCTTTTGTTCCAATCCATGTACCATGATTTACTAATTAGATTCCCTGCTTTGTTGAGAACTCATTAGTGGTGTTGTGCAGGAGGTGAATAATTATCTCTTGACCCTGCAACCCTCACTGCGTGTCCGGGATTTAGGGCTTAAGAGCTAGAAAGGTGAATGTAAAGCTCAGCCTTCTGGGACTCATTTCTTAGTTTCAAATATTCACAAACACTGCTATTCCAATAGGCTTCACCAGAGTCTAGCAGACACCAGTAAGAAAAGTATGATGTAAGTGTTGGTAAAATAAATAAATTAAATATTCTCACACAAAATACATTTATAGATGATAGATCTTCACTTGGCAATTCTGAATTTCAGGTGACTACCACTTGGATAGATGCTATAGGATGTGTAATATAATTTTATACAGTGTAACTTGGGCTGAATACTGACTAGCTTGGACAGGAGGAACTCCCTGTGCCTTCCCTCATAGGTAAACTCTCTCTAAGTTCCTCCATTGAGATGTATAAATATTCAAATGTTCTTGGCCACTGTTGTGGGAGTCTCTAGCAGGTTTTGGGGACATGTGCCTGCAGTGTCATACAGATGTCTACTTCTGCCAGCACGTTCCTTGTCCTGCTGTGGGCAGGGCAGGCGACCTGTTCACAGATGCAGCAGCTTTTCTAGACAAATTTGTCTTTCTTTTTCTCTCTCTCTCTCTCTCTCTCTCTCTCTCTCTATCTATCTATCTTTATCTCTATCTATCTCTCTCATGCGCATACACAGTTATTCTTTGCAGTCTCCAGACAGATAGATTAAGTTCTTAATCCCTGCCAGGTCTGTGGACTCCCACTTTAACTACCATATGGACACCCCCGCTCATCCAGAGTGAGGTTAGGATGACAGATTTAGCACAGCAGAGAGTTCCTGACAGAAAACAGGTTTAATGCTAATGTTTAGTCTGGCACAAAGCTAATTATACTTCGGCAATCCTCCGTTGCATTTCAGCATTCACTGCTTGCAGCCGGGGGCTTCACTAAACCAAATTCACTGGAGCGAGAGAAGGAGTAGATGAGGGAGACTGAGTAGAAGAGGCATATAATGTGAGAGAAATTGTAGAAGAGGAGAAATTAGTGAGAGAGTAGGAGTGAGCGAGTGAGCAGAAGAGGGAGAAGGTGGGAAATAAAGAGTAGAAGAAGGAGGAGTTAGAGAAGATGTGGGGTGAAAAAACAAAGAGTGAGAGAAGCTGTGGAGGGAGAAGGTTTGAGAGAAGGTGTGGAGCAAGGGAAATGTATGAGAGAACGTGTGGAACAAGGAGAAAGTTTGATGGAAGGTATGGAACTATGAGAAGGAATGAAAGAAAATATGGAACCAGCAGTCTTGAAACAATCTGCATGACTGTTGAAACAGTAAGATTTGAAGCACCTGCAGGTATAGATCAGTTGTGAGGAGCATCATAACCCGTTAATACAGGCTATGATAACTAATGGTGGAATGTACCTGAGCTTGAGATTCCTAGCCTAGATCGTGTGTGGTTAACTTTGTTTAAAGGAGATCGATTGCTAGTTGGACTAGACAGATGAGGGGATCTGTGAGCAATACAACACAAGAGCCACCTGTATTGGCACTTTCATTTGTACTGCTCTGTCTGTGCTCTTGGGTCAAGGCTCTGAACCTGGGTTTGCCCAGTCATCTCTAGGGCAATGGGACATACTGCTGTAGTGCAGTTTCTCGTATTTATCCCATTAAATGAATAGTTTTATTTAATTTGTTCCCAAATTTAGTTAGAGTTCAGGTCTAATACTTAATAGTAAGTGATTCTTTTGGAAGCGTTGGCTCCATCCCTGTGTATACTAAATACATCCATAATCACATCAACATCTGCATATTTTTCATAAGATATTTCAAGATATGTGTACACCATTCAGAAAAGTCATTAAACATTGTACTGCAGAAATAAAGATATAGTTGAAAAAGACAAAGTGCTCAAGAAGTGCTCCTGTCTCAGATGGTCATCAATATGAGGGTCCACCAATAAACAGGAAATGGAATCACATGGTAACAATTCAGCACAGCTGATCTTATTTATTATCGTTTCTTGGACTGTTTACTCTCACAGCTAACCTTCCACCAAACAGCAAATCACAGTCTTCCGATCACAAGGGCAACTCCCTATCCACCAGGCCACCAGCTGCCCCAAAACCATTCACTGGTGGGAGGAATGGCCATACTTTTTTGAAAACACTGGTATGATATTTCCTTCTGAACAATAATTAGATTAACCCTCTCAGTAATATCCAGTAATGTCTCACCTGTATAAAGTTGCTTTTGGGCAAATTTGAAACTATTGTACTTTGTAAACCTCCACAGTCTCCTCTGGGGCACTCAAGCATGATGGTACAGGCTCTTCGGCCTCTCCTTTTAAACAGATATATTTGTCAACAGTCCTTACCAAAACTCATCCGAACTTTCATGCTACTTATCGCCATGAAACAATGTGTTTTCCCACGTTTTAGCTGTTTGTTTTTAGCTATGCAACTTAATTTTGTTCACTTTAGTAATATATTTATATCTGTTTTAAAATCAACACTATGACTATGACAACTTAATATCATATGAATTTTTTATATCATAAAGTTTCAGCAACCACATAAAGTCCATTTCACATTACAAATGCGCATTACAGTTGCTAATTGATGAGGTACCCAGAGCAAAACTAAGGAAGCTAATTTCAGACACCAGCCATGTCTTTGCTGATTAATGGGGGCAGGAGGTGACACTGTGTAAAATTGTGACTTATTTCCATTAACACACATACCAACGTATTCCTTACTCCAAGCAATTTTGCACGCCTTATATTGCTATAACCCAAGACATCTTATGGGGTGCAGGCAATCTTTACGACACACATGACCACTACTCATTACTATCTGCAGCCTGTAACAGAGGCACTCTGCTGGGCTGAAAGATCCAAGTAGTGCATGAGATGATATTTGTCCTAATGAGAGAGTGTTTGGGCAATATCTCACCGTTTCTTACGCAGTGAGGGCTGTTAAGTATGCGCCGCGTGTGCTCCGAGGCTGCATGGTCGAAAACTCTCAACCTGGTCATTTATTTTCATAATTGGAGCAGCGCGGCCACATTTGTGCAGTCAGCAAGCGCTAAGAGTTTGTTTGTTCTTTCAAACAGGATTTTATTTGTGAACTACACCGCTAGGAATTGCAGCAATGGGCTTCCTCCACTTCCTCCAGCAGCATTTCTCCATGACGATAGTCTAATGGCCCTCACGGCGTGATAATCATAGCTGCGTTAAGCCCTGAGAGCGGCCAATGTGAAAATAGGATGTAGTACAAGTTATTTATGGCATGCAGATTAGCTCTCTCAAATTCCCACACAATATCTACCTGCTCATTTGCTGCTTTTCCCAAAAGGATCTGTACCATTTGCGATATGCAGGTATTAAATGACAGTTATTTTTAAGTGTACTTATGGCTATTACACTATCATGTTTTGTTGTTGCTGCCAGCTTTAGAAGCCGTCACTTTTATTTTCCAGTATTGTTACTTATGTAAATACATAGTGAGCCACACTATGAATCATATTATATATGTTGTTAAGTTTCCATTTGTCATACATGAACACACCATGGCACTCAGTGTGAACAGCATGCAATTAATTTTTGCATTTTAACCCATTTACCAAGTAAAGCTGCAGGCAGCCAGGAACATAGCACCCAGGGAGCAGTGCCTGAGGGCGGTACATTGTTCAAGGGAACCTCATAGGTGCCACTTGAATCCTAGGATTTGAACTCACAACCATCTGATAACAGGAGCAACTCCCTAACCAGTAGGGCACCAGCTTCCCCAGTTTAAAGTAAGGGTACATGAACAGATTTATTAAGGGATAATTTGCCACAAATAAGCGAAAAAAGGTTGAGGATATTTGCAGTTTCCACATTATTATGGGGATTTCCACATACCATTA
This sequence comes from Phenacogrammus interruptus, assembly GCA_037974425.1. Classification (NCBI taxonomy): domain Eukaryota; kingdom Metazoa; phylum Chordata; class Actinopteri; order Characiformes; family Alestidae; genus Phenacogrammus; species Phenacogrammus interruptus. Next base: position 18,835,188 of record JBBPCW010000106.1, read on the forward strand.
TCAGTAAGGTTCTCAGAAAAAGTCAGTGTTAGACTGAATCCGTGACTGATCCATGTTAAAGCAGGGGGTTACTATATATGTATATGTTTATATATGTAGGGCATTAACAATTTTTTGAAGTCGACTTACCCGTCAACAAAGTCGAAGTCGAGTCGACTAGTTGTTTGATGCTATCATCACACACAGCGGAGGAACACAGGTGTCCAACAATGAGCAACTTTTATTAAAGTTCTCTGTAACATTAACAGTCAACATGACAATTAAACATAACAAAGGCTGATACCTTGGATTTTCTGTGTACAACAGAAAGTGCGAACAGCTTAAGCCGCAGCAGCCACTCAGCGTCCTCTGGACTGGATGACTCCCTGCAGTGCTAGCATTAGCCATGTTAGCTAGCCAATGCCGTTTCAGATGGCCATGCAGAACGACGGTACTGTTACTGTACTTTAACACTGACTGCACATTGTCACCATGCTGTTTGTCTGGTCTAGGGTGAAGTATCTCCACACATTTGGATGTCTGTCTTCTCTCCTGCCATGTCTCTCGTCTTATTACGATCTTGTGTTTATATTCCTCTCTACGCGCCAAAGCTACCAGACTTTTAATGAAGTTACTATAATAATCGGTTAAGTCAAGGAACAGATGTCAGCGTAAGCCAATCAGAGGCAGAGATTGCATATGTACATACATAAATACTATACATGCACATAAAATATATATTACATGAGTAATAATTGGAGCAACATAGATGTACGCATGTAGCATAGTAAAGGAGACGAACATATACAATAAATCTATAAATAAGACTGATAAAATAAAACTCAATTTTTACATTCAGTTACCTGTTTGATAACTCAGTTTTTAAAGTCTGAATACCATTTCTTACAGTATGGAGATTAAGAAAATGAAGTGTGTGAATTTGTCAGAAGTGTTAAGAATTTTCTTCTTCAAGCTCCATTTTTTTCAGTATACTCATGAAATTCACAGTGCTGTAGGAGCAGTATATACATTTAAATTACAATTTAAAAGTAATATACTTTAGTATATTAGTATATACTTTTACATTACAATTGTATAATAGTATAAGAGTTAGTTTTAATATTCTGTGAACGCTTTAGTTCTGAGATTGCTGTTGAATGAGGAAAATGTCCATGTAAGTGAGAGAGAGAGAGAAGGACAGTGTGTGTTATGGTTCTAGACTGCAGCAAGTCGTAGCTGAAGCGGTTGTCTTTCTTCATTTAAAAGTGGTTACGCTGAACTTTAAGGCCAAAATTACCTCATTTCTTCATTCATTCAGCCTCACCATCTTTTCATTTACATTTATGGCATTTGGCAGATGTTCTTATTCAGAGTGCCGTACATCTGTGCTGCGTAGTCCACAAGAAAAAATCTTCCTCATACTAGTAAGGCTAGACTTACAATTAAGAGCAGCTATAAAAGTAAGGCAAAGTGCCCCCTTAGAGTCACACCACACCACAGCACAGCACACAGTGGGAGCAGTGTGTGGGGACGGTACCTTGCTCAAAGGAATATTGATGGCACTAGCAGTGCTGGGATTTGAACCCACAACCTTATGATGAGAGGGGCAACGCCCTTACCACTAGGTCCCCAGTTGTCTAGTGGTTCAGATTCTACCAGAGTAGAATTAAGATTGTACCCGAGATGAGGTTGGCTCTCCACCAGGACTCCATCAGATCACACACACACAAGACAAATTTTTGTGATGTTTATGACCAGCTTTACAATGACTCCAGTTCTTGGTTATCCAACAACAAAATATCAATTGTTGAAAGAAATTTGAGAGAGTTGGGAGAGTGACTGGTGGGCCAGTAGCATTTTTGGGTTGGTTTCTTTGGTCTAGCATATATTACTATGCTTATAAATGCAAGAATACATGTCTGACTATAAATGTGATGGTATTTACACATATTTACAGCAGCTTCTACTCAAGTGATACCGTTTTTTGTCATGCTATAGCATGTCTTTTGTACCCTAATGGAGAGTAACCTTTTAAACTTCCTTACCGTTTTTCATATAATTTTCACTGATAGTTATAATGAGCATTAATAGTTTTGTTGATTTAGGGCTTCATTATTATAATTTTTTTTCGTTTTGGTGCTTAATTATATATTCAGATACATTTTGTTAAGTAAGAATGATCCTAATTAATTAGTGTTTAATCAGTAAAAAGTCTGAATAATTTACTCTTTAACCTTAGGGGGCACAAACTTTCTAAATTTATCATTAACAATCAGCACTTAATCAACAGTTTTACTTCAGGGAGCCAGACACAAAAAAATCTACTATTAAAAAAAACCCCTAGAGATTAGTGCTTACTTTATAATGAATTAGGAATTTTTGTGAACCTGAAAAAATCATTGTCAGTTATTTCTGTGGGTACAGTAGTAATTGTTGAGTAGTCAAGTCAAGTAGGTGCTTATTGTAATTTCAGCCACATACACAGTACACAGTGAATGTAAACAATATTCCTACAGGACCATGGTGCAACACAGAGAACAAAAAACAGTTCTACAACGAACAAAAACAGAACACCACAAGAGTTCACAAGTGCATACAAAAAAGGGCTGAAGATAGAATGCAAAAAAAGCCATAAACAACATACAGTGCAGTCATCACAATCAGTAACAGCACTAGTTTGAGTAAATACAGTCTTAGGACAAGCAGTGCTGTTAAGTGTAAAAAATGTTTATGTTTACATTTATGGCATTTAGCAGCTGCAAATATCCAGAGAGACATACATAAGTGCTTACATAGTCCACATCTCTTCTTCATATCTGTAAATCAACACCTGCTTTTAACCAAGTCACTGCAAAGAAATGCAAGGATGGAGGTACACAGGAATAAATAATTGTGTAAAAATAGGAAGTAGCAAAAACAGGATTAGAAAAAATGTACAAAATGTAAATAAACACAGGGTTTTTGCAGTGGCAGTTAGGGAGTATGTTTTCTTTGTTTGTAGCAGAACAGATTAGCGTGCATATGTATTGTGATTGGGAGAAAGGAAGCAGCTCAGTTCAGAGAGTGTATGTGTGTGTGATATACAGTTTGTTATTCAGTTATGATTCACGAGTCTGACTTGGAAGAAAAAACTGTACCCCATCCTGGCAGTGGAGGCCCAGATGCTGTGAAATATTCTGGCAGACAGAAGGTGGTACATGAGGATATGGGACTTGTGTGGTCATCCACAATGTCTCCTGTTGATATTGAGTGATTGATTAATGTGTCACATAAAGACATATCAAACTTATCAATATAATAACTTATTAACAACAGGCCTTCTAAATACATCTTCTAAATACATAAAACATTTCTGAGATGATGATTCACAAATCATGCCTCCATTTAGTAGTATATTATTAATTTATTGTTGATTGTTTATTAATAGGTAATTAAGATGTCGACCTTAAAATAAAGCTTTATTAAACCATCTATCCATATATCCATTTATTAACTGAGGATTCCTGGGGGGTGGGGACTTTTGCCCATAACAGCGGTCAATTTGGTGCAAAGGCTGAGTAAACCCTTGGGCAGAACACCGGTTTGTTACAGAGCAGACACACAGGAGCACACATTCACACACTCTCAAACCTTCTGGCAATTTAGCATCTCCAAATTACCTTACTGTGGGAGGAAACTGGAGTACCTAGCAAAAACCCACACAGCAACAGGGAGGACCTTTGGCCTTTATGTCCATATCGTGTCTCTGAGTGAGTGTAGGAGGGGAGCCAGGGAACTATAGTTTCAAATAAGAAAGAGATCCTCTGTTCCCCCCTAAAATTACACCTACACTTTAATTATATGATTTATTTTTAATGTTTATTTTAAAAGAATTGTGTGATTCTGCAGGGATTTTAGAGATTTGTAGTCCTGACTAAATGCAATGCTAAAAGATTACTCATGCAGACATCACATGTTTAAGGCACGGACTGTGCAGGTGCTTTGTTTATGTCTGTAAGGTGGGCAGGGGGAGTTAAGTAACAGAGTTCCAGTTAAACCACGGGCTGTGATCCAATTCAACAATGTCTACTCAAAGTGGAACAGAACTGAATGAAAACATACAGTGGAGGAAATAATTATTTGACCCCTCACTGATTCTGTAAGTTTATACAATGACAAAGAAATGAAAAGTCACAGAACAGTATCATTTTAATGGTAGGTTTATTTTAACAGTGACAGATAGCAACTATAAAGGAAAATTGAAAAAATAACTTTAAATAAAAGATAGATACTGATTTGCATTTCATTGAGTGAAATAAGTATTTGAATCCCTACCAACCATTAAGAGTTCTGGCTCCCACAGAGTAGTTAGACACTCCTACTCAATTAGTCACCCTCATTAAAGACACCTGTCTTAACTAGTCACCTGTATAAAAGACACCTG
>JBBPCW010000106.1:18842697-18853701 GCA_037974425.1 Phenacogrammus interruptus
ACACACACACACACACACACACACACACACACACACACACACACACACACACACACACACACACACAAGCACACACATCCAGACATAGTTTAGTTTCCTCTTGCTTTGTGCACATGTTGTTTATATCATAAATCATCACGCAGCTCCTCTTTCCTCATGCCATTATGTCCATAAACAGCTGTTGCATATGAGCATGCAGAGTTATTTGACATCCTGTTTTGTACCTAACCCTTCTTTTGATATGCGTTTTGAATTTTGTCTCAATTATTTATTTATTTATTTTATTCTCTATTGCTGACTGTTTCTGCTTTACTTTGCACTTTAAACACTCTTGCTATTCACAAATGTCTACAGTTCTGAAGTGTGTATGTGTGTGTGACGGTGTGTACACTTGATATAACAATGTGGATTTAAACATTATAGTTCCTCAGTATGGATAGAATGTTGCTAGTATTGTTTATATGTGATTGGTGTGTTTTCCATATGGTTGCTCAGACTACTAAAGTGGCTCCCAGATGGTTGCTAGATTATTGTAAATGGTTCCTGTGGTGTTCCAGGTGATTACAAAGTTATTATTGAAAGTTGCAGGCTGTGAAATTCTAGGCTAGATTGTTGCTGGTGCATTCTAGAGTGTTGCTTGGATTTTGCTTGTGTCCTTCTATCATCGAATCAGAATCATAAAACTATTGATCCCAGAGGAACATTGCTTATGTTAAAACTCATGATGACGTGGGGGTGCACAAACCTCTGACCACAATATTCTGCCATATTATAATGATTTTATTCATTTTGGCGAACCAATTGGTTTTATATTATTGAGAAAATTGAGTCCAACCTTTTGAATGGCCGTATATCATGCAACATTTTTCAGCACAGGAACTGAAGCTGGTTAAAAGCTATTTTTTTCATTTCGGGCTGCTTTTGGTGTAACCCTCACAAAATCCCAATCTTATTACAACCTACCTACGGCTTATTATTCAGTAACTGCATGAACTACAACTCAGAGCGGAGCTGTTTTAAATTATAGAAGTATGTAATAAAAATGTAAAAACCTGTCAGAGGTTCCTAGAAAAAAAAACTTTAAAAGTGAGAAAAATTGAGAGATGTGAGCAACAGCAAAGCAGTCCATGATGAAATTAAAAGGGAATCATTAACTCCTAACCTACTTTCTATCCTCACCTTATACACTTGAAGAAATGATGGTAAAGTACATTGGCAACTTAGTTAGTTAGGACAATTAGAAAGGAAGGTTAGGACCTGCAGATGGCTACACACTGTAAATGCTTCTTTTCTATATGTGTGTCATAAGCTGACCATGTGTAAACATCGAAGTGTTCTGGGTGTTCCGTGCCATCGTTTGTCATAATGATTGAAGTTGGCGGGTCAGCAGCTGGTTGATGTGAGCAGTTTGCCACTTATCTACGGCACTGCTGTATTAGGCCTCCGTCCCGCAGGGCAATAGCTAGGCGCGGGTGAAGAAGCAATACTTTTTACTCCTGCTTTATTGAACAGCTTGCAGGGATACGCAGCACACCACCCATGTCCCTCATCTCCAAGCTGTTCTGATTTTGGGTGCGCAAACCTCGTCTTATATAAAAACTGGCTTCACAGTCCCATTCCATTAAACCCCCGCCTGATTCATGGATTTGCTGTCACGGTACCCGCCAGTATGTGCAGTGTTTATTTTTCACTTATCGAATGAGAACTGTTGCTTCACAGACACATGCAGTATTACTGCATTGCTGCAGTGCTAATGTGATCCTGCAGAGTTTATTGCTTCATTTGAGCCCACACACATGAACCCTGTAGGAGTTCATTTAACATGGATGATTATACTGTAGTCATTGAACTTTTAGATCTTGTGCCTACTTTGTGCTTCGAATCTTTCCCTGTAGAGAAATCCCCCCTTGCAAATGAGACACTTATGCTTATGGTCTTATTCTCATGCACACCACATCACTTAGAAATTGCTGAAATTGCAAGGGATACAGTAAAGCACACTGCCGAGGAGAAGGTAAAAGGTGCTCTGTATCCTTGAGGAAGACACCATCCAGTCGACTGAAATAGACGAATTGATTGGGCCTCAGGTTTAATTGTTCTGTGTTTTCTGGAGGGCTTCTCAAGCCCTGCTGCTTCCACTTTCTTCGGGCCCGGCAGGAACAGGGAGGAGAGCAAAGATAAGCCAACGGAATCTGGTCTCCCCCCCTCCCTGCCATTTGAGGGGCCTCCTCCTGCAGATAATACCCCTCTGGAGATGCATTCAAAGCAACAGGACTTAGCAGTGGGGTGCGGCGGGAGAAGCCATGGCTGAGAAGCGGTCTCGGAGATGAACCGCTTAATCAGAGGTAAATTGCTCGGAGAACGAGAGGGCCTGTAACGGGATTGGTGTAGTGCAGGGTGAACAAAAGCATTGGCTCCTTCCTTCAGGATTAGCCCTGGATCAGCGGGTGACCTTCAACACGCTGAGATGAAGAACGGCTGCAGTTCAGGACCTCCGGGTGGTGTGCTGCTGGTGTTGGAGCATGCAGAATAGCTTCAGAGTTTGCCATCTCATTAAAAAAGATTAGCAAAAGTTGTCATAGTAATGAGATCCATGTTTGCCCTATAATTGTTAACTGGGCTATGGTCACAGTAGTTGTGTGAAGTGGTTTGTGGTTGTATCTGGGGTCTTAGGGCTCCAGTACATAAAAAAATATTAAGTAAAAAATGACTGAATCCCAAATATCGATATGATTTGCTTATTATTTGCTATTGCCACATCTAAAAACAGTACTCTAATGTTGGCTAGAAGTTAAATATATTATTAACTTATAGCTTACCTTGCGTCATGGGTAAACTCAGTAAGAAGTTATATAAGGGGCCCATTAAAGAAATGAGGATACCCAACCATCCCAATTGTCTATGGTGTGATTCCTCTGCCAGCATTTCTCAAACATAAACTGCAAAGAAATGTGGAAGTTAATTTCCAAGAATGATGAACAGTCCCTCATTTCAGTTTCTAAATAACTGTGTCTAGTTGTCAATAAATTTTGACTGTGAATAAACACAGGAATCATCCTGTGACACAGGGCAGAGTGTGTGATAAAGAAGGAATCAAACAATTGGGTGGGCAGATGGAGATAATGGTCTCATGCTGAAGAGTTTTTATTTTGGGGTACTAATGTCCTTTATATCCAGTTAGTTTCATGGGAAAGGAAGCTGGTGTGCTTGATCATGCAGGACTTATAAAGAGCTATAGGAGATCAACAGAATACAGTGTCAGAATGGCTGCATGTTAAATCTGAGCAGGATATTATGCTGTCGCCCGGCCACTAATAAGGCCCAGAGTATGATGTGTGACCTTTCCTGAATCCTATTCCTGATCTTTAACGTGACTTTTATTCAGTGACTAAAGAACCAGTGTGAACATCATGTGCTCATTCTTTGCATGACCTTCCATAACTTGAGCACAAGATAATTTGCAGTCATACGGTATATTGTGGTGTTTTGTTATCACTGAATTTTGCGACGTTAGCATATTACCATTTTCATTGTTGGGGTAAATCCTAATCTTATTGGCGACAAGGTCAACTTTTTCACTATGCTGATCCATTTTGTTATTACATTCATGTGATATAGCAGGAAGTATTATGCCTTGGGCACACATTCAGGTCAGAAACGCTGATGCTAGATCATTCTGTAATACGGCATCTGCTTGAGTAAACTCAATTTTTACTGCTCTATCTATGATGCGTTTTTGGAGACATGTTCAAAATCCCTGCTTTTCCTTATGACTGTTTTCTTTTCTCCGCATAGATTTTGCAGAGATAGCCACTCTGCCTCTTGGTCAAATGTTTGTTTATGATGCAGCCTATCTCTAGCCATATGAATCCCACCGAGATAGCCGGTGCCGTGATCCGGATCAACACTTGCTGATGCCCATCAGTCCTGGCTGCTGCCACCGAGAAAGGAAGGTCAAAGGGGGGCGGATCGAGTAGAGCACAGTTAGATGGTCTGTGGGTGTCGGCCGGCGTGTGAAAAGTTGCAGTGCAGTCCTTCATAACAGCATCATTTTGCCCTGGCCTGACAGTAATCTATTAAAAAAAATGACACATGGTGCTGTAAATTCGGAATCATTTTTTCTTGTTTTTACCCAGGAAAATAATCTTATAGAACAGGAAATCATTCTTTTGAAAAGAAATGGCAATAAACTATGTCTGGAACACTGGGCCTAAGTGTGAAGAAATTCATATTTCATTTTAGCTGAGATATCTTGCTTGCTGTCATGACTGTAGTTGTTACAAAAAACATTATTTTCTCCTATGTCCCACTGTTTCAGCAGAATTGTTAAATAACTGTGAATTACAGTGTTTGAAAGATAAATCTTTGAATGTGAAAATTTTCACTGAAATTGCTTGTTCTGAAGTGGACAGTTAATTCATGGAGTGTAAATGGTAACTGCGCTGATAGATGCTTTACTGGATTATCTTCCCAGAGCAGATCAGGAGTCATATTAAAGCAGTATCCTAAATCAGTTTATCAGGTCAGTTAGAGCTGAACTGAAGACAGGAGCAGATACAGAGTAACATTTTTATTATTATAGAAGTAAAATGTCCTACATATTGTACTAACCTTTGGATAACTCCAATTGTGCCTTTGACTTTCTTGATCAATATTACTCAAACTTCCTGTCTACTTAAACTTAGTACTATTTTTATTTATTTCAATTAGATATGATCTTAGACACATACACTGCATACATGGTAATAGACATGATGGCTGTGCTGTAAGTTAAAATGGTACTTCACTGAAGGCCAGTGTCCGTAAACAACTGACAACGTAAACAACTAACACCAACATACTTAAACTTTCATAACGCATTTATCAAAACAATTACAGGGAATTTACATCAATATTGCTAACTGTTAAGTGATGCTTGTTAAAATGCTCAGTGTCTTCGGTTGTACAAATATAAACTGATCAGCCATAACGTTAAAACCAGCTGCCCAAAAATTATGTAGTTTCCTCTCGTACCCTCAAAGCAGCTCTGATCCATCGAGGCATGGACTTCACAAGACTTCTGAAGATGCGCTGTGGTATCAGACAGCAAGATGTTGGCAGCAAATCTTTTAAGTTCTGCAAGTTACAAAGTAGGACCTCCATGGATCAGGCTAATTTGTCCAGCACATCCCACAGATCCTCAATTCTTCATGTTCCTTTTTGCAGTGTTGCAGTGCCCATTATATTGCTGAATAAGGCAGTTGTCATTAGGTAATATTTAGGTAGGTTCATGTTCAAGTAACCTCCATATCAATGTCAGGATCCAGAGTTTCTCAGCTGAACATTGCCCAGAGCATCACACTGCCTCTGCTGACCCATAGTGCATCCTACTGGCAGTGTGCAGGATTCAACATGGGTGCCCTGGCTGATCTGCTTCTACACAGCCCCAAACCCAGCAAGCTGGAATACATTGTATTCTGATACTTTTCTGATGTAACCAACATTAACCTTTGCACCAATTTGTACTGTAGTAACTTCAGACAGGTCAGCCTTCACTCCTCATGCCATTCAATAACTGTCCTTACTTGGACCACTTTTTCTAACCTCTGCATCAAATAAGACTTGCCATTTTGGAGATGCTCTTACCCAGTCGTCATGCCATTCTAATTCTTGTACTTGCCCATTTTTCCTTCCAACTTCAAGAGCTGACTATTCACTTGCTGCCAAATATGTCCCACTCCCTTGACAAGTGCCACTTTAATGAGATAATCAATGTTCTTCAATTTACCTGTCAGAGATTTCAATGTGTGGCTGATCGGTGTATAATTCTTCAATTAAGATGGAAGGTATAAATTCATCTTGACTTTTAGGAAAAAGTGCCAAAAAAGAACCACTTAAATCAAGAACCAAATTTTAAAATAAAATAAGAACCTTTTAAAAGTATATCTAAACTAATGTCTTTTTAATTTTTTTTTTTCTTGAGAGAACCTTAACATGATGTCATTTGATCTCATTTAGAAAAATGGTTCCTTAAAGAACCGTCTTCTAAAAGGCATTTTAGAGAATCAAAAATAGTTCTGGGTCAGCCTTCCTTGTATCTTTATTTTTAAGAGTGTAGGTCCAAAGATTGGGAGTTTCTTTGTTACGGCCCCTGTTTGCTTTTCAGATGAATCTGTGAAGAAAGAGGTCCACCATAGCCCATGGCCCACTGAGACTTCAAAACAGATTGCGCTTCTATTGACGTTTTTGTTTCCTCAATTACCTCTTTGATACGTAAGATAACTATCGCTTCTCTGTGCTTTTGAAGCACATTGCAGGTTGTCTCTATTCTTTACAGACCCCTCTTAGAAGAATTCCCAGTGAGGATTGATGCTCAAAGTACAAAGTCTTTCGTGAGACAAGTGTACAAAACCCAAGCAAAAACTTTATAAAGTACCTTTAATTGAACATAATTTCATAAGGCTAAGCAGCTAGAGCACCTTTCATAAGGTGTGCTGCAAGCAGATGGTGAGGCGAAAGCCTGAAATGGTGACTTTCGGTCCTGGCTGGTGAATAGAGGAACCTGGGCAAGATGAAGGAAACTTTGATGTCCAATTCAATCCCTCCTTTGATGTCGTTTTGCTGTGCGGAGAGATGGATTTTATGGTAAGATTTACCTAAGCGGCCAGCTCTGTCTTTTGAAGAAGTACAACCGGATTGAGGCTTTGTGCCCTCCTCGTATCTTAATGGAGACATATTTCTTCTCTCGCCCCTACATCTCTAAGAGAGGCTAAAATGTCAACATAAGAAAAAAAAAGAGAGAGATGTGCACAGCAACGCAGAGAGGCGTGGCTGTACTTTCCTTAAATATGAGTACTGTCTTTTTTATCAATAAAGCATAAATCTCACTTTAGAATAAAGTTCTACTTTCTCTAACTGATTGGCTCCCATGTGCATCCCTTTCAAAATATAAAGCAGAATTACTTGTTTAAAGTTTTAAAAAATAGCATCTTCAAAGCAAATGTAATGTTCTCAAAAATTATGAAACTGCAGAGTCAGTGTCTACACATATTCCCCATGCATTACATAGCTGTATTGTGTACAGATCTTACAGTCTGCTCTGGTAGGAAGCCATCTCTTGTATCAAGGTTCTTTTAGGGTTTTTCAGCCTTAATTTGTTTCTGTGTTGAGCTACAGAACAGAGATAGCACCTAGGGAGGCCCTAAACTCCATACACTCTTCCAGCCAGTTGGCCCTCTTATGGGTTTTGGATGAGCTACAGTCTTTTTAGAGTTCCGCCTGGGAGTTTGCACTGATGAGGAAAGGCATTTAACATTTGGCATGTGATGAGGATAATGTCGTCTGCTTATCGCTGAATTGCCTTTTTGCTCCCCGATATGGAGATGTGCATCGTGGTGTGGGGAGTGATAGCGGTTCTTTTGTTCGCGGACAGCCTCCTGCGTCTGAATCACAAGGAACACAGCAAGCAAGAGAAATGGAGGAAGCAAGAGAGTGACGATAGAGGAACCCCCTAGTGAAGTTTGGACTGATATTGGGTATTTAGCTGTTATGTCCTTTCATGGTATTTGAGGCAGTGAAATATAACTGGCTTGTGAAGCAGAATGAACTGGCATGACCCTGCCAGTAAGAATTTCTCTTTCTCTGCCAGGGGCATCAGTAGACCTCAATTTAAAAAAATGAATTAATCTTTTTGAACATAAAAATATATTTTCCTTAGTAGGACACCAGTCCATTTAATTGGTACGTTAAAATGAGTTAAAAAATGTGTGTATGTATGTATATACATATATGTGTATCATATACATATATATATATATAGTGTATATAAAGTCATCATTATTTTTTCCCAGGTTTTGGGTGAGGCCCCCTTTTTTCCAGTGAAGGCCAATCTTAATGCTTTAGCAGACCAAGACGTTTTGGAAAATGCCATGCTTCCAACTTTGTGAGCACAGTTTGGGGAAGAACCTTTTCTATTCCAGCACTGTGCCCCAGTGCAAGGTTCATAAAGACATGGTTGGATAAGTTCGGTGTGGAAGACCTTGACAAGACCCACACAGAGCCCTGACCTCAACTACATCAACACCCCATAAAAGCTTTACAGTATGAATAGGGACAATTTCCTGCAGAAACTTCAAAATCTTGTGAAAAGCCTTCCAACAAGAGTGGAAGCTGTTATAGACAGAGTGGAAATAGAAATACGAAAATAAGGAAAGACAGAGTGAGTGGGGAGGAGAAACACAGAGAAACAGAAAGAGAGAACAAGATTAGCGTTTGAGAGAAAAGGAGCAAGAAAAGCGAGAATACGAGAGGGGCAGAGAGAAAAGAGAGCTAGAGCAACGGAAAGGGCAAAGAGAGAAAGAAAGCAAGAATGGGAGAAGAGCAGGGTGAAAGAGAGAGAGAGATGTAAAGAGAGAGCGAATGAAATAAAAGCGAGAATGGAATGGGGCAGAGAGCGAGAGAGAGAGTGCCTGGGATCTTGTTTCGGAACTGGTTGCCTGTCTGGAATAAGACAGATGGGGAAAGGAAAGTGGTGACGATTGTAATTTATTTTCTGGTGTTTTTCTTCCGCTCTTTTTGGGAAGCAGATCCAATTAATCCCTAGGAAGACAGAGGAAGAGGAGCTGAAGCCGAGACAAAGACAAGGCTTGTTTTATCTCATATCACAGTAAACTGAAACATTTTTCACCCTAACACATGCTCTCGCTTTCCTTTACAGTGATGCTGACTGAACCAGGTGACAGAATCTCCTCAAAGACAAGACAAGGCTTTTAACCACGGCTGAAAAATGTCTTGCCAGAGCAGCTCTTTACTGTTTACTTCCAGTCTACACTACTCTCTGTCTGGGGTGGTATCCTTCACCATTACAAGACGGATGAGCCACTGCACATGTTCGTGCTTGGTATTGTCATTCATCTCAAGTGATCTGATCATTAGTAGCCACTGGGATGTACTACAACTGGCATTACCATGTGTCCAAATATATCTCCAGTGGCCACTTATGGTCAGATTTTGAGAGTGGAGAACGCCACAGACTTATGTGACGCAGTCGATTTGGTCTTCTGTTGCTCTCCTGGGTGCATTTTGTTCAGACTACAAATGATATGTGACCATACGCAGCCTTGACCACTTCTGAAGTTGCTTTGAGTTGTCAGATCACTTTATTTTTTAAATGATAAATAATAGACTAAAATGACCAAATGGACTGGCAACCTATCCAGCATGGTTCTCCATCTTTTGTTCCATGGGTGCTGGGACAGGCTCCAACACCCCCAGCCACCCTGGTTAGGATAAGTGGCTCGGTAAATAAATTGATGGATGGATGGAACGAACTATTTACAGTCATTTTTTTTTTATTATAAATGATCTGATTCTCAGCATAATACAATTGTCTTAATCTGTAGCTCTGTTCATTCTGGATACACCTTCAGTTTTCGATTCTACAGCTTCTTGTAATTTAGGGTTTTTATTAAGAGGTGTGCCAGACCTCTGTAAGAGTAAAGAGACCCCCATCAAAGTTAAATGTTTAACTTCCCATCTTATTTCCTGGAATATAGTTAACTGGTGACAAATGTTTTGTCACATGCATAGTTATACAAGTACACACAGTGAAATGTATCCTAAACCTTGCTTTTTGACTGCAATATTTTAAAATATGTACAAATTTTACATTGAAAAACTAATCAAAATAATAGCAAATCAATTTACTTTGAACCGTGAAAACCGTGGAAGTCAGGAAGGCGTCTAGACGTGGCTGCATTATTCCTCAATGAACTTTGGTCAGCATTTGTTTCCTTACTCTGGATAGACTGTAAACTCCCCCAGTCCTAATCCATAGTGTCTCTGTACAACGTAGTGAACAGCTGCTGTGGTTTAAAACAGAATGCTGAAGCTTAAGTGACTCTGAGAAAAACTTCAGAGACCCCTCACTTTAAGTCAACTTGCTGAGGAATGGCTGATAAACTTCAGAGACCCCTCACCTTAAGTCAGCAGCCACACCACAAAGAAACAAAAATGTTTTTGTTAGCAAAGATTTTTAATTTGAGGCTCTTTGAAAGCGTGCAGTGGGTAGTGTCCCTGAGTGCCAGTCACCTCATATGATTACGTGTTCTGTGTAACAACCGGAGTATGACTGGAATTTTAACTGTGCGTAAGGCAGACTGTGTTAATATGATTTTACTTTCAGTGGGATGTGCTGAACCTGTCTGCTGACACCTAAACTATTTCTTTCTGGACTGTATCTTAATTGTTTCACAGGGAATAGGTGGGCCATCAAACCCACGTAAGTGCATTTTCTTTTCTTATTTATATTTACATATATTTACATTAAAATGGATGAATCATTTTAAAAAAGCTATCACAGTGTAAACTTATTTTTTCATATAGACATTCATGTAGATACACGCGCCAAAGAGTTATTCAAACAATTACCAATTTCTATTACAATTTTAAACAGAAGAATGACCTGAAGAAGCTGACGACCAGAAACAGTGAGGAACAGTGTAACTTATTAAGATGCATTCTGAGTATAAATATATTCTGAGTATATTCTGAATGTGCTCCTTTTTGTGTTGTAACAGAAAAGGTCACTGAACACATTTAGGACAGTGAATGCAGTATTCAGCCATCACCAAGTATTTTGCCCAAGTCTGCTAGTCATACTTATGAAAAACTACTAAAGTGAACCCATAAAATTATATTGTAAAAATAATATTCAACAATATCTCATAGTCAGACCTCTTATCAGATGACTCTGCTCTCTGCTATTGGTTAAACTCTTTACCTGTTCATTGAAAACAGTGATCCTAAACTTTTAAATTGCATTAGGGGCCGTTCACATATCGCGTCTTTTGCGCTGCCATGTCCATTATTTCAAATGTAGACGCGTGGCAGCCGCGCTCATATTGGAAGCGACGTGCCCGTTTTTTTCAGGCGCGTCCGCGCCGCGTCAAGTTGAAAACATCTCAACTTTTCAGAATGCCGCAAGTGCACCGCGGGTCATGTGACAAGATTCAACCAATAAGCTTC
>JBBPCW010000106.1:18892661-18903698 GCA_037974425.1 Phenacogrammus interruptus
AAGTTAGTTTTAGTCCAGACTGCTTTTTGAATGAAACACAAGCAAATAGAACATAGCTTATTAACATACATCGATTTTAACAAAGTAACAAACAGTAACAAAACCACCCTGTTTATTTCTGAAGGATAAACAAAAGTTAGAAATGTTTAAATTAAAGTAACTGGTTTTGGTCTGCATACACATCAACAGTGGACATCAAGAAAATCAATAACAATAATTAAAAAAGGAGATTTTTAAAGGAATACCCCTGCATTTTCAACCTAAGCTCTGTTTGTTGAAGTTTAAGAGGATATCTAGTTTTGATGAACAGTAATTTTGAAGAGTGCCTTTTACATACAAAAGGAATATAAAAAAGCCCATTGGCTAAAATACACTTACACCAAGGAATTTAAAGTTTCAGCACTTTTAAAAAATGGTTTTCTTTTCTGTTCCATTCATCATGAAAATGCCACGTAATGTAAATGCATCTGACTTTTCAAAGTAATTTTTTATAGCAGCAATGGTGAATGGTGAACTGAAAATGCTGATTGTGTAACCTTCACTACTTGTGAATTCAATCAGCCTGAAGGGGAATTCAGCTGGGTTTTTTATTTCTCTATAATTCAGAATGACGTGGTCTGATGTGAAATGCTAGAGGGAACCTTCTTTTTTACAGTGATGTTGATAGGAACCAGGAGTTGCAACATCTACAAAAAAATCAAACCATTTCCATCTAAATCAACCAGAGAACCTGCATGAGTTTTTGATAGTGATGATGGTAAAATATTGGCACATCACCACCACTGTGGACAATTCTGACTTGCTATGTTCCTCGAAAACAGAGCATTTAAATCATTTAATTATGCTAAAACTTTGAGAAACCCTGAGTATAATCCTGTATAATTTTATTCTGTCTTCCTCCAGGATGTTAGTGGTTACTCTCAAGTGCTGTACTTATGATTCCTGCTCTGCTGTTTTCCTTCACGTTTCATCTCACAATAAAGAGAATAGCTTTTACCCGATAATGCTGTTGCCACATGGCTTTAAATAAACACTCTTTCGTAGTCCGGACTAATCACTTCACCTATCAAAGCCACATTGCTGGTGCCCAAGGAGCAGAACAGTAGAATTATTGATAAAGAGGTGTGGAAGAGTAGTATATTTAAAAGATTTAATTGAGTAGCCTCCTCAGAGCGGGCAGAGCGATGCCGTAGCCCGTGGCTGTTCACCGCCTTGCTGAATAATTCATTGGCCACGTTGGAGGAACAGAGACAGAAAGAGAAAAGCTCTACCCATCCCACATTATTTGCTGAGGGTCCCAGTGCTCCCTCCAATTCTCCACCTTGTGCCTCATTCTCTTTGAGTTTGGCTAATTATTTGCAGTGTCTGTCTGAGAGAAGGAAGTGGAGTGTTGTGGAAAAAACAATGAGGCTTCAGAATGGGTAGCATTGGAGGCTTAATTAAAAGTAAGCATGGTGCGCGGGTGCGTTTGAGACAACGAAAAGGAATTTGTGTGTCTGAGACTACTGTTGAAGGTAATGGCTTGATCTCAGGCACTCTGTTTATCATTCACGGCTGTGTTTGTTGGTGGGGGAGCACGCGTGTGTGATTGAAGTGTGGACCGGCCGATAAATCTCAGAGGGATTAGTGGCAATCCCAGCCCGCGCTTCATGATACTTCTGAAGGGCTGTTTAATCTCTATTGTTACTAATTCTCCATCTGCATTCCGTGTTTTTGTGTTCTCATGACCTGTTATGTTAGACAGAGATGAGGGCAGGAATGATTGAGTGCAGCAATTGAGTTCGGCATTATAAACAGCACTGTGTAAGTATGGCTTACTGTGAATCCGACAGATGACGGACATTGTCCACTTGATGTCCTATAAGAAGGACATATTTAACACAATATTTCCTGACAACGAGAAGAACTTACCTATCCAAGGCCCCGTGTAGTGTTGCAAAATTGCAGTGCTCATATCAAAGGGAAACCCTCAGCAACCCCAACTGAACACCTGCATTCATGTTCTTTAACTGTGTTTCACAAATTCTTTGTTTACATGGTAATCAATCTGACCAGTGCAACAGTATGGGGTTGAAGTGGAGGACCATGGATAACAGATTTAGCTTTACCTTCTCATGCGAAGGCACAAAGCAGGTGAACAGGAGTCAAGATACAATTCATACAAGTCAGTTCTAGACTGCTAGAGATGCTTGTGCATTCCTGCAGTTCAGCCCCACCAACAACACACAACACATCTAAAGACATAAACAGAAGCCCTCTGTAAAGCCAGTCAAGCCAATGTTAGAAGAAAAGAAATTAAATTGATTGAAAAATGCAGAATTATTCAAAATCCATGGAAACAGCAGATGGCTCTGAATTATGATTACAATAATACAGCTTTTGTTGTTATGTTGATTATTTTTTCTTCCTGTTATTGCTCACCTAACATGTTATTATTACTTTATCTATTACTCCATGTTCTTCAGATTTTTTTTCTAAAACTAAAACACCAAGACAGAAAGAAAGAAAAGAAGAAGAAAGACCAAGTGCAAGATGATGAAGTGAAAGAAAGTGAAAAACATCTTTTTTCCCACTCCACTACTGAAGGGTTGCGTGAGATGACTTTCTCCACCAAGCAGACAAGAACAAACCTTAACGTAATCTCTGCAGCGCAATCATTTCATCCCCTCCACAACGGCCTTTTCTCCACAAAGCAGCTAAACCGGCCCTCCTGTTGGCCGCTGAAGAGGCTTTTTCCCCTTCAGAGATGTGCCTGCCTCAATAGGTCGGAATCCATATCAATGTCCTCCCCAAGGAAGGATTCCTGGGAATTCCACAAAGCCGGCTTTGACAAATCTCAGATGAGCCTCAGGTGGGGCCTGCCAAAGCGAGCGCCCCCCCTGCCCATCCACATACACACACACAGACACACGCACACATACTGGCACAAGCCCTCACACACTCACACTCACTGACCCTCAGGCTCCTTTTGATAATCAATGTGGTCTGAGGGCCCTGTGTCTTATTCAATCCGTTTAAGTCTGATACTGCACATAAAAATGAGCTCCCATGGACAGCACAGCTCCAAACCTCAGCCTAACTGGAAAAACATGCTCTGAGGATATGTGGTGTCAGTAGATTAGTCTTTGCCATATGGTAGTCGTGCTTAATTTCTCTCTTTATCCAAATAATTCAGGACTCTTTAATCAAAACCGCTCGTACCTGCAGGAAAGAGGAAAGGAGGCTTTGGGTTATAATGGGCATTTGTCTATGCACAAAGTACAAGAACCTTAGATATTAGAAAACTGGAGCTGGCCTTTTTCAACGGACTGTTGGTAAACTACAAAAAGATCAGTTTTTCTGGTTATTTTGTATCTGATCAAGATCGGCACCACAGGACCTTATGGGTACTCCAGGAGGTTTTGATAGCATTTGCAGCTGAAGTCAATGTTAACTTGTCAAATTCTTTATCGTTCCAGGTCGATGAACACTAAGTGCGGAATGTAAACTACAGCGGTGTGTTGATGCACTGATTGATGTTTTTAGAATTATTACTGTGCAAAGGTAAGCTGCTTAGGAAACTGGTGCTAATACTTTAGCTATGTAGACTCCACAGATTCAAGATTTTTGCTCATATTTTCACTCGTCAGAGAAAAATGGAAGCTGATTCTACACATGATTGCATGTATCTGTAAAGATTTGTGGAAGTGGAAGTATGTGGGCTCAGAAAAAGCACCAATTCCCTGTCAGCACATCTAGTGAAAAGCCAAAGTAAGCAAGTGGCTGATGTGCCAGTTCACAGTCTGAAGAAGACCTGCTGTCTGAACCAAATACTGTGCAAGACATTTACAGTATTTACCTTTTCCATAGGTATACAGGAACTGTGCTGTACCTAAGCCGTACTGCGATGCCACTAATGTAGCAGCATACTTTGATTTTTCAGTGTATCTCAGCCTGGTAAGAGAGTTTCTGACATGCAGTTCTCTCCCCACTGTTTATGGCCAGCCGTCATCCTATAAAACTGCGTTTATGGGATCATACCTGTGGAAATTTCTGTCAGAGTTGCTCTTGTTAATGTGATCTTTTTTGTTTTATAGTCTTAGTTTGAGGATTTTTTCATTTTTTTCTCCCAGTTTTGTGTAGCCATGCGTTGAAAACCTAACTCAGCCAACTTGCGATGTCCTTGTACACCTTCACATTTCTCAAAGCGTTAGAGAACTCTCACTGAAATATGTCCTCAGCCCAAACAGATAGTAGTACTTGTACTTCACTGGGTTCCCAGTTGGAGTTTATATATCCATTGTTATTGTTCTTTTTGGGTGTTTTAAAAGAACAAAGTAGGTAGGATACTACCACTGGGTTCCTGAGCAAGACCCTTTGTTGCTCCAGGGAAACAGTCCTTCAGATAAATGTTTCTACTAAATGCTGTAAATGCAAAATGTATGTTGTCTTGACAACATTTTCTGACCAGTCAACTAGCAGTGAAGCAGTATTCTCGGGTGCCGGCTATTTTTGGGTCTGCCGTTGAGTCAGGCTGTGACAGCACGGGGCAGCTCTGGTACAAGTTACTTTATTTGTAATGGAAAAATATCTGTTCACGGTACAGTGGTGTTTCTTGTGCCAGTGGAAAAGCACTATTAGATCCCTAAGGGAGGGCACTTGTTTAATTAAGTATGCATTTTTAGAACATTTAGGTTCTATTTAAAGTTTAAAATTTCAGTTTATATGACTGACAATTGTGTGATTACCAGTTTTGATGAGAAAAAAAAAAGCTTCGACTGGCTCTACGTGAGCCTGTGTAAATGTAGTCATTTGTATGGGCACAGAATTTTGCAATATTTCAGCCAATAAGTTACCAAGCAAGGTAGTGATTTAATCAAATTAGACACTTTAGAGCACTGATGGTTCTAGCTGTGCGAAATAGGTGGAAAAATACTGCATTTAGAACCATGAGTACCCATTTGTTCCAGTCTGGGTCAGTTCTTTTTCTTTGTGACTGATTGTGCAGCGGAAAAATGACCACATAGCTTTAATCATGAGCCCCACGAAAGCAGAAAAAGAAGAAAAAGCCAAAAGAACTTGGCACGGTTGAAATATGAGCGATTGATTGCATGCAGTTTGCATCATGTTCATTGGCTGGCTATCTTCCATTACTAACTGCTTTATCCTCATAGCTCCAGAAGCAAGCTTCAGACACATGCCTGGGCTGATTAACTATAACTGAGAAAGTGGGGGAAAGCGGATTTTTACGAAACCATTGCTTTAACTTGCTTCTTTCCTAACCTGGCATTAAGTTAACACCGTTAGCTCAAACCCATAACAACGGTGTGTTAGTGCTGCCCATCTGTTGTTTCACGCGTTGTTTTCTCACCATAAACTCACCAACTGGCCACCTGAATCAGAGTGTGGGCGTCACACTGTGAGCATGATAAATACGACTCCATGGGCTACGTTTAGTGCTGGCACGTGCCCCCAGCCTGTTGAGCACACCCAGCAACTTAGTGGAGGAGACAAACTGCCCCAGACCATTTATCAAAGCTAATAGGTCATAGTTTACTCTCTGACACGCCACATACATCATAAAGTCTGACGCCAGCGAACAGAAGCGGGCTGAAACACAGCTCCTTATAGAGATGATGTCAGCCACTTTTCTGTGGCTGCGGCACCGTGTCCCCGTGTTTCAGCTTAATCATTGTGGGCTCTCTTGTGCAAATGTCAAGACACAACCCGAGTTCAAGCAGGGTTATGATGATAAAACAAGTAAACCATTTTTACTGCTCTGTCATGGTCAGGGGCACCATAAGAAAGAGGGAAGTTAGGATGGTTCAGAGGGCCCAGCATGGACGGGGCCCTTATAGAACACATTATTGTTATTATTATTATTATTATTATTATTATTATTATTATTATTATTATAAATACGCTATTATCATATTATTATAATAAATCTTTTACATCATTTCATTTTTCAGGAGGATCAGCCTTTATATTTCACTCTCCTTTCTATTCATTATATGATTAAGTTCTCCTGAATCTTGCAATGAGTAGTGGAGTTCCAATATTATATCATGTTCGTCCAAAGGGTCAAAAAGTACTAGCGGCGCTCCTGGTGTGATTGTTGCATGAGAAATGAGCCTTAACTGTATTCCTAGCAGAACTTTCTTTAAATAATGGGGTTTTTATGTTTTTGAAGAATGGGGTGCTCCCAAACACTACAGCGTTTTTCCTTTTCTGTGTAAATAAATCGTGTAGTTACAGCAAGGGTTTTTCATTGGTGGATATCCATTACTGAAATTAATGGAGAGCGCGGCTGATGGTTGCTCAGCAATGACAGACACTTCCGGAGCGCAAGCGCCTGTGCGCTTTTGGAAAGAAGGAGAAAGTGACGCGCCTAGAGTTTTCCATGCGTTTTTAGGCTCGATATGTGAATGGCCCCTTATGCTGCTTTTACTGTTGGATGTATTACAATAATGTCTGAGTGAGTTTGTGCACAGATTCAGAATAGAATCACTATAGCAACATTTGATTTTAAATGGGGGCTAGCAATAATAAGCAACTTAATCGTGAAGTAAGTGCTTATTTATTTGCTTATTTATAATGGCAGTTTGTGACACAAAATATATAATATTTTGATGGTTTCAGTGTGATAATTCACATGTGTTTGAGTTTTGAGTCTGATTAAATAAGCATATTGACTCTTTGTCATGTAAGATGTCCTTTTATTCCTTATTATCGTTAGTGCTTTAAAAAAATAAGTGAAGGGGCAAAACGAACAGTGACACAAAGTGGTGGGGGGCATGTTCACAGTGTTCCCCAGCGTAAATGATGGATATGTTACGAGAGTGTTCAAACATTTGCATACATTGCTACTATTTTTCAATGTGATTCTCCTTTGTGGTGAAATTCTGTCGTTATTTCTAGATATTGGTAAGCTGTACTGAATTATCCACTGCACCAGCCAAAACTGAACATCATGTAGCCTTTTGAGAGCAATAACAAAGATGTTGTCGCCTAGACCATTAGTACCTATTCATCACCTGGAAACATCTGTACCTCACTGAGTCTCAACTCCAATTACAATTCACCACCAAGATCCAAAGTGCTAATACCAGACATTCTTCATTTATCCTCATTCTAATGACATGCTTAATTAGCCTGTGGTCTCCTGCTGAAGGAAAAGGAGGGGGGGGGGTTTGACCTTTAGCCTCTCTCCCTGCAGCTCATAATGGCCTCTGTGCTTATGGGTCCAGCACATTACCAGGATTGATCTTTAAATTAATGATCTGTGTTTACTGTGGCAAGTGCCGAAAACAGCACTGATTTTACAGGGTTGCATGTGGGATTGAAAGCTGAGAGAACATTCTTTTGGCAAGGTTTGGAGGTTTTTTTTTTTATGGATGAGGCCACACTGATCTGGCAGACTGAAAATAATTCTGCACTGAAAACTGTCTCGGCTGAACTAAGTAGCACTTTACCCACCACTTCACACTGCTTGGTTCGTACTGATCGTTTCAGATACATTAGTTGTTCCACAAATCATCTCCAGTTTCATGTAATACCACTATTCTGAGTCCCTGTAGTTGCTTTGAAAACAGTTTGGTTTCTCCGCAGCATCTCATGATTTACAGTTTGCAAGAATTTATAAGTCTAGGGACAGTTTTAATGGGTTTGTTTTTTTCTAATGGCCCCATATACCCTCCATATACACTATTTCTGGTCCCACTTATCTCGGATTGTCCCCTGAAAATACTCAGATGTTTAAATTAGCAGGAATGTAGAAGACATCCAAAGAGGGCAATCCAAAGTTTACCTCACCACCAGTTTTTAACTGTAACTGAAAAATTCAAAATAAACAGAAAGTACACATTACATTTGTGCCACATGCTTCATTGTTGTTGACAATGACTAGACAAAAGTCAGAAAGTACGAGATGGACTCTATCAATAGAATAGAAACTAAATGTAAATGCAATATATTATATAATTGTAATCCATTGTCATTATGTAGTTCCATATAAATAATTATGCACTATAAATTTGGTAGAAAAACAAGATTAAGTTAGCATTAAGAAAAAATATTGTCTAATTAATGCCTTATTAATAATCAGAGGCAGTCCATTACATTATTATATATTTTATATAGAGGTCAAATATCATTGTTTGGTTGATTTTATAAGTGAACAAACTCAAATATGCATTTTCTGCTAATTATAGTGCACACGTTTTACCAAATTACTGAATTTAACATACATATAAAACATAAGTAAAACCTAAACTATCTAATGTGCCTTTGTATATGCCAAATTTAAAACATGACTGTTTCCCCAGTGTGTTAAATTCAGATAGTAAATGGTATTAAAATGTGCAGTGGTATTAATGAGTGTGTGCTCTGTAGGGGATATGTTATATTCACAGGGGCCATCCAAACTTTTGCAAATGACTGTAATTCTTATGAGTTTTTTGACACAAGCTTGGAATGGGTTTGGATTAAGAACTATCGATTAGGCTAATAACTTCTGTCAGAATGAAAATCTACTACCTGCATGGATAATTTCATTAACAGTACAGAAGAGATAGTGTACTACAAAGGTACATGAGTTGTTAGCTCTTCATTAACCTTAGAGCTGGACTGCCTTTTAACACGGGTCATGACGACATTCGTATTAAAACTCGTTTTTTACAGCCGAGAACAATAAGATCAAACACGTGAATCATCCAGACTGTTTTCTCATTCACACATGCTTTTGGATAATGAGCGAGTCGAGGTGAGGCTCATTTATTTGCTTTGCATCTAATGGATGGAGGACAGGACTAGATGGCATTAAGTTTTAATCACTCAGCTACATGGGTTTCCACTAACAGTCACCCACAGGGCATGTCTCTGGCTTTTATGGTCAGGGGAGACAGGTCACTTTCATATGCTGAATGAAGGAAAGGCAAGAGAGAAAGAGAAGTAGAGAAAAAGGGCAAAGACGGAAAGAGAGAAAGAGAGATTATACTCAGTATCGCTCTCAAGTTTCCAAAGAAGCCTTTGAATTCAAATTTATCCAATTAAACAAATTCAAAAGAGACTTTGTGAAATTCTGTGGTCTTATATTGTGCATAAAGAGTGGAGTGTATGAGCTGAAGGAATCTTATAGAGTGAGTAAAAGAAAGAAAAGAAAGGGAACGGGTACTTACAGGAGAGAACATATATAGTAATGGTATCTACTATTTTCCATGTAAAAATAGTGGCTCTGTGGCTTTGCCAGTTGTACTCTTCCTAAGGTTGGAACAAGACAGTTTTTATTTTTCAAATTCAAAGGAAATAAATAAATATTGATATTTTCATTCTTTAAAACAAAACAGTTTTTTGGCTACATATTAAGTGTGACTAGTGTCTTTTTCCATTGGAGGAGGGCAACAAACCCTGTCTTTCACATTCGAGGTCATGGTTGCTCCAGTGCATCCTGGCACATAATTGTCCACGTAAGCCAACATGACATAGATCATCTACAGATGACAGCTGGAATGACACATCAAGAGCATTTATAGACTCTTTTCAACAATACACCACTGTTCAGCCTGCCACTGTCTGGATCTGGGTGGAAATGGCTACAAAAAAGCATCACACAATGCTCTCTTTTTCATTACGGTCCAACAGCAGATGTTCTGGCAACTGGAAATGACAAGCTTGTGGAGACTTGCATACAGGCTATCTGTCTATTTTTTCTTGTGGAAGCCTTCACCTTTGGTAGCCAAAGCACCTGTCAGGGAGAGAGCATGAATGCCTGTGTTTAGAATAAAAAAAAAACATTGTCATGATGAAAAATTTAGATATAAAGATTCTTAGGCATTATTGGCTTGTATGGCCAGCAGAAAACCATCAGAGGTTACTACTTTGCACTACAGTCATGTAAAAACCTTTTGAAAAGGGGACTTTGTAACACTTTGATTGTGGGTCATTCATCTTGAAGGAGGTTGATGTAATGATGACATCATGTTCCCAATTCAAGAAGAAGGGATGTCTTGTGATAGCTTCTTCTTCGAGTTTTTTTTCCAGTAGAGCCTGATTCAATGGTCCTAGTATCACATCAAATTGCTAAAAGATAAATTCATTAATTTACATCTGCATATCAGGTAGGCTCAGACTTGCTTGCTTAACTTCTTATGTTAGTTGATGATGTTAGAAATAATGGAAAAGTTTGAAATAAAAATATATACTTGTCTACTGAGCTTAGGAAATAATATTGATATTTTGACTAGACTCATGAAATCAGCTAGTATTGAAAAAACAAACCATTACAAGCTGTTATTTTCTAGTCAGTTTCTTGAATCTGATGAAAAACAGGCCATCACACAGGGACAGAAAACCTGGGCAAATATCTTGTAATAAGTAAGACCACTGAATGTATTATGACAGCCAGTGAAAAGTTAGAAACAATAGTGAAAATAACAACCCCGAAGCTATGTATTTCTGTGGCTGCACAAAATAATAAAAATGTCTAGATGTGATGGAACTCTATTGATCCAAATGATTTAAAACTGAATAAAAATATGTTTATAAGGAAGAGAAATGCATTTTTGACAAGTAAAATGTTTTAGGATTACTTACTTTTAAAATAACTGTTAACATTCAGTGATAACTATTTTCTTGAATACTTGTTGCAAAGTGTCATGGGTGTTTCTTGGATGCACAATACAAATTTCAGTCCAATCCAGTTAAAAATCAGCAGCTGTTGAGGGTAACAAAGAACTGCAGAAATGATTGGCCAAATTTAAAAAAATCATAACTTAAAAAATGTTTGAAGTAGAGTTTTGCAAGTTCCCATGAGTTTAAAAGAACTTTTCAAGAAATTCCTTGACATGAATTGGGAAGTCTAGGTGTGTTGCTATGGGATGACCTTTGTGTGTTTTCTGTACTTTCTTCAAAATTATTCAGTGGTTTGCAATTGTGGAGGTCCCTCTCACACTGTATCAACCTTGAATTGTACATGTTTGAATTACATTTATGGCATTTATCAGACGCTTTTATCCAAAGCGACTTCCAATTCCTAACTACAGGGGACAGTCTCCCTGG
>JBBPCW010000106.1:18932936-18954632 GCA_037974425.1 Phenacogrammus interruptus
GTGTGTGTGTGTGTGTGTGTGTGTGTGTGTGTGTGTGTGTGTGTGTGTGTGTGTGTGTGTGTGTGTGTGTGAGTGCAAGTTTTTACTGAAGCAGCACCTATCTTTCTTTCCATTTTCAGTTGTTATGAAGTGTGCACTACACATGTTTGTATGTAACTAACGAATGATTGGTTAGATTTTTGACAGTTTGAGCTCTAATAGGTTTTACAGTTAAATGGTAATTCCACAGATTTTTTGCATAATTTAATAATTATGAGACACAAACAAAGTCTTTTGTGTTTTGCTGTGAAACTGTTCATTGTTGAGAAATTTGCTGACAGATTTTCTTTCTGGGGTGATTATGTCTACAGCACAATTAGAGCCATTTGCCGTGCGAACGTACACACGTCTTCTCCATTATTATATGCAATGCTAGTAATGTTAATATAGCGGTAAATCTGAGGTGCTTGCATGCACCTCCGTAAATGTATTAAAAATATGATTAAGGTCAAGAATAATGCCTCAGGTACCAAACAGGGCATTCATGATCATAACTTTCTGTTAAAAATAAGGCTGTTCTTTGCATGATACAATAATTATTTTTGGTTGCTTAAAGAACCTTTCAATATTGTAGATTTGTAGATGTTTCTCCATTGTGGAGAATTTGTGTTTGTGTCACGTTGGCTGTGGAAGCTAAGGAGGACCCAATGAATGCACACACACAGACCAAGCATGGGTGCAGATCATTACTTTTATTTACACTTTACACCATAAAGTAAAGCCAAACACCAATAAATCCCACTCCTTACCAGCGTGCGGCACTCAGTCCTTCTGCTGTCCTTTCTTTCCAAAGTTCTCCCCTGATGCCTCTCAGCTGTTACTATCACACCACCTCTCCACTGCTGTAGTGTGAAGAACCTTTTAAAAGTTTAAAAAACCAAGAGCCTTCATATAATTCTTTGAAGAACCTTTAAATTGAACCCGTACTTTCTTTACTCTTTACATTAAAACTCGTTAAGAGGTTCTTCACACTGAAATATCTCTCTAACAGAAAAAGGTTTCTTTAGGAAACCTAAATGGGTCTTATATGCATCACTCAAAGAAATGTTTGTGGCATTATTCTGAAGAAGTTAGCTTAAATAAATGAAAGACTTTACGGTTCCCTGTTAGATCTTCACAGCTGGATACGATTCTGACTCTGTTTTTCTAGCCTGGTGCATGTCACAGCAAACCACTCTGAATGACTCTGTCTTAAAGAACAAAAATGAAAATTTCTTTCTTTAAAATCTTTTTTTGAAGTTAAATCATTTCTGTTTATCTGTTGCATGACTCCGCTGGTCCCATTTGTGTTTTTGCACAGTGTGTGTCAGAGTCATTTAGCTTAGCATAATGAATGGAATGCTATGGTCTATTAAATGTTTGATTTTATTTCCGGGGAAAGTCCTTATTTTGCTGAGGGATGGATCCATAGTTTCTGGCTAAGAGCGATTCGTGAGCGGTGACTTTGATGAATCAGTGCTCCGTTCCTTAAATCAGATTAGTATTCTATTGTCGTTTGAGCTCACGGCTTTCCTTATTGGTTGTTTGAAACCTCAAGGCAAGTATTATTTATCAAACATAGATCTGTCATGCTCTGAGCTGGGCTCCGCTACTATTACTATTACCAGCTGTTTGTGTAAGTGCAAATCAAACCAATCTTCACTAACAAAGCTGATGCTAAATAAAGTCTGCTTCGTGGTTATGGCCGACACAACCCTGCATGCCGGTCAAGTGACTTTTACCGAAGGGCTGTGTGTATGGGAGCAGGTGAGGTAGCTGCAGAACAAGTTTCATAATTACTGTTATTAATGTGTCAGCCTCTAACCTCTAGTGCTGTCAATCAAAACAGCGCCCTTGAAATTTGAGTCCACAAAGAAAAAAAAAAGGTTTCTGGCATGCCACATTCTAATTGAACTTGATTAATTATTCACATTTAGCATGCCATGGTGGAGCGAGAAGGTGAAATATTTTAAGTGCTCCTCTGTGAGTCTTCCGTCAGTGTTAGTGCACGGAACGCAAAGTTTCTTACCCTTAATGGATTATGCCTCTTCCCCTCCCTCTATTCATAATGAAACACAAAACCTGAGTGAGGATAGAAGATAATGCATTTGGAACCCCTCCCCCCCTTTTTTCTGGATTGATTTTATTATACCGAGCTATTGTTTTTGTCCCTTTCTGCTTTATTTGTTGCAGCCTTTCGTTGGAATTTATGAAACATCAGCCGAGGTTTTCATTAGTAATCCATAGAAATGTTATTTGAATTTACTCATCATCTGCTTAGAAAACAAGGAGGTTCATAAAAGTTAATGAGGAGTTAGTAAGTTCATAAGTCGCGTGTGATATGAACTCTCTCCTCCCAATTTGAACATTTCAGGCGGTCTTATGTGATTTGTTTTTTTTCCCCACTGGCAGTCATCAAGAACCGTGTTACCATGGCAATTTAGCTTGGCTGAAGATGTTGGCATTTGTCAGAGGAAGCAGACAGAAAATGTGCGCCATAGTACAGTATGTTGTCTCACTTTTGTACTCTTTGCAAGTGGGAAGTGGAAAGCGACAAGGTTGTCTTCATGAAGGAAAGCGGCAGTTGCTGCTCGTCCTACGGTCCATACTTCACAGAGTGTGCTCCTTGGCAGGCTCCAATGTGAGGATTTTCTTTCTCTCGCCGTGCAATCAGTGGAATTTCGGGCTGGAAATTACCCGGGTGCCAAACAGGCCTGCTGTGATTGTTATAAAGCCACACATCTTAGGTCTATTTCACAGTTGGCTTCATAGAGCAAGACGATAGAATAAGAGAAAGTAAGAAAAGTGCCATTCTCTCTTCCTGTCACTCTCTCACACTCTGTCTGCCCCCCTCTGCCCCTTCTGTACTTCGCACTGGAGCATAGACCACCCTCCCAGCTCCAACTAAAAAGGAATTTAAACTTTAAATGCTACTAAATAATGCATGCGTTCCGGGATCTGATGGTCAGGAAGCACTTTCAGGCCTCCAGGATTCACTATCAATGGATAGAGGGGATAAAAAAGGGCTTGCTGTGGGCTTTGCCCCAGCTAGGCTTTGTGGATCTAACAGTAGAGCCTTGGGAAGAAGGTGGGAGGTGGGTGTTCCTGGTGGCTCTTATCTCGACAGTAGATCCTGTTCTATGCTGCTGGTGGCCAAAGCTTTCCATTCAAAAACCTCCATTCCATTTGTACAGATCTGAGATCAGTCTAATATTATCCAGCAGCAGTCAAAGTTCCTGGCACAGGTACAAAACAGTGCTGGTCGTAGCCGTGATCAGAAAGTTCTCGCACACTGCTCCCGGTGAGCCATCAAAGTAAGTTGTCAGTTCTAACAAAAAAAAAAAAAAAAATGTCATTGGCTTGAATTATTGCTCGTCACTCACCTCTAGCTTTTTGGAGAAGAGTGCTATTACTGAAGCAATTCATATTTGATTATGGTGGTTGCAGACAGTTTTAGCTTTGGAGAGCCATAAAGGAATCCCTGTCCTGGGGAAAAGACCGTAGAGCAGGTCAGTCCAGGGTTGGACATCATGATTTCGTGACAATCTCTGTCCTCTCTGGCTGGCTTTGATCAGCTCCACTGACAGACTGCCTCTGGGGTCCCCAGAAGCTCATTCTCGCTCTCTTGCACTCGCCTGTCTCTCGGTCAGTCTCTCTCTCTCTCTCTCTCTCTCTCTCTCTATCCTCCAGGGGAAAAAATCTCCACTCAGAACGCTATTCAGATTTAGCTCAGGTAATTGCCTTGGACTTAATGGAGATACTGTGCAGGTTGGAGGTTGCCGCTTGATCTTGATCTAGCTGTCCAAGACAAGTATGTACAGTACCTCAAAGCCATATTAAGATTCAGCTTAAGTGTTGATGGTGGCCTAGTTGATGTACAGCCATGGCCCTTGACTAAATAGGACTGATAAGGGCAAACGATAGCATGACTGACACGGTTGACACCTATTATAGCATACAGCACCTCATTCATGTCAGCTAGCCGAACATAATGAAGTGATATGCATGGAGAATACCATCAGTGGGCAGCACAGCCTCCATCTCGGTGTGGATTTGGGTGACACAAGGCGGCATTACATTCCAGAGTGTGTTATCTCAGTGAGCTCTTGATTGATGTCCATACAAACTCTGATGACATGAGTTCAGACATGGGATGAGCTACATATTTCTTTAACCTACTCACATAAATGAGATAGAAATTACTTGTTGATTTCACTCTGTCTTGTATGTAGTACAGTATAATATGCAGTAGTTGGTGGTTTTATAAAAAACTCCTCTCACTTATAAATACAACTGCTTAACAAAAGCCTGTGCATGATGAAATGCTTTAGGAAAGGTACTTGAGGAAAGCTTTCCAAGCATGCATATAAAAGCAAGTGTGTTGTGAAATATTTTTTGTTATCCATCGGAGCACCACAAATAAATCAGTGTATGGAAAACACTAGTGATATTGTCAGTATTTTTATTTGATTTATTGCAGTGCAGTGTGTTTTTGATATCCATCCATCCATTATCTCGACCACTTATCCTGAGCCAGAGTTGTGGGGGTTACTGGAGCCTATCCCATCGGTCATAGGTTAAAAGGCAGAGAAACACCCTGGACAGGTCACCAGTCCATCACAGGGTAGACACCCCCACAAATGCACGCATGCTTGCACACGCTTATACCAGGGGCAATATAGTGTCTTCAGTTCACCTGACTTATATCTTTGGACTGTGGGAGGAAACGGGAGCTCCTGGCAGAAACCCTCGCAGACATGGGGAGGGTACCCACACAGAAGGAACCCTCGGCCACCTAGCCTGCAATCAAATCCAGGACCTTCTTGCTGTGAGGTAATAGTAGAAGTAGTTTTTGATAGTATTTTCTAAATATGGTACTTATGCCTCTTTTTTTGCCCATTGCTTAACTTAACAGATGTCAGAAAAATACATATAATGAATTACTGTTTATTATGAAAATCACATAATCATCATGATTACTACCATCATTTATACTGAAGATCAAGTTGATCCTCAAAATTGTACTCCTAGTATTAGGTATGACAGATAAATTATAGATACACAGATACATGATGGTGTTTTCAGATGATTTAAAAGTAATTTTCACCATCAGTCACATGCTTTGATTTGACTATTGTGTCAACTTGATATTTCACCTGCATACATAAAATGGGTCTGGTGAGGAATATGAATGTGTTGAAGTAAAGGACCATAGTTAGCTGAATGTAAAAGATCCCACATACGGACCAGATTTGAGATTTCCATGCGAGGCTAGGTGGGAGGGAAAGAGAGAGAGAGAAAGCGAGAGAGTGTGAGAGAGAAAGGGCATCATGTACGATTGCTACTCTGAAATAACAGGAGGCTGGTGGGCTGGTGTATTTTGGACTTCCTTGAGTGTTACCCAGGTGGGCGAGAAAGAGGAAGAGAGGTTAGGCTAACTTTTGAGCACAGGGCTGCAAAATTAGTGCTGACCAAACTTTGCTGCTCTGTGTTCCGATTCAGAAAATCTCCTAGAGGCCTAGTTCACTTTATCTTTGTAGCACTTATGTTTACTTTAATTAAAATGAATAAGTAGGATCAGATCTTACTCCAACATCTCTACATGTCTTGCAAATACAAGTATGAGCATTCACTGTGAAAGAAAAAGTTCTGTTAGGATCATTAATGCATATTTCCTACTGATCTCTTCGAACAGAGAGAGTTCGAGGAAACCGAGCCTGTTGATTTATTTTATTGCAATTTATTGCTACTGAGACATCTTTCACTCATCATAATATCATTCATTTTGAGTGATCCAGTCATATGTGGACAGTGCTGAGAACAGGTGTGAACACCTCAAGAGGTGGTCAGGGACACATTTAACCACATGACATTTATAGTGTGAACATAGTGCCCTTTCTCCTGTCACGAAATGCAATTATGCAGTCAAGTGGTCACTGGAGACGCTTGCGAGACACATAGAAATGCCAGGTGTAAACGGCCGCATGTCTTACTTGTGAGCACTTGAGACTGATGCTAGTATTAGATATGAACAGAGACACTAGATTAGATACTATAATCATGCTGTTTTATAAACAGCGTATGAACCGGGAAGAGTCTGGGGTGTTAATGCAACTTACAATTAAAATAATTATTTATCAGTGGTGTTTAACATCAGTAAAACCTTTTTATTAAACAAAAACAAATAATAACAAATACATTATTATGAGCAATAAGAATGGCAACAACAACAAAAAAAATGTTGTTTTTTATGCTATTATTGATGCATTTCATTATTGCTTTCAAAATGAATCATGTTTGCCTTTTTAAATACTTTTCTTTTATAAAATCATCATCATCAATAGAAAACTCAGTCTTCACAACTGGCATTGACCCACCATTTCAATATCTGTAAAAAAAAACAAACAAACAAAACTTTTTCATTTATTACTGTTCAGTTGGGTTCACTATTTGTTTCACTAAAATATTTGGTGAATGACTTGCTTTCTGGTGTAACTAAAAGAGACTGACCTGAGAATGGAACTCACATGGTTCCATTCTCAGGTCAAGTGTGTATGCAGAATGAGTGCAGTGGTGAAAATGACTGATGACAATCAATCATATGGGATTCTACTGAAATGACAACCTTGCATTAGTTATTTGCGTTTCAAAATGAATGTAGATAGTGGCACAGAAACATACCAGTGCATCTATGTACTGATTTATTCATGGCCGTGTGAATATGTTACATGGTTTCCTGTGGGGTTTTTTTTGTGTGTGCATGTATGTGTTGATATGCGTGTCTATAAACATGAGGATAATATAAGTGTCATGACAGGTTTACATTTTCAGAGCATCATTATCAATCATTCAAAATCACACAAATGCATGACAAGTGATTTGCATATACACATGTTTATTAGGGCTGCATGATATATTGCAAATTTACTGTCATCGCGATATGAACATGCGCAATATCCATATTGCGAAAGTCTGACTAAACTGCAATAAATAGTGTTTTTCCACCAACTCTTTACCCAGTGCCACAGAGAAGAGGGCAAAAAAAATGGGCAGTTTCTTCATCTTCTGTGCTTCTGTTATGCTATTTTTTTTCTGACTAAGAACTTACTATAATTCAAATTATGTTTACATTTGTTTAAGATTTAAAGTTAGTAAATATTTTCAGATTTTTTTAACAATGTTCAATGGTTCGAATGTTTTATGGGAGGCATTAAATGCTCTGTTTAAGTAAATTCTTAAAAAAATAAACATGTTGGAATGGAAGTGTTGCATTTCTGCATAGACTAGTCAGTGTCTGGAGTCTTTATTACCAGCAAAACCAAAGCAGACAAACATTAACACTAACACCATAACACACATTAACACTATAAAGGCTAAGTTTTTATTCACTTATCACATGTGATATCGCCATCGCAATACTCAACAACATTATCGCATATCGTATGTTTTTTATAATATCGTGCAGCCCTAATGTTTATGTTTCTGTATATATGGGCATGTGAGTGTGTGTCTTCAGAAAGACCAACGTTGTTCTCTTGCATGTGCAAAAATTGTGCATTTATTTGAATGTTAATGTGCACTACATAAACACCTAGCCTAGAATATTTTGCTGACTGTAAATAAGTTATGATATGACCACAGCACATCTGTTTTTAAAAGCCCAGAGCAGTGCGTGCACACAACTTTAATCCTGATACATGACGGGATTTGCCCTGATGATGCATATCTTGGAGGAATTAAGCCAGATGCCACAATGTGACAAGTCAGCGGGCTCCTCTGTGCATCCCCCTTTTGTTTCACCAGCATAATGGGCTTTGTAAATTAATACCCAAGAGACACAACAATTCTTCTGAGCTGTGTACGGATTGTCAGACTGCCCCAGATCCGAGCACTTTCCCTCCTGAAGACGCTGAATTTCGCAGAGGAATGACAATAATCACAGTGTCCTCCAGCCCTTTTTCCTCCTACTCTCCTTCCTAGAACAGTGGAATAATATATATTTTTAAGTTCAGTAAGAAATCTATTTATACAATTATCCACTTACCCCAGATTTTGCAAATGAACCAAGATGTGTTTGGATTCCAAATTGTGCTTCTTGGTTTAGTGTTGCAGCTACAAAGCTAAGAAAAACTAGAACTCATGAGTCACCCAAATACTTTGTAGTAAATTCATTTCATTTCTTCAAACTGCAAACTTGGTTTAGGACCCAGTATGATTCTCTCTGGCTTTTATAGTGAACAACATTTGCAGCTAAAGCTGCGGGCAGCTGATCTTGCTGAAATGCTGATCTAGACTCTAGACTAGTTTTTGAAAAACAAAGGAATCTGGTCCAAGATCAGTCATCCGACCGCTTTCTGAACACCAGCCCTGGCGTTGCCTGAAATGGCTGCCTGTAGCAGTGATGTTTTGTTCATTTTTTTCTCACAGTAAGACATACTGAAACCACATTCATGAGTCTGCACAACCTTATTGACAGTTTGAGTGTGGTTTGAGTGGGTTGACCAGGGCTGGAGAAGTATTTTTACTGGAACATTTGCGTGGCTATTGGCTGTTCTGTTTCTTAGAATTGTTAGCTTCATAGCTTCAGAAGCAGAATACGGACATTAAACATGTCTTGGCTGCTTGACTGTATCTGGAGTAAGTGGAAAAAAGTTTAAACTTTTGAAGAGGTTAAATATGATTTCTATGTTCCAGGTTCTCCAATATTTTCTCCAAAATTGGCTTGCCTCAAATTCATACTGCTGCTCCAGTCCTCTAACCAGATAACTCAAAAATGCCGAACACTGGAATATATATGTGAAAAAATGTAGTAATTGACATGTGAATGCATTCATAGTAGGTCACAAGAATGAAAGCTAGCAACAGACCCTCAGAATACATTTTATTTGGTGTTTTTGGTTTGGGTTGTTTCATTCAAACCTCTTTCTCTCTTGTTTTTGTTCCTCGTTAATATTGCAACACTTCAGAAGCCATGGCGTGACAGTTCGGTCGGCTTGCCAGCGTCTCGTACGATAGGCGAAACCGAATGCGTCAGAATGGCGTGCGATCATGGTGTCCTTTGTTAGGTTTTGCAATAATCAGACTGGTTTGATTTGGCTGGTTTGCAGTGGGGAATCTCATTGTGAGACACGCTGTAGAGCGCTTGCCCTTTCGAAGCCTAATTTCAGCCAGATGCCCATTTGCTCTGTCCAATCTCCCGACCTTTATGTCAATCACAGATGAATAGTTGCAGGCACTGGGAGGCTGGCCATCAGTCCTTAATGAACACGTCCAGGCTTGGACATGATTCACTTTGTCAGATGGAAATTTGAAAATTGTGCCCCGATTCAGACACATAGCGACAAATGGAGTCTTCAGTGTTCTGACTAAGAATGGGCCCATTTTAATTGTAAATGACAAAAACAAAATCTTCAAAAGCCTTGGGCTAAAGCAAATTTTTGTTGTTTTGATGTCTAACCGCATTTATCGTATTCCCTTCTTTTCAAGCACTGTATTTTCTTCACTTATGCAGAAAGAATAAAATAAATGAAAACATCTTGCATTCTCAAAACAAGTAATTCATTACTTTCTAATGAGCTGCATTTGATTCCAATAAAAATATAAGTGAATTGCTGAGGGATGTTTACGGTTTACAGTGTTATTACCAGCTTAACTTTGTGAAAATGTTTTAAAAACATTTTCCAGGCCCCTAGATAGTATAATAAACAAAAATCGTTAAGAAGAATGTTGTCCTGAATTTTGGGCCTTTCTTAACGTTGCCCTCCATCACAGCAGTCAACGCTGTCAACTCACCCCACCAAACGTGATGACATATGAGAGAGATGTATATGGACTTGCTGTAATTGGTTCTATGGGCTATTTTACAAGGCAATGCAATAAATGACACTATAATTCCACTTGTGAAGATAAGAGCTAGGAGCTTAATTATGGCTTTATCTAACAAGGTGCAGTGTAACATCGTGACCGTGGTCTGTTTACTGTTGATGGCTCACTTTTAAAGTCTGTCTGTTCTTCGCTGATAAACGAGTCGTCACACAAGACCACAAGCACAGTCTGGTGATAAGAAGAGCAGCGATAAGAATACCTGGTGTAGCGCGTCACAATGTCTAGTTTCTAGACATTTCACACTTCTTACAGCAGAGATACTCGAACTCAACTCAACTGTTTGTTTATGTTCTGGTTAATGCAGTGCATAAAAAGTTGTGTTGTTTATTTATTTATTTATTTTGTGCAAACATGATGAAAGATGGAGTCGTGTATGAGGCTTGCTCATTTTGTTTCGGCGCTTTGAACACATGTTCTTGCTGCCAACAGAAGGAGCTGCTACATTTTTTCCACTGTCCTTGATCAGATAGTTTTTTTTGCTTGTGATTTTCTTTTGGACCAGAAGGTCTGAAGCAAACTGCACCCCCACTATATGCTCTTAGTGTCTAACAGAAAAGAGGCAGAAATTTAATAGAATATTCTGAGGCTGGTTATAATGTAATTGTGGCTACAGAATACCTCAAACAATAACATAGTTCAGTTGTATTGCCATGCATTTTAATAAGGGATGCTCTGAACTTCTGCCAGAAGGAAATAGAGGTTAATAGATCAGAATATGGTGTAAATGTTTAAATAATATTGTTTTAGAAGCTTATCATACTACCATTTTTAAGAAACTGAACTGAATGTGGTTTGGCCACATGCGATTCACTTGGCTCAGATTGGTGCATGGCTAATGGTTCTAGCTTGAGCTGCTTGTCATTGAATCACTGCTTGATAAAGAATATTTATGCTGTCTGCTGTTATTTTTACTAAATTTTTCATAATCATATTTTATGATTATGAGGCGAATGAGGCGAACACCTAGATAAAATAAAGCAGAACCTGAATGTTCTGGGACAGAGCATTAATCTTATGAAAACAGCAGAACATCTGACTCGCACAAAAACACCTTCAGAGGGCAAAGGTAAGTACTGTTTGTTTGTTTGACATCAGCAGTGTTATCAGATAGGAGCGAGTAAGTATTGGCAGATAGGAAGCATGATTGCTAGTCAGCCAATGTAAATCTTCAGATAAAATTGGATTATTAAGAACAGCCTGTTTTGAAAATAGCAATATTTTGGGGGGGTTTAAACATTTTTTCCTCCAAGTTGGTCCCATTAGCTAGGTCTCCCCATCACACAATGCTGGGAGGGTGAAGGCAATCATATTCTTTCTCTGAGATGCGTGAGGTATCACCACATCTTTCCAGACTGCTGGTAATGCATCTTTGTTTGACAGCTCAACACTCTTGAAGGAGAACAGTAGCTGCCAATCCTGTTACATCAGCCAGTGTCAGCAAACAGACCATCAATTTGACCGTGATGCGGGTGAGGGAGGCCAGTTATATTGGACGCCCAGCCATGTGGCTATGTGATCAATGTTGCAGTGATAGGGCCTATGTTTGCACCACTTGAGGGCCTGAAAGATTCTTTTTGCACATTGTTCTATGCTTTATTAGTCTGTGGTTGTAGGGTGGTGTCTTCATAGCTCTTTAATAACATTTTCCTTTTTATTGTTTTTATTGTCATGATATCTAGTCAGCTCTGCAGTACAAATCACATCAGGAGTGTCTCTCACTATACTCTCACTATGCTCTGTGGGCTTAGTGCACTGAACTCTCCATCTGTGCCTTCCTAGAGACCAGTTTTTAATTGTTTTTGAGCCAACTTCACACAAAGGTAGGCCTAGATAAAACAGAAGTTTAATAAAGTGCATGAAATTAGAGGGCAGTGCATGCAATGTGATGGCACAAGCACATCTACTTTCTCTTGATCTTTATGCTGTGGCGATTGAAGCCTGTTGGTGGGCCTGAACAGGTGTGACTAAGCCTCCTGATGTCACATCAAACGTAGCTGTGTGACTCCGCAGAGAGGTTTTATTCCTTCCATAAACCATTCAGGCAAATAATTAAACAAAATGGTCACTGCCCTTAGATCACAATGCATTTGAAGAGATAAACTGTTATGGTCATAAATGCTCAGTCATAGAGCCGCAGTGAGTGCACTTTCATTTTATGAAACGTCGAATAAAAGATGTTTAAAAGACAACAGAAAGGCTGAGTAAAAGCAGTTAAAGTTTAAATCTGAGAACTACACACCGTTCTTGTATAGTTATCAAGGCTGCCTCAGTTACTCAATGAATATTACTCAATTAAAAAATGTAAGGATTTGAATGAACATTTTTGATGAATCGGGTTAGTGATTACTTTAAAGGTCAAATGCTGAATGGTGGAGCTACACAGTGGGTACTCTCAGGTAGATCTTAGGTTCAGTTCTTAGTGGGCTGGTAGCAGCTGGTAGCCTAGTGGTTAGGGCGTGTGTCCTGCACTCAGAAAGTTGCGGGTTTGATTCCCAAGACTGCTAAGCACCCTTGAGCAAGGTACACCTGGGCACTAAAGAGCTTTAATGGGTTAAAGAGCTTTTTTTCACCATATAACTGCTGGGATAGGCTCCAGCACCCCACTGCCACCCTGATTCAGATATTGACTGGATGGATGATAAACAGTGTATCTGCTGGTATTTGTAAAGCATGTTGCGTGTGAACATTCTCCACAAGAATGGTACTCACATTGCTCTTGAGAAAGAGAGAAAACCAACACCAGCAGGGTCTCACAAACGTGTGTTAATCAAATTAAACACATTCTGTCATAGGTTGGGTGTGTATGATTGCTTAATTAATCATCAAAACAATCAATGAATAAAACAATCCATAGTGACAGCCCTAATAACTATGTGCAGTACAACCACTGTGATAAGTGACTGGGCCACAGTCTAACATAACTAACTACCACAATGCGCATAATGCAAAGCAAAATCAAAAGGTTGCCTTTTTACTGCTACTGTATATAAAAGCCCCAGTTATTGCTCATCAATGCAGGGCATGCACCCGCTGTGTGCATGCACAGTAAACATCATAACTCTCATTGGCATCCGTGAGTGCTGCTGCGGTGCAGTTGTGCTTTAAATTTGCTACATGCTCAGCATACTACAGCCTTGGCTTGAAGCTCCCCTGCTGCCTCTCAGCTCAAATATTGTGCTGGGGAAAGGATAGTCTCTCGTTCAATCGCTCCATTGGGAGTCAGACACAGACAAATTGTTAACAAGAGCTGGCTGGGGCATAAAGAGAAAGGCTCTCATCAGAGAGATCTCTGTGTTTGAGGGAAGGAGAGAAGAAGGAGGCTCTGTGTGGTTTGTTTGACCGTGTTACAACTTTGGCTTCTGTCACTGGTGGTTTGGAGGCATGGGTTGTTTTTCCACTCACTTTCATTTTTGCTTACGTTTACTTGCTGGTACTGCATGACATTATATTACTTGGATTACATTACTTCAGTGAAGCTCATTATACTTCTAATCTGTAGTTTATAAAAACTTTGTGATGTTGGTGTTCTTGTTGCTCACACAGTTTTGGGGGCTGCTGCACCCACCACATTTTATTTTATTTTTTTAAACAATACAGTTTACACTTTATGAAAAATACTCAACAGATGTTGACTTCATCTCATCTACAAGCACTATAGACAGCATGAGTGTCACAGTTCGGTCTGTGACTTTTCAGGTTTCAGTTGTTCAGTTGTTTTTGCTCTGTTTTTCTGTTCATGTTCTGGTTCTTTTATTTTGACATGTCTGTTTGCTTTGGTTCTGTTCATTCGTCACGTGTCTTCTGTTCTCAGCTGTTTTCTGTTTATGTGCTCCTTGGTTCACAGCTGTCTTGTGTTTTCCCTGATTATGTTATGTACTTAAGCCTGTTTCTGTTAGTTATTCCTGATCTGTCCATCGTCTTACTTAGAGCACGTCTTTGTAGAGCTTCATGTTCCTGCCCTGTTTTTGTCCTGTTCCTGTACCTCGTTCCTGTTTTGGCCCGTGTGCCTATTTTCCTTTTGGTTTTGTAAATAAACGCACGTTAGCATGAACCCCTGGTTTCCTGCCTGCGATTTCCAAGACAGCTCTCGGTCGTGGGGGACTAGCCCCAACACCTGTGACAATGAGTGGTTAATATTTACCATATATCTCTGCTAGAACATTTACTGCTAAACACTTTACTAAGCAATCCATTTTTGTGGTAAAATGTTATTTAGTAAGAAAATAAATGTAATAAAAACATGAGCAGAATAATGCATGTTAATCTTGAAACATTTTTCAAGGAATGAAAACAAAAGTGGGTTTTTTTGGTTGAACAAAGCTCTTATTGAAACTTGAATCAAGTTTTTAAACGAAAGTTTGTAAAAAAAAATCCCTTTTAAACGACATTAAATAAAAAAGGGAGCTGTATGTCTGTTTAAACAAAGGAAACTGAGAGGAAAAAAGAGCGTAATCTTAAAATATTGTCTCTTTAGACATAATTCAGACTGTAGCTCTTTTTAAAGAACATATTTGAGAAAAGAAAAACCCCTGAAGCCAGGAAAGTTTGTGTGTGTAGTTCTTTAGGGTTCAGATCAGGGTCAGTGTGTTTGTCTGTATGTCAGAGGCCACGTTTTTCATCAGGGGTTAAAATTATAAATGGGACACATACTCTGATCTGCACGGAGGGATGATGTTCTCGAAGGTGGGCAAACAGTTCTGATGTGTTTCCTCATTTGGTTTTACAAATTGGATATCCATCCTCGAGGACAAGCTCGCGTTCGTTTCTGGGGCATCCACAAGAATCCCACTGTCTGCCATTTTCTTCACTGCATGTGTGTGTGTGTGTGTGTGTGTGTGTGTGTGTGTGTGTGACACCAGTTGCTTAGTCCTTTTGGTTACATTTAATTACTAATACTGGTATTAAACAAATATACAGTATTATGATAAACAATTTTAGTACCATGTTATACGCTGGAACCACATACCACTGAAACACTAGTGCATTGTGTGTTCCTGCTTTCTTGGGTCCACACACACGTCTTGGGCTGGAAATGAAACAATGCTGCAACTTTGACTATGTGGGTGTGTGTAGTTTCACGCACTACAAAGTGTAAAGAGTGTGGGAAAGGTCATTGGTGCTGTGTTGAAACGGTGTGTGTGCGTGTGTGTGTGTGTGTGTGTGTTTGTGTGTGTGTGTGTGTGTGTGTGGAGAAACTGGGAGATGATATCTGAATAAAAAAATAAAAAAATGGGTATGTGTGTGGTTGTGGGTGGGTGGGTGTATATGAGTGTGTGTGTGTGTGTGTGTGTGTGTGTGTGTGTGTTTTGTGAGGGGTATTGGTGGAGGTAATTGTGGTCGGTGTATTTATTCTTTTATTTCTTTTATCATTTTATTTTATTCCAGTAAAGCACATTGAATGGCATCTGGCTATAATGCTTAAAATGGTGGCGATGGTCCTGTTAGGTGTCAGACTGAGTGACACTAACTTTTTCTGTTATTTTGACTATGTGTACTTGTTTTTACCTTTTATTGCCCTCAGGTCCAGTGAAGCCACAGGCCTGGTGTATAAATGTGAGTTTATAAATGAGTTTTCAGTGTGCACTCAGTAAAAATGTGTTTTTTATTACGTTCTTTTAGTAAACACTGAAAACGGCCTCCACAGACCTAAACATTACTGGGGTGGTGAAGGTTTACAAGGCTGTAGACTTTTGTAGATTTTTGCCAACAGTTTCTTTATTCATGTCCTGTTCTTCAAAACCATGCACTAAAGGATTTACTCATTTTCTTTCTTGCATGAATTGAAGTGACTGCATCACCTGCATCACCTGCAGTAAAGCAATTCCAGCACCACTTGCAGAATATTTTAATATACGGTTTAAACCGTTTGATACTTGTGTGAACTGCTTTTATGTATACAAAAATGTCCTACAAATAAACCCCCAAAAAACATTTTAATCAAAAATCAGGATCCATTTACATACATAAAATGTTAAACCCCTTTTCTCTGAAAGACTAAAGCAAGATTCGTAAATGAAAGAGATTTAATAGCAAACAACATTTAAAAAAAGATAAATAACTTAATTTTTGGGTCTGGCACTAATTTACTGAAATATGGTCTTGGTCTGAGAGACCAGAGACAAGAAGAAATAGCAAAACAGCTA
This sequence comes from Phenacogrammus interruptus, assembly GCA_037974425.1. Lineage (NCBI taxonomy): Eukaryota > Metazoa > Chordata > Actinopteri > Characiformes > Alestidae > Phenacogrammus > Phenacogrammus interruptus. Next base: position 18,948,983 of record JBBPCW010000106.1, read on the forward strand.
ATTGCGAATTTTATTTTGTTACTGGGTTCACATTTTATGAAGCTAAAGTCCATCCATCCATCCATTATCAACCCCTCATTCCTGCATTTAGGGCTGGGGGTGGGGGGTGGGGGGTTGGGGGGGCTTGGAGCCTATCCCAGCCGCAATGGGCGAAGGAAGCTAAAGTCACCTTTCTATTAAAGCTGCATAATTTAGCTGCACAATTTAAGCTGGAATGGAACATTCCTGCAAGATATCATGAATAACATAAGATAAACCTTTATTAGTCCCACTAGTGGGAAATTTGCTTTGTCATGACAGACAGTGGACAGTACAAAGATAAGAGCAGCAAGAATTAAAAACGATAGAACAAAAACTATCCCAACTGTACAGTATAAAAAGTACACTATACAAACAGTCTAGAAATATAAATATGGATGTGTGTATTGATTGATATATATATGTATATAGATATGTATATTTCAATACACATATATATGTATGCCTGAAACCTGGTACACCAACATTAAGTAAACCAATTAACCTGACAATGAAGATATGTCATTCATAATAAGCATACTGCAATTATGGGTAAATGTGAAATGTAAATTGAATTAATCTTAAGAGTAGTTTTGATAATAAACATACTCATTTGCAAACACTAGCCTGCTCAGGCCAGTCCTAGTGATATACTGCGAGATAAATTTTCATCTAACAACTTTCTTCTAACAAAGGTTATACTTACTTATTTATATTCATATCTTTTTACTGAGGTAGAAGCAAAACAGAATTGTGAAGTAAAAATATCCTTAAATATTCAATGCCCTTTTTCCAGCGCTATTTATAATCACATATAAATGTAAGGTCAGGAGTCTTCACCAATATTGCATTTTGTTATCCTGTAGACTTAATACTCTTCCAATTTAATTTATAATTAAAAATACAGTACATGGACACTGTTTGTATTCTTGTTAAACCTAAAATGTGGTGGGACTGTAATTTTTTCCTGTACCCCTAGGTATAGATATGCATCTACATTAATTAAAAGGTTTGTGTCTTTGGAAGCTTGCAGCAGTGTTTTCCTGGCAGACAGAGCTGAATAACTATAAAGTGTGACCAAGTTATGACCATGACCAGAATTCATATTCATAATACACTAACCCTTTGACGCTAGTGTCGTCCATTTGAGGAATCTTCTTATTCAGCTTCTTATTCTGGAGCTGGCCAGAGAATAAGAATAGGCAATTCCAATAGTAACTTTTCTCTTTCATTCTTCTGCTTATTCCATTTTCATTCCTTCCTCGCTTTCAGTGTTTTCAGAGCTTCAATTCCTGCCTCTTTCCTCTTTTTAAAAACAACCTGGGTGCAAAGCAGTGCTCTGTCTTAGCATGCAATTTCTGCCCAGTTAGCTAATGGCGTTTCCTGTCAAGACTACCGGCCCTATGAATCAGGGACTGTTAATGGCCCATCAGTGATGCAGCTCACGATGGGCCGGACTGCACTGGGCTAGGCTGAGCTGGGCTGGGCTGGCTTCTTTCCCCAGAGGCCTCAGCTCTGTGGCAGCTCCATTATTCATTGCTCAACCTGGGCTGCTGGGGCCCAATGACACCTGAACTAGCACAATCACACTTGGGGGGAGGCAGATGCCCCAGCCAACCAGGTGGTGGAGGCCAAGAACACATTGAGACCCGTGGTAGTGGCAGGGGGACTCCAGATGACCCCGGACTATGCAGCCTTTGATAAAGAAACACATTTACACACATTCACACATGCGGCTTTGAATTCTGGCAAATGTGGGACACCTTTTAAACCGCACAGAATTCCCCTTTGATGCAGTCAAAGGAATTAAGAAGCCTGGCTTTTAGTGTCCACTATTCAGATAATTATTAGGCCCTTATCAGTGTGAATTTTTTGAATGATGATAATACACAATGCAGTTTTTAAGGAATGCTGAAGCCTGTAATAAACTGAATGTTGGCTTTGAGACTGGCATTTGAGATTGAGATCACTACATTTGAAAGAAATGAATGGTCTTTGTTAGATTCAGTAATACAGTATAAAGGCAGCTGCTAAATGTCAGCAGGGCATTGATACATAACACCTTTTATCTCGAAAACTGTTCTGGGTTCTGTGGTATTGTAAGCCCACTTTGGAAACTGAAGAGATGTTTGTTTTGTAGACCAGAGCATGTTGTTCTTGAACATGGCACAGTAAACAAGCTGGTGGTCAGATCTTACTCATTGGAATGATGCTGCAGATCTGTTTACATGATGATGCATGTTTTTAGCACCAATAAAACCTGCTGCGGATGTGCCGTTGAGAAATTTAGTCATGAGAAATTAAGAAATGAAGAAACTTGGTGTTTTCTGTCTCCTGCCCAGAGGAGGTTTTTACAGGATTTGGCACTGATCGCCCGCTGTGCTAGAATTTGGGACCAAATTTAATTTCTGTTAAGAGCAACATTTGTCAGAGAGGATGCTGTTCATCCACAGTGCTTCAAAGTACTTTCAAACTGAAGAACAATTATGTCTGAATGCGGGAGAGAAAATCATGGGGGAGTTTTCTTGGTGGCATTTAGTGAGCCTTGGCTAAAGCCATTTCACTTGACTTGAAGTAACCAAATGTTCTGTTAGCTGAGAACTGTTTAGGGCAGTTGCCATATGACAAAGCTTTTCACTCTGGAGAACAAAGCAAGTACAGTTTCAGAGAACTGTTATAGCAGCACTGTATATAGTTTTACAGTGACTTTTGCAAATATGCAGCACTGTTGTTTGTGATATGATGATGTGAGGATGGGCAAAAAATAAAATATATCAAATGTACATATACACAATTTGTCACAGTAAATAACAAACTTTGCTTTTGGACAGTGTTCTAATATACTAATGTTATTCATGATACACTCTGAGAGACATATGATATTTTGTGATGTAATTTATCACAATCATTATTGCTATTTTGCCAGTTCTTGCACAAAGTTGTCCATGCAGCAGAAGAAATTTGACTTTGGTAGGTTTAATTGAGGAGGAGGAAGGTGCAGGAGGATGGTGATAGATGAGGGGGTGCAAGGGAATGCGGTGGCAGCTGTGTCATTCTCTCGAGGGGTGGTCTAGACAGGGAGTATTGGGTCTTTGGGTCTGGAGTCCACAGTAGAAGAAAGAGAGAGTTGCTAATACATCTTTCTCATCCTCAGTAGCAATGACAACGACTTTCCTCTGCTTTGGCACGCCCCCCTTATATCCATGCCCCGGTCCTCATTGACGGTGATCTTCTAATCACCATCTGCTGGCTGGTCAGTAGCCTCCTGTTCCCAATGTGTAGCACGGGAGCTGTCCGAGGTGCCGAACCGGCCCTGCGGAGGTTAGTGGATGATTGGGTGCTGTCCAGTCTGCACCTCCAGCATGGCCTGGGTTTGCGAGCCCTATGTCACAATAGAAAAAATCAACAGTAAAGTATCAACAATTATTTATTATAATTTATGAATTCATTGGCTTGACTCTAAGTAGCTACTATAGCATGGTTTTTATTTGAATTTTCATGTGCGACAATAGATATAGCACCCAATCCCAAACTGTACTAAAAAAATTGCTTGTGTCTCCCCCACACCTAGCATCCAGTGCTATTCTTCCTTCTCTCTCACTCGTGTGCAGGCATATTTCCCAAATTAAACCTGACCCGCTGCTCAAATGCATCTGCATCCTAACATATTGAAGGAATAAATAGTACATATTTCAAAGGCACTGCATTATTAATGCCTTTCACCAGTGAAGTCACAACAAATAATAAATCAAGCCGGGGGCCGTCACCTCCTGCATTAATTTCATGTTCTGTGTCACTGAACTGGAAAAGAAGAAGGAAAAAAATACACAGCGTTATATCTACCAGATCAGTCTTCAGCTGTGACTTCCACCCGGGCCCACTCATTATGCTGTTTATGTCCGTAATGGGCGCTTAAGCGACCGTGGTTATTCTTACACGGTGCTCGTGCGGATGCTTGTGTGTGTGTGTGTGTGTGTTTGTGTGTGCATGTGTGTGACTCATAGCTCCACTTTGACCCTCCAAGCCACCAGCTCACCGGCTCATGTGCCAAGCTCATGCAAATGGTGCTCTGGTCTGCCACACTGCAGTAGGTAAAAACAAGGCATGAGAATATTACATTTTTTCTCCCAGTCACTCTTTCTCTCTCTGTCTGTTTCTGTCGTTCCCTCGCTTTCATTCCTCTCCAGAGACTAGTTATTGTTTTTCTGTCATTTATCTAGAGGCACCAAGGCATAAGATTTCTGCATTTGACACTGTCAATTAGGGATGTGTCTTTCATAGCTCTTCAGGGTTTGATTTAATGTTTATCATGGGTTCTTAACGACAACTTGTTTTGGAGCAGAAGGACAGGTCCCTAGGGGATTTGCCAAAAAAGCACTGGGGGATTGTTTCTTTTATCCATGTGATGTGAGGTCTTGCACATTGCTGTGTATAGATCTCGAAGCGTAAACGCTGAAATTGTGCTTAGCAGGACGGAATGCAACGGAATGACTTTTTTAATCACTCTTTTAAAGTGATATAATTTGAATTGCCGGACGATTTGTTCCACATGGAGTGAAGCACAAGCTTTGGACTGTGCTTTTTTTGTTCGGCTCAGAGGAAGGTAATGGCCTGTTTGAAACAGTGCCTCTTCCAGCAATATTGGGAAGGCAAGGGAAGGGAAGGACTGCAGTTTAAAGACCAGAAACACAGTTAACCTGAGTTCTTTATGAGTCACACACCAGAGTTTTGAGGTGAATTGAATTCTGGGCTCAAGAGTTATGTCAAGCATCCCTAGCTGACAGAAAACACATGTTGTGTCTAATAGGGAATGCAGGAACCATATTTTCCAAAACCTGAACTAATCAATCCTCTATCTCTCCTCAGCGTCTTGCCCTCTCTTTTCTGAAACATGAGTCTATCAGCAAATTGCTGAGAGACTATTTGGCTCAGTTTTTTGTCAGATGCAGCAAATTGATGTGGTAACACAAGCTGACAGGCATGATTAGTTATTTTTCACTCCTATAATTCTTATCAAAATGGAGGCTATCAGTGCCAGGCTCTTTGGATGTAGCTCTGTGCCTCTAATCAACTCGACTTATTTCTCTTGTTGAACACAGGTCAGGATCATTTCTTCGAGTCCCTGGGAAACATTTGTAATTGCATATTTTATGGGAAAATGTATATACAGTGTATCTAAAGCACTGTAATGAAAGAGTGTTAAAAATTAAAGTGGAAGAGATGAGCAGCTTGTTCTAAGCTTCATCCCCCTGTTCTGTCTTTAGGTTTGGATGACTGGGGAGGGTTGTAGCATGGGCTATATTGCAGCACCCCCAGTTTTACCAGTCAGGAGTAAGTACGTCCATCACCCTTCTCAGCTGGCAGAGGAGGTTTGAGCACTTTGCATTTAACAGCGGTGTGTTTATCTAGCAAATCTGATTTATATCTTTTTACCCTACTTTAAGTTTATATGGTCTAAGTGGCTTAAATAATCACATTCTCTACTTTAATGTGATGTTTTTTGGGGCGGCTGGGTGGCCTAGTTGTTAAGGCATCTGCCCTGCGACCAGAAAGTCCGGGTTCGATTCCCAAGACCGCTAGGCACCGCTGAGGTGCCCTGAGCAAGGTACCGTCCCCACACACTGCTCCCCGG
>JBBPCW010000106.1:18961298-18976324 GCA_037974425.1 Phenacogrammus interruptus
TGTGTGTGTGTGTGTGTGTGTGTGTGTGTGTGTGTGTGTGTGTGTGTGTGTGTGTGTGTGTGTGTGTTTTCTGCATCTGAAAATCAAGGTAGACTAAGGTAAAGGGTGGAAAAGCAGGTCACTTCTCATGAGGAAACAAATTCCCACTAGGGATGTGACTCCTGCGCTTAAAAAGCTTTTTAATGAATGATATTGTCACATCATTTTGTCTGTTTTTCACTGCATTGTACTCGTTGCCATTAGCCTAAACTCAGAAAGAAGGAAGCAATTCGAGATAAGTAACTGTAGTCTTTGTCCCTGAACACATTTTAATAATCAGATCACTTGCTGTAACCTTTATTAATTTATGTCTGGTGCATTTGCTTTCTCTCCACATTAAAGCAACCTGTTATGCAGTGGCTTAAGGCCTAACAGAGACTGGTGAAAAGGCCATTGTGTCCTCTTAGACTTGCCTTATGCTCTCAAATGACTTGCTGTCTTGACCTGATGGATTGCTTTTGCAAAGGGCAAAACCTGTGTGTGTTCACACTACTTTATAAATGGAAGTGACCACAATCTGTTCTGTGGGAGAAAAAAAAACAATTAGTAGTCGTTCCAACCACTATTACATGTCGATATATAAATGCAGTCATACGTTTGAAAGCTGGAATGTGGAAGCTTTGCCAGCCGCTGTCCTGTCAGACTCCATTTACGGTTGGACATGCACTGCTGCTGGTGTTTTCAGGCCTTGTAAATCAGCAAAGTTTCAATTTCCCTCCCGCTTGGCAGTGAGATCCAACATTTTGCTAACACTACGGCTGGCCGAAATGGACTTGCCCAGTCGACATATCCTGGCCCTTGTGTTTTTGTTATAGATTCTACAGTCAGACTTGTCTCTGCTAATGGTTGCAGCACTCTGGAACAAACTGGCTTTGTGCTTGCAATCCAACAGATGTACTGTAAGGAGACGGATCTTACATTCCGTTTACTGACAAGCAAGGCGAGATTCTTTCTTGATGCAGCAACATGTTTGGGTCAGTTCTTGAGGAATAGCATTGCTGTTCATTTGATGGGGGAAAGTGATGACTGTTCAGAAGTCCGTTCATACTGTAGACTATACCATGTAGGTGAGAATGGGGCAAAGCCTAGATTATATTTTCGGATAGGTCAAATTATAAAATACTATTGTAAGATTACTATTATTAATACAAGACGTCTACTTGGGCTTCCGATTGAATATTTTTGTTAGTTTTATTTATGTTAGTCTTTGTTTCTGTTTTTAGCATTTGAAAAGTCTTTGACCCTAACAGAAATCAAAACTCTGACATTTTATAGAATTAAACCCTTGTTGATCACCGTTTAAACCAGGACAAATGTAGTACTCCATGAATGGCATTTAGGGCAGCTGGTGGCTTAGTGATGGGTGTTCACCCTGCAATCAGGAATTTGTGGGTTCAATTTCGAAGCCTGCTAAGCACCACTGAGGTACCCTGTGCAAGGTACTGTCCCCACACACTGCTCCGTGGGCGCTGTGTTCCTGGCTACCTGTTGCTTCACTTGGTGAATGGGTTAAATGCAGAGGAAGAATTTCATGCTGTTTACACTGTGTGCTGTGGTGTGTTCATGTATGACAGAATGGTCACTTTTACATGAAGTAATCCAAAAAAAGAAATCAAATCAATAAAAACTATCATGTCGTACCCAGATAACACTATGTAATGGCTGAACACAGCCAAACTGCTCCCTACAAATTCACAACTCATCCATTTCCTCTATAAAAATGAAGCAAGATGAGTCAATATATATTAAAATGGTTTAAAAATTCAAATATTTTTCTAAGATTTGCTTTTGACCCAGAAGTAAAATGGCTATTATCAGCGTATTTGTTTACATGATATCTATTGTATATTTACTTATTAAGCTGCAAATAGAAAGTAAAGACTTTTTTTTCAGATTTTAAATAAAACATACAACCTTCTCTGTTGTTTAACTAATGAGGTTTAATTGTAACATTATATTAAAACTAATACTACAATGCGGAAGATGTGCTTACACTGAGTTCCCCATATGTTTCAAACCTCCACGGAGAGAAAAAAAAACATTTTGAAAAACGTCACTTGTAAAGTTCAAAAACATGGAACATCTCAAGAAAAGGCTGCGTTGCTGTAAAACCTTGTACCTGAACCTGTGTAATTACATTAAAATAAGTTTCTTTCTACCCTGCCTTAATGATTGTACTCTCTGACTCACTTAAAATAAACTGTACATTCGGTATAGGACAGTAAACACTGAACAGGGACAGTAAGACATACACGTTCATCCTCAGCAGCCACAGTCTATTTATGTGTGTTATTAAAGAAATAGTAATTGTTTTTTGAAGGAAGGTATGCTGAATAAATTGATTTCCTAAATCAAACAGCTCAGAGTAACACTGAGTAAAAACCTCTTTTGTGGTTTTGATAGTTCTGCAGTTTGGCAGGTTGTCATTTAATTTTTTTTCATGTCATTTTCATGTCATGTGATGGAGGGAGGTCACGTTGTAATTAGATTTTTCTGGCTTTCACTTCTTTTTTATATGCAATTAAAAAGAAAAACAATATAAGCACTCATGGTGCTGGGTGTGTGACTGTGATTTTTTTTGGCAAAATTACAGAATGCAGACACTCAGATTATTAGGTTTCAAAGTTAATTTCGGTGCACACATCACAGAGCCTATTGTCACTCTTAACGCCTTTTTCTCTGGAGAGGAAGTCAGAAAAGCCAGTGAACACAACAGCTCTGTGTGAAGACGTTTATGGCTTGCTGCTATCGCTCTGGACAGGATGGGAAAAAGAGCACTGGGGGAAAGGAAGGGAGTATTAGGATGATGTGGCAGGGCTGGGGATCTTTATTATAGCTGTCCGTCTTTTGTGGGTTCTGTTGTGACTCAAACTCCTGTTGCCAGTCCTCAAAGTATAGTCCGATCAATATCTCTCTCCATCTTGCTCTGACTGATAGATACCACTCTTTGCTCTCTGTCTGTCTCTCTCTCTCTCTCTCTGTCTCTCTCTCTCTCTCTCACTCTCTGTCTCTCTCTCTACCTTTGACGCTTCACTAAGGCATAGTTGTTTCAGAATATGGTGGGGGAAAAAGTCGTACACTGTAGATTTAACACTCAAGAAAAGCAATTTCTCTTTCCTTATTTTCACACCTTCCTCCTCAGTACACCTTGTTATGGACAAAAAACAAACATTACATTCAAAGAAGCCAAAAATTGCATCCAAAGCTGCTTGCTTATCAGGTCAGCAGGACAAAGGCAGTATTCTAATGAAGAAAGGTAGCAAGGCCTCCATCTCAAAGAGAGAGATTAGGTCCACTAAGTATACTGCTCTCAATCTAATCCTGCGAGGGTAATGGAGCTGTAGAGCTTCGTCTCGGCTGTACCTGCATACCCCAGACAGAGGGGAGGTTACGCTGGGTAACTACTTACCTGTCACCCTCCTCAACTCTCAGAATGGATCTGAGAATGACCACCCTCCTCAGAAAATCTCTTGCTATCATGTTATCATTCAAAAAGAGAAATCATATATCTTACATTTCCAATAGAAAGCAGCTTTCTTCTGCCTTGGGAGATTTTTTTTATTCTTAAGCTTGCAGTCAGTGTATAGAAGCATAGCAGCCAATCATTCCGCAGGGCATAGAAGTGCCTCCTGAAATGGGAAATCAATACCATCAATAACGGTGCATTAAGATGGGCAGGCAGTCTTGACCATTCAGTCTAAGCCATTGTCAGTCTCTTATTTTCTTTCAAAAAACCCAGCAAGTCTAACTTTTAGGGCACCACAATGCTTTCAATTCCCAAGGTTGATGCTTTTTGACCGTCGTTTGGTTACAATTTGTGTTATATGAAATGCGATCAGGTTCAATAGGATGATCTTTCTTGCCAGAAAGGACTGCTTTTTTTCAATGGGACTTTCAGGGTTGGACCAAACAGGATTTTCCAGGATTTGAATGACTAGTTTTTCTGAAAGGGTACCCATTTCTGCAGTTTGATGAATATCTAATAGATGACAACTATGTGGGATCTGCCCTCGTTAATTAAAGAAATCAGTCTCATTAGTATAATGGAAGCCTAAATATTACAATATTTCATTTCTAATGAAAGAAAGTAATATTAATGTTTAGGTTTTTAAGTTTATTTAACAAATGTGAATTCTTTTGATATTGATTTTGCTATCAGTATTAGATTGACATTAAGACAACTTAGTGAAAATAAATGAAACATTTATCAACATTGTATTAAAAAATGTTGAGAGAGAGAGAGAGAGAGAGAGAGAGAGAGAGAGAGAAAGTGCTAGAGACAAAGGAAAAATGGTGTTGATTTTTCAGTGTGGCACTGTGATAAGCTGCACTGTATGTTAATGAGATCATTTGAGTGTTTGATCTTAACTTTACTAGATCAAAGGCAATGGCAAAGTTTGAAATATGCTTGTGGCTTGAAAGAATTCAGGCTTATGATACAACTAGCTAGTTTAGCTGTATGAATGTGAAGTTTTAGCAGTTCTCAAGAGTGTTGAGAATGATGTTAGTAAATGAAGTTATTTGAATGAGGAATATGTAACATTGCACACAAATTTGAGTTTTGATACTTCAAACAAATTTGAACTTTTACAGCATTTGCGTTCTGAAGGTAAGCTGTACTCTGCCGTGCCCAGATATATAAAGTTCAAAAGTGTGTGATTAGATATTTTTACAGATATCTAAAGTTCAGTCTGTCATCCTCACAAAGTTTGTGACAGAGTTTGGAGGGAAAATTTGGAAGGTATATGCCGTCTAACCAGGGAATCATCTAAACCTCCAAGGTCCAGGAAAACGTTTTCCGCAGTTTCAAATGAAGGGCTCAATTGCTTCACTTTCGTAAAGGCCTCAGAAAAAAAAAACATTGATGTCTTTTTTCATTGTTGGTCATATGTTTAGGATACGCTTTAGCTAAGTTGAAACTTAAAGGCCAATTGTAACTTTGCTTCAGACAAAGAAGGCCTGAACCTCAGGACTCCACCACATCATTGATGAAACCCTTGCAGTGTGCTTATCTGGGGGTGCTGCCACCTGCGGGATGACATACATACCTATAATAATTAATTAACAGTGATAGTGTGCACCAAAGGTAGCACAATAAACTGGATTTGGATATTGTGTAAAGCATAGAGCAAGCTTAGTCAGAAGTACTGGTATATCAACCTCTTCCCATAAATAGTGCTGGACATTTTGATTATAGTCCTATAATTAAGTATCTTTGCTATTTTGGCTTCATTAGTGTGGTTTATTACACTCAGAGGCAAAGTAATATGGATGACTGGCACAAATTTGGTATGCATTCAACTTTATTTTTAACGTTTTACATGTTTTAATCATAATTTTTCTGGTTAATGGCCTTTGCTGATGAAATGTGGCTTTATTTTTTGTGTGTGTTGGCATCAGTATTGGTAGTGGCGTTGGCAGATATTATGCAGGAAAAACATTGAATATTGGCATAGGCCCAACATTTCTATATAGTGCAGTCCTTAGTACTGTCTTCTAATGCTCAGTGATCAAAAGTCTATGTAAAGTGGGCGGGAAGGACTGGGGCTTATGCTCTGCAGGCACCCAAGCTCAGAAGGGAGGGTAAAAGTTGAACAAGTTCTGTTTGACTTTTTGATCTGAGCAAAACCAATAACTATACTTGAGCTATTAAAGTGAGTTTCTAAATACATCTTTTACTGTATTTTATAAAGGGCCTTATTATAGACAGACCATTTTTTTGGAATGGGAGATTATTTTCTTGTATCAGTCTCTTCTCTGTCTATACAGTACTTATATGGCAACGAAACTAGTGACACCACAAAGAGAAATTGGGAAATGGTCAGGTAAAAATGAATGATTAAATAAAACCATTTACATGTCCTACATAAAAAACAAAAACATTACAAGAATAATGTAGAGTTAGGGCTGATTAATTGGCTTGGAATAACATTAAATACTCTAGTATTTTAGAAGCTTTAATATCTGGTCTTTCTGTATTGAATTTACAATAAAAATGTTGCCCTATTCTATGTTTTGCTTTCTCGATATGTGTGCTGTACAAAAGATTGTTCTGGAATTGTCAGCCCAGCAGTATGTACTGCGATAACAACAAGTTAATCTTGGAGCGTGCTTTAATTTTCTTAACAGAGTTAGATTTCACACCATGGTGTCACAGCCCAGACATCTGATTAACAGCGAAAAGTACCCCCTTGCCTCTGTCTACACTTGTTCATTAGTACTGATTTGAAAGGAAAACGTCTGAGATGCAACCAGTTGCCTTGTATGCTAATGAAACCTTTGGCAACCATAAAATGCAAGTGTTGCCGGACCTAAGCTGCGACCGGTTCTGTAAGTATGTTTACCTAATCCAGGCCGCACGGTACACAGGAACTGAGGTTGGATACAAAGGAATTAACTTTTGCCAAGGTGGCAGTTATCTGGTGTCATGTTGATTGCATTTCTGTCGAAGCTTAGAGTGCAGGTTTAGCTTCAGGAGCGTGATTGGAGTCACAAGTGGGGAGAAAATGCCAAACATTTACTGCAGCACACTCGAAAAAGGGGTTCTCTGTGTGTCAGGAGCCCCATTGGGCGCACGCACAGCGAGAGGAGTTGATTAGTCGAACAGGTAGGAGATTGCCTCGTAAGCTGTTGTTTTATTTTTTTCTTTCCAAGATATCGCCACAGTCTCCTAGATTTAGTCAGCCATCCTTGAATAACTCAATAACAGTAGTTTCTGACTCTGATAAAGCAGTTGAGCTGCTTGTTGAACTGCTTACCCATCAGGAGTCAGCCTGAGATGAGGCCTTGAGGAGAGGATCACAAGAAAGGCCTTTATTTATGTATATGTGTGTGGGCGTGTGTTCTTTATATGTCAATCATATGAACAATACAATGTTAAAATTTACATTAGGAGCATTTGGCTAATTAAGCACTTTCTGTGCCTGCTAACTCTGGCGCTCTCAACCTGGGCAATTGGCTCAGATAGTGTTTCAGCTGCTGAGAATGAAATAAAAGAGGAAGTCAGGAATGTTCTGAGCTCAGATGGGATAAACAACACAATTATGCAGATGTGATTATGGCGCTGTATTTTTACCCCATTTCCTTTTCTGCTTTTATCCCAGAATGAGGAGGCAATGGCAAGCTTTATTGTGACACTAACAGAGCTAAAACGTCAGCCTGCTGCTCCCAAAAATGGTGGATTGTCTCTTAGTGACAGTCCATGAGTGGCGCACAATACCTCAAAACCTCCCCTTGTGATTAAGGGTTTATCCAGTAGCTGTATGCCATAGATGGTCCTATCCTGCAGCCTGATTTGACCGTGTGTTTTACTGTGTCGGACTGATTTTCACAGCTGTTTGACTTTAGCAATCAGATTACTCACTCTTGATTTGCCGTGACAAAATAAAGCATGTCTGGGCCTTCGCCTCGTAACCAGCTGTGATTGATATCAATTATTCCACCCACATCAACTGTCTGTCACTTAAATAATTCAACAACTAGCACGCCACCCTATTTGCGGCCAGAATTGCATCATTTTGTAGTGATAGCGAGCTGTGTGCGCCTTCCACTGCTTTCCACATAAAAATGTGGCCATTTGTCTTCTTCATAATGTCTGGGTGAACAGACTTGGCCTTTAGTATTGTCAGAAGAATTTGCACAAGCAAATTTCAGTGTTAGTTGCAGATTTTTCAAACCCCCACCCAAGGTCTCATGGCTTCACAAATGGTTCTTGCAGAGGCAAGAAAATAGTGTTCAGAAAATTCTATTACACGGAAAATGTCAGCAGGCATGCGGTGCGGGCCATGGACACGGTGCGTTATTTAGAAGTCTGTTTTTTCCCTCCTCATTCAGTGTTATTATTACTTCTATAGAATCTGAGCTTTAGCCTATTAGCTGCTATTTTGCCAGTGAGCTGAACTGCCTTTAGTGCCTCGTTCAGCTTAACCCTCGCAACCCTTTTTGTGTTACTTGTTTTCTAATATTTAAAGCCATTAACTGTGTGTAATATACAAGTGTCCCATATGCTTTTTAAGCACAACCTACATAATATTATAAATTTATCTTTATAACTAAAGCAACTATTTGGACACAACTGTTAAAAAATAAAACAGAAAGTATACAAACTACAAATTGTCTGTTTATACATACATGCATATTAAAGATGTGGATTCCTTACCAAAAACAAACATAGTGTTATAATGATAAAAATAAAATGAACTATGTGCAGCTATTCCCAATTAAATCTGTTACATGTAGAATTAATGCATGTACAGTTTCTGCATCACGTTTTAAAATAGTCAGCAGTAAGGCACATGCCACTTATGCCCACCCCCACACTCAAACACACCTAATTGAACACACGTTTCTCTTTACAATAAGCTCTTGGAACAGTTATATCAAATGGAACTGGATTCACTAGAAAATGTTTTGTGAATATATAAATAGGAAATATGTGTTGACTATACATGTCTGCATATAAGAGTCTGAATCAGAAAACCCCTTTGATTCCATGGGAAATTGCTTTTGAAATGACTGCAAATAAAGTCTTAATAAAATCTAAATAAAACTCTGTAGAAAAAAAACCTTCATGTCAAAATACACTATGCTAAATATAGAAATGCTGGGTATAAATACTGTATATAAGTAACACAGTTGAGTGAAATATCTGTGCTTCTCTAAGTATATGTTTAGATCATTGTTCGATTTCTGTTCAGGGTAAAACATGAACTTTGTAGTCCATCTGCCACATTGTCTACTGGAGGCCCACATTTTACCAGCTACTGAGTAGATAATAAGTACAGTCAGGAGAAGTTCAAAAACCCGGCAGGCATGGATCAAAAAGCTCTTGTCTTAAGTTTTGCGGAGCAGAGTCTGACAATGCTCATGCAGCGAACACTTCATGATAAAACAACAAAAACAATCTCCAAGATTATTGCCCTGTGGTGTTTGTTCTGCAGCAAGTGTTTTACCGTTTGACTTAGATACCGTGAGAAAAGATCACAAGTCTGCCGATAGTTCAAAAGTTATAAGCAAAACGTACTTTAAAATGTAGCCTCTTGGTGGCTCTAGAGAGAGGTTGACTCAAATTTGGTGCCTTAATACTTTATAAAAATCCACCAAAGGACTCCACAGGCTGCCATAGACTCTCAGGGCAAAGAGTAGAATACAGAGAATTTACAATAGGAGCTTTATCTACAGTGGCTGACCCCTCATATTAACAACAACAACAACAACAACAACAACAACAAAACAACTTAAGAATACTTAAGAAAAAAGTGGCTCCAATATTGGTATCAGCAGATATCCTGTTGTGGGCACTTTAAATATACAACAGGCTTTGTGTACACAAACAACACACATCAATACACTACTCATTCTCATTGTCACATCTTAAGAATCCTGCATCACCCCATCATCAGCCCAATTTCCCAAGATCTTGCTAGACATCTATACTATTACTATCATACTGCTGTTACTGATGATGATAACGACGACGATGATGATGATGATGATGATGATGATGATGATGATGATGAAAAATAAGAATAGGCAGAATGTTTAATTTAGTAATTAAGATACATTAATTATTTTTAATTATTACTTTATTATTTTTAAACTAAATTATAATTGTTTGCAATGCTGTACCTTTGTGTCACAGAAAATAAGCATAGCAGCTAAGATGCATTCCTGTCTCCATCACTTTTTTGAACTGTGTATCTAGGTTTTACTAGGCTTTTCTGTGTGGTTTGACTCACTAGGAACTCTTTATTTTTGCCTTCAACTATGTTAGCATTAGCTTAAACTGATTCCATGTACCATATGTAAACTCATCCACCACAATGTCTGGTACATGAAGTAAATATCCCAGGTAAATATAAATATTTACCAGCATTTAGCAAGTCACTGGAGTTAATTTGACGCCGCGTTGTGTTTTTGTGCTCTGTTCCATTTATATCACTGCTTCCAAAGAATTCTGATAAAGATAGTACATTTTCCCAGGGATTAGACTCTTCCAAAAGAAAGATGAATACTAAAGTTTCTACCAAGTCACTGGGGTAAAGCTAATTAGCAAGCCGCAGAAGTTGAGACAGAATGTTTTACTATGGGGAATTAAATATCTGGATCCTTGCCATGACAGTAGATTTAAGCAGTGACTGACTCATTGCCTGGATGGTAGAACATTAAAAGTAAAGTATGTACTAAATGCAGGTTTCCTCATGGTGGATACCAGTTATCTTACATGCTGATTTTAAAGTAATTCAATAAGGGGATGGGATGTATAGATTGCAAGTTGAGTACTAGTTTGTGCTTAGTTTGCATCTTTTGTCATAATCTTTTGCCACCCCTTTGCCAGACTTGTTGGATGCTGTTTGGGATGAAGTGAATACAATTTCAAGGCAAGACTTTGTGTAGATAGATGTAGAGAGGGAAGCTTGTTTGGGAGTTTGTTTTATTGATGGTTATGGTGTATAGCATTACATTCATTTGCTGCACAAGTAGGTCAATTCTTGACCCCTACATTAGTTGCTGCCCCCTCTTGCCTTTCTAACCTGTTGACACTTCAAAAGACCTCTGAAGGTGTGCTGTGGTATCTGGATCTTCAACGTTAGCAGCAACCCTGCATGTTTCAAAGTAGGGCTTTCATGGATTGGACTACTTTGACAAGCACATTTCAAAGATGCTTGATTGAATTGAGATCTAGAGCACTCTATCTAAAGCACTTTGTCCTTTTGTCATATTCCTCAAACCATTCCTGGTTAGTGTTTGCAGTGTGGCAGGAGGCATCATCCTGCAGAAAGAGGCAACTGTCATTGATGAATAAAGTTGCCATGAAAGCGTATACTTGTTCTTCCACAATGGTAGGTAGGAAGAACATGAACATCAACATCCATGAACATCTGTAACCATCTCATCTTCTTCCATTGCCTCATGGCCCAGTTCTGATTATAATCACCATGTGACCATTGCAGGCACTTTTGGCAGGACAGGTGTCAGCCTAGGTGCTGCCTCATATGCAGCAAGCTGTAGTGTACTGTGCTTTCTGATATGTTTCTATATACAACTATATCAGTTTTTCAGCTATTTGTGCTATGATTTCTCTTTATGGGATCTGACAAACGTTCAATCACATACACATAACTGGGCCTTGGTCACCCATGACTCTGTTGCCAGTTCATGGATAGATTCTAACCACTATACACAAGGAAAAAGCCACGAGAGATGTTCTGACCCAGCCATCTAGTCTTCACAGTTTAGACCATCTCAAATTCTCTTTAAGTCCTTACTCTTGCCCATTTTCCCTGCTTTTAACACTTAACTTAAAGAGCTGACTGTTTCTTTGCTGTCTGATATACCCCACCCTGCCTGACATGTGCCACTGTAATGAAATAATCAATGTTTTTCACTTCACCTGCCAGTGGCTTAAATGTTGTTGCTGATCTGCATATTCAGCCTACAGTATTATAGTGCTGCCCACTCACCCTGAAGGACTATTTCTGTCCTGACAGTAACAACAGACCGTTTATTTCTTAGACATAAAAAGAGTGTGGAAAATAGTAATTTCATGATGAATGATGGCTGTTTTTGCTGCATAAAACCTTTTATGTGGAATTCAGATGAAGCAAATATAATTATTTGCTTATAGATTAAGATAGGAGCGCAAACAAAACAAGTTCTCAATTAATCATCATAATATTCTTTTGATTACTTAATTACCAATATAATTGATATTAATAGCAATAGAAACCAAAAACACATTTTGGTAACACTTTAAACCATTTTTATAGACGGAATCTTAGCATTAGCAGTGACTAACCCCTATAACAGTTTTTTTTTTGCTCAAATACCAGAAATTCACAGAAATACTAATGTGAATATGGGAATATGAATTGAGCAGAACTGCAGCCAAGCCTGAGGGGGATATGTTCGGCAAAAACCTTTCTATCACATACAAGTGCATGAGACTTGTGACTTGAGAGATGACATATTCAAGCTGAGGTCATCATAGATGTGATAGGTTGTAATATTAGGGCCTCCAAAGCTACAGACATGGTGCTTAAAAAAAAAAAAAAGAAGAAAAGAAATGCATCTCCAAACACCCATTGTATGTGCCATCATGCTCTCCTCTCCAAGTCCACAATAGAACTGGACAGCACAATGACTTGTATCCACCCTGCAGCGGGGTTTTCGCAGTAATCTTCGCTCCTTCCCTTGTTCCAAGCGCCTCGCTCTTCAGACCAATCTCCTTATGTAAATTAGATCTGATGTAATATATAAAATAAGACACAGCACAAGTAAACTATCTTTTCTGCTTTCTTGTTCCCGCGGCACGCCGACTCTCCAGAATATTCTCTCTGTTCTCCACTACTGTCATGTAGCTCTGTTCATCTTTCTCTTCCTTTCCCCTGCCCTCGCTCCCCAGCCTGACGAGAGCGGCAGCGCCGGCTTCTCAGAGGCGCAAAAGGGAATTTGTTTTCTTTTTCCCGCTCTCGCACCCCTTTCTCCTAGTAAATAATGCTTTTTCATCCTGTCTGCTCTGCTGGCCTATGTGTAAGAAAGTGCTTTATGAAAATCGGTGTTTGAAGTCAGGAAAGTTTTGAGTCTCTTGGCTTCTGCCCCGATCGCACTGATATTCCCAATTAATGTCTTGCAAAACTGAATTTGTGGCCACTTCTGGCCTCTTTCTTCTCCCCTTGTCTTCGAGCAGTGAAAGTGTATTACAGTATTAAATGAATTCCTCCGCATGCTGTCTACTGCTGCTTTCTCCAAGGTGACATTGCGTAAAGGTATTCCAGCAGAACTTAGCAAGGGAATAAAAGCTGATTGATATACTGTACTTTTCAAAGCTCTTTTTTGACTTACACTTGTGTTTTTTTTTTTTTTTTGGTGTCGACAATAAAGGGTGCCAAAGCCTTTGACTAGGGATTTCAGTTTCAGTTGTACTGTCAGAAAGGACTTTTAATGCAAATTCTAATAGATGTAAAAAAAAAAAAAAAAAGCCATTCAGTATATCACCTTTAGAGAGTTGATGGTGTGTTGTACAGAGACTGGAGGGGCGAGGCATGGTGGCACAGCAGTAGAAAGCTCACAGTCACCAGTGAGCCCTGAGAGATGTACTTTGAATTATTTTGGCGTGTGCTTACATAAAATAGTAAAAAGCTCATGCTTTGCATTTTTCTTGTAATTATCTTTTCCCTGTGGTCCACATATGATGTTGTTTGTGTGCTACACAAAGTCATATTTCAGTTTTACATAACCATTTACAACCTCTTTATATCCATTTGATTTCAACTCTGTGTTTTTACTGATTTTTACAGGATTTTTACATGATTTGTCCCGATTGTACTATGATCAAAAGGCAGTTCCAAGCTGAAACGCTCCTTCTACTGAATCTACTAAACTGCTATAGGCTGAGAATAATAAGAGAATTTACTAATAAAAATGTGTTTTTTATTACTTCACAAAAACAGTTAATTCAAAACAGACTGTTCTTGCAATTCAGTTTCCATGCATTACCCATTGGGGCAAGGGAGTAAACAATAAATATATACACTGTATGGACAAATGTATTAGGATGCCATTGCACCAACAATGACTTCTGTAGAGCATTTATGAGCTCAGGCACTGATGTTGGAAGGCCTGGCTTGTAATCTCGGTTCCAGTTCATCCCAAAGGTGTCGGGATGATGTGGCTGAGGTCACGGCTCTGTGCGGGCCAGTCAAGTTCTTCCACACCAAAACTCATCCAATCATGTCTTTACGGAGCTTGGTTTGTGCTCTGGGGCACAGTCATGCTGGAATAGAAAAGGTTCTTCCCCAAACGGCGTCCACAAAGTTGTAAGCATGGCGTTGTTCAAAGTGAAGCATTATGATTGCTCTTTAATGGAAGCAAGGGGCCTAGCCCAAACCCTGAAAAACAGATGTGTCCCAATACTTTTGTCAGTGCAGTGTATATAATGTTTTGAGTGGCATATTCTAAAAGCAGTGATGTTTTGTACATTTTGGGAATTTCTGGCTTTGAAAAAACTTCGTTGAAGACTGTGTCAGATGGGTTGAGCTACTCATTACGTTGATGTGAGCACATTTTACTAGAAATGGATGCAAATCAGCAGGAGATTAGATTACCAAAGTGCCTTTTTTGGCAAAAATTGAATGTGATTTGTAATTCACTTCTCAGATTCTATAATTCAGCTGGACAGAAACCCTCATTCACCTTGTCAAAACACAGAACATTTCATTTCCTCTGGGCTTTAACACGTCCTCCAAACTAAAACAGAAACTTTGCGGCATCTTGTAGGACTCTGAAATTGTTGTGCTATTCCCATTTGTATTGATTTGTACATATTTACTTTTGCACAGTGAGTTGCTGGATGTACAAGGCGAGGCTGTTTGATTTGCATCCACACAGCTGTCAGAAAGCAGACTGACTGGAAGTGTAAACCAGCCAGAGTGGGAGATACAGTAATGTCTATTCACAAGGATGAACATGTTCTGGAGCCTGTTGCCATGAGCGACTCCTCTACAATCCAAGAGATAGAGCGAGCAAGTGAGAGAGAGACAAAGAGGGAGAGAGACAGACAGATGGAGAGAGAGAGGATGACTCAGAATAGACCTTACAGGAAGACAGATGGAGAGAGAGACTTACAAACAGAGAGACGAAGGGAGAGAGAGAGACTTACAAAAAGAGAGAGGTAAGAGAGGAGAGGAAAAGACAGTTACAACCACAAAAGAGGTAGAGAGGCAGAGAAAAAGAGAGTGAAAGAGGGGGAGAGATAGGGACAAAGAGTGAAGGGAGGGGGTCTAGGGAGAATAACAAGTCCTAGACCTAAGAAGTAGAAAGAGAAAGCACAAGACGAAGAGGGAAGTGAGTGTAGTGTGTGTGTGTGTAGGTGTGTGTGTGTGTGTGTGTGTGTGTGTAGGTGTGTGTGTGTGTGTGTGCGTGTTGGGGGGGGGTGGGTGTTAGCCTCCTTTCCTTTTGCTGACCATTCTTTCTCTCTCTCTCGATGT
>JBBPCW010000106.1:19012874-19023389 GCA_037974425.1 Phenacogrammus interruptus
ACACACACACACACACACACACACACACACACACACACACACACACACACACACACACACACACATATATATATAGTAACCCTTCACTTTTACGCAGATCAGCAGTCGCGTATTCAGTCTAATGTGGATTTTTTACTGAGAACATATCCATATAAAATAGAAATATAGAAAGTGTGTCTTGGAATAGTAAAATACCGCAGTACTTAGAGGCGGAAGGTTGAAAGTAGCCAATCCAAAAACAATTTATTTCTCTTTGCTGCTGATTGGGAGCAAGGACATTATTTTTATGTTTCTCTTATAATGAAAACACATTTTAACTGTATATGTCCATGACAGGGACATATTATATGGTTTACACTCTGATTAAGATCTCATAATTAACAGAACATATGTGCAGGAGCTCAGCAAATATGCATTAATTCAAGTTGAATATCTATTATTTGTAATGGACTCGCCGCATGCCGTGATGTTATTTTTCCGAGATCAATAAAGTTTTCTCATTCTGATGATTTATTTCTTCTGGCTGCTGCAGTTTGAATAATCTGTGGCAACTTCAGACCAAAATATCCCCTGTGGATCGTCTCAGGGTTTCTCTTGTATTTCGTTTGTATTTTCATTACTGTAACTCAAATTAAAAGAGGCGGATACAGGTTTAGCTTTAAATTGTCTTTAAGGGTAATGCATTAAACTGAGTTTAAAATGAAATTAAAGTGTTCTGGTACCATATTTTACCAAAACACAACAATGCATTTTTCCCTGTACACAGAGCTCTTGGAAAGTAACCCCCATGAAAAGCGGGTTTTACTGTATATTGGAGAGCCATGTAGGCCTGTGAGGCTACTCCGCCTCCTCACCGCACTATCTATATATAAACATATATATATATATATATATATAGCAGTGGTTATGTTCCAAGAGCGTCCGCAAATAATGAAAACGTTATGAATTATGAATGAATTGTGTTGTGGTAAAAAATGACTATAAGCCTTTTTTATAGTGTAAATCCTAAATATGCTCCACAACATGCTCCTAAAACATTTTTATTTCATTTCAAACTTCATACCTTACCCTTAAAAAAGGTCAAATCAAGAGGGGAACTGTTATGATGTAGGAATGCTGGTCAGCACCAGGGCAGCAGCCAATCGGCAGCAAGGAGAAATGAAAATCGTCCTCAGATTGGCTACCTTCAAACCTCCCTCATGCTTTCATCTGAGTACAGCAGTATTTCAACATCCCAAGATGCCCTTTCTTTGTGTTCTCTTAACAGTACCAAAAATGTATACAGCAGTATTGTAAATGGAAATGTAGCTGAATTAACATTAATATATATGTTGCAATATTTTTCTTAATATTTTAACACTAAACTGCATAAAATATATATAGGTTGTCTAGAAAAAAAATGCAGAGGATATTTGCGGGGGTTTTCCGCAAACAATTATTAGTCAGGTTCTAAGAAAAAATCTCAAACTCTGAAACGCAACTTCGTGGGGGTTTACTGTGTATATATATAATCATTCCATAACACCTTTAATGATACATATATATTCAAAATACTTATTAATACACTTAATTAAGCAAAACCAGGATGCTCAGGTTGGAAGGAAAACTGG
This sequence comes from Phenacogrammus interruptus, assembly GCA_037974425.1. NCBI lineage: Eukaryota > Metazoa > Chordata > Actinopteri > Characiformes > Alestidae > Phenacogrammus > Phenacogrammus interruptus. Next base: position 19,014,485 of record JBBPCW010000106.1, read on the forward strand.
TTTGCCAGCTTTTGGTTTCCAACATCACGAACATGACGAATCTTCATGCGACTATTATTATACAGGTTATTATACAGGCAACTTGTAGGCATATCTCACTGTACATCATAGAGCTCTGTGTGTTAACAGGATGCTGTCCACTGCAGAGGACAGGGTTTATTCCAGGAAGAAAAAAATACACCTGACAATAGCAGGTCTTTTTGCAAGATTTATGAGGTACAAACATGACAGCACGAAGTGAAGTGAAAGCACTAGTGTACCTCATCGCTCGGTGAAGGTCTGGCGCCATTCAACACAGTCGAGATGCCATCAGAGAATCGCCTTACAGAACCCTGCAGTTAGCGAAATTTTTCATATTGATATAATATTAATATGTTTTTCACATATCACTTATTCTCTCTCTGGTTCACAGACATGTTTTTCCCTCCTTAAATCCGTACTGCTGGCACATCCAGCGCCAAGCAGCAGGCACCAGTAGCCTATTTTCAATAACGTTCAGGCTTTCCCCACAAATCACTGGGGTGGGGTGTGTACTAAATTCACACACACACACATGTTTGTAAACATTACATTAATGTTTTTAGCAATTTTATTGGAAAGTTACTGCAGTATGTTTGTGTCTGAGATAACTTGCACCTCTAAAAGCATTCAGTCAGTAGCTTACAAGAACTATGACTACTTGAAACAATTTTTCAGCACATCGCTACTTTATCAGAAAGATTTGCTCTGTTTCATTTCTCTATCGCTCTCCCGTTGAGACAAAGCAGATCAGTAAAGTATCAGCTGCGAGTGAAAGGTCACGTGCTCGAAACAGATGAAAGGTTCTATAACACTCACTTAAGCTACTTTCATAACTGAATTTGGATCACGGTGTCATCGTTTATCGCAATCATTCCACAGATGATGTTTGTTTATCTTAATGTACATTATTGCCTAAGATCAATCTCCATGGCTGTGTTTGCCTGTGGTCCTCTCTGTCAGCCCTGAGTGCTTTTGTTAGAGAGAAATCATTTCATTTTGTGGAAATAAGAAATATAATAAGGGATGGGGGGGGAAGTGTGCTTCATTGATTTTTTTCTGCTGTGCAAATGAGGCTGAGGAAAGAGAGGAATGAGAATTGGAAAACGAATAAGCTCTACCTGATTAAGGCTGTGCATTTTTGTTTGGTTTTGCATGTTTATGGTTGACTTTTGGTTCAGGTTTTTTTGCTGATCTTTCGTTTTTCTGATGGTAGACACTGAAGGGCATTTCTTCTTCCTCAAATCTTGAGGATCCTTCTCTTGCCGAGGGAGGATTTTTTTCATTACTGTTAAAATATTGATAGGCCCCAAAAATTGTATATTTTCAGAGTGTTCATTTTATTTGACTTCAGGAAGATTCACAATGGGGAAAGAGAGAGAACGGGAGGTAGAGAGAGATGCGGTATAAGCAGGCTTGCATTCAGTTTTACGACGAATACTTAATGAAAAACCCCACGGGGGTGATAGAGCCCAGTATTTAATTAAGGGTTTATAAAATATTTAATACAAAGGACAGGGAGGGGAATTTTAGCTCTCTGTCCATTTCAGTTTGGCAACTGGGGGCTACAGTAGAGGGTGAATGATAATGGGAGAGAGAGAGAGAGAGAGAGAGAGAGAGAGGGGGAGAGAGTGGAGGGGAGAGGCGAGAGAAGGAGAGATGGCTGATGGTGCCACAGAGTGTTAGATCAAGGAAAATGGCTCTCAGTGACATTAGGAGAAAGTCTGGGTAGATTTATATGATCTGTTGAAGTTCACTCTTAAATTTCCATGTTCAGTCTTACCTTTAGCTGAGGGTCAAGGGAAACTGAGGGGATGATTTGAGGCTCTTTTTTGGATCACCCCCAGTTCTGCAGTAAGTCTGCAGTTAAAGCTCTGGAGGACTACAAGGCAGAAACAGAGTGAGAACTGGGCCATGGTTCCCTATAGTATTGTGATGTTCATCTTACCTGCTAAACACAGCACACAGCTGCGTGAGATTCTGAGATCTAAAAGAGCGCTCAACGTTCACAAAATAGAGGGGCGATGTTGTAAACATGTGGTCCACAGAGAAAGAAGATTGTGTCTACAAGAATGTCTACAGTAGCTTCCAGGACAGGACGGATCTTTTCTTTTTTGATGCAGTGATGTCAGCTGGCACAAACATTCAGGGGGTTTAGACATGTGGTGTTTATTATTAAGTGCTGTAATAAAATGGTGGCACCTGATCAAATGTCTTCCCTTCTTTAACATTTTCACAAAGGACATTTTTACCTTAGTGTCGTTTATTATTATTTAATGTAATTGATCTATTTCATAATATTTATACTATATCCACATGCTCTAGGAATTTCATGTACATCAAAACTCATGGCATATTCAGTACAGTAACACTCAAGTTAAATAATCATTTTGAATCACATTCATTAAATACATTCATTTATTAATAACTCATATGCAATGATTTTAAAACACATCAATGAATAGCATAAAGTAACTGCATAGATATAGAAAGTGAATTGAATTGTATTTAATGTGTATTCAAAGTGTAAAAAAAATGTGTTTTTTGTGCAACAATACTATCATATATAGTAATAAAATATTCCCTCTGCTACATACAAACACCCATAAGGTACTGATGAAAATTTAGAACCTGAACATGAAATTAACATGATTTTCATCGGCTGATCGCATCACAGTGTGTAATACTAGGTGCATGATCCACCCATTGAGTGTTTATACGACTTGTGCATTATATACAGTCAACGGTTCTAACCCTAACTCTATGTGTGTGACCCGGCTCTCACAGATTTCAAGGGGAACTGAAACTTTGCACTGTCCAGGATAGTCCGCCAAAGGTGTCCTTCATTTGTAGCATTATTGATGATACTGGGTACTGTCGGCAGTGGGGTGTAAATGGTGGTTCAGGTTTGATGTTCTTCGATGATCAAGAAATTCACAGTAGCTGGAAATACCTGGTTGCTGGTTTTATCAAGAGAACTGTTAATGAAACTTGGTATTTAACAACAATATCTGGACAAGAGTTCCACAGTCACAGCTAAATTAATTAATTGACTTTGACACCACTAATTTATTCCCTTCTCTGCTAATGACATATAGAAATGTTGCCAATTAGATCCAGAGTCGTATGTGTTCTTGGACCTCAGTTTGGAAATCAGGCTCTATTTTTGTGTTTAGATTTATTTTCATTTAAACGTGTGCTGAAGTGAGAAGAGGTTTATGGCTGTCTCTTACCTTACACTAATCTCTTTGACTGGCAGATTCACTCAGACTCAGATGAAGGAGATGGTTCCATCAAGTACACCATATCTGGAGAGGGAGCGGGGACGATCTTCATCATCGATGAGGTGACGGGGGACATCCACGCCACAGAGCGGCTGGATCGAGAGGAGAAAGCCTTCTACACATTACGAGCTCAGGCTCGAGACCGTCTGACTGATGCTCCACTTGAACCCGAGTCTGAGTTCGTTATAAAAGTCCAGGACATCAACGACAGTGAACCCAAGTTCCTGGAAGGACCATACATTGGAAGTGTGGCTGAGCTGTCTCCTATTGGTAAGATTTTTTAGACCATTATTAAGAGACATGTTTGCTTGCTTTCACTGTTTGTGTCAAAAGGTCAGGTTCACTTTGCTATTCTGTTCTGAGTCTTTTTGTTCAATTAAATGAGACAAAAATATCTGCACAAAAAGTTGTTTTTTCCTACATGAATTATTTGATTTGATTTCTCTTTTCTAAAAAACAATAAATAAAGGTGCCTCTTTGGAGCACAGTCATAGAATACAATAGAAAAATAATTTGTAAAGGTACCATATCAGATTTTCAAGATTTTCAAACCTAGGAATCTTGTACTGAATTTTGTCACTGATCTACAAGCCAATAAATGCAACCATGCTATCATTAGCATAACACTTACCATGGAGTTCAAGCAATATCATAAAGAAACCAGTAATTGTCATTATTCACTGAGAAATGAATGCCCCCCCAAAATATGTAAGATACTGTACCTTCATAGCCAGGAATTTACCTTTAACTTTTAGCATCTTGTCCTCTTCATCTGATGTATTATTTCTGTTCTTCATGTAATACATTGCATCCAATGTACAATAATCTGGAGACAGTTACTAGAGTTATACAGCTACATCTTCCTTCAGCAGCAAGGGAAAAAATCAAAACAGCTTTCCCCCACAAGACCAACCCAACAGCACTTGTAGATTTTCAAGGGTTCCTCCAACCTGTAAAATACATCATCATAGAGGAGTTTTCCTGGTGTTTAAAATGCATGTTCACGCTCTAAAGACTACTGCAGCACAGCTGTAGGAGGTGAGTAGGCATGTTTACCACAGATATAGCAAGAATTTTTATTTGGCTGGAGTTCCTCTTTACATTACTGCAGTATATATGCTTAAGTGCATTAAAAGTATTTTGAAAAACTTGGCTTTCCATCTGACAGACATCGGTGTGATTTCAGTTTTCTTTAGAACACCTTGAAGTAGGTTTATCAGAGTAACCTAGGCTCAGGATACGGCACTCTAGCCCTCAGTGGCAGTGAACCTCCTGATTGGAATTAATTCCTGCTTCCTCAGCATGGTGGAGCCTGAGCCAGGGGCAGCACTTTCTGTAACGAGGGAGAGAGGGAGAGAACGGGAGGGTGGGCGAGTAGTTAATGTTTGTGTCATCTCCACTTCTCCTTCCCCTTGTTTCTCCACCTCTCGCATTAAACGAGTGTGCACTTCATGTTTTATACATCGAACCAAGCGCCAGGCTTAATGAGATAACATCACTGCTTAGTCAAGCATTTCTTGTTGGGCTCTCCTGTAGAACAATTCCTAATGGCGTCAATGTTAGCGTCTCCCTGATAAGGTCACTCTTACTCTGTCAAAGCAAGACAGAGTGACGGGTGATAGCTCAGGCCCATATAAAGGGGATTGATGTTTCTCAGGGCCACACCATTTCCAGATGAATACAGAGGCTTCAGAACAGAATATTAAGTGGTGGTTCATTGTTTGCTCAATTGCTTGAATGTATTCATTTTACAATGCAAACAGTCGAAAGCTTAATTCCTGCGATCACTACAATCTACCTAATCGGGCTGACAGTTACTTGACAGTTACTGCATGACATCCCAACTGCAAAATGAACACAATAAATCTTATTTACACGCTTCGGTAAAAAACATTGCCAATCATCTTATGATTTATGGTGCTACTTACAGTGGTGTTTTCCTTCTTAACCATGCGTTCCACAAGAGTCGAAAAGAAGATTTTACAGCTAAGGTATTAGAATATTTTTGAGCTTGTGTAACCTAACGTCTCACTGGCAGCACATTCAGAGACGTTCCCTTAATCTGCCTCTAGAGTTGTTGGCATCCATTCACATCCACTTTAGGCACATGAAAATACAATCAGTTCTATTATCTAATTACTGGCACCCTTGTGAAAAACACTGTGAAAAGTCTTTGTGGTTTGTTAGTTCAGTCTCACTTTGGAAGTGTGAGAAACACTAAGAGAAAATGTGAGAAATTATTCTTAAGTAACAAATATAATAACAAAATTACTGGGGCCCCCTTACAAAGATGTGACAGAAGCATGTTTCCAACTGAGTGTTCAGGTCATCTTTGAGTTTCTGTTTAACTGGGGTGTAAATATATAATGACACAGAGACCAAATTCCCTTAATCATTCATTTACCTGGAGACATGAATAAACTAGTGAAATCTTCATAAATCTTCATAAAATAGCTGTTGTTTGTAAAAACAATTATACATTTTTGAAAGTAGCCAGATTCACTGTTAGGACTATAAAGATGTAGTGAGTAATACCACTTTGCATAATGTGTAGTCTGCTTAAAAAGGCAAACATTTCTCCAGTGTTTGCCTCATCAAGTCACCAATTAAGATCAGAATACAACCATGTACCTGCTGAGCTCATCACATGGTAAAGCTTTTCTTTTCTTTTTCTTGAAATAAACGTTAGGCTCCCATTTGAGTCTACAGCAGCTCCACCTATCCAGAATGAATTTATAAAGAGTGAGCTACAACACAGAGCTGTCACTCGAAACAAAGGTTATTTAACTATATCTGTGTTGTAAAATGCCAAACATCATAAGTGAACCTCAGAGGGAAAAAAATCAAATGTGAACACAACACACAGTGTGAACAGCATGGAATTGTTCTTTGCATTTAACCCATTCACCAAGTAAAACAACAGACAACCAGCGGGAAGCAGTGTGTGGGCACGGTGCCACAGGCAGTCATGGGATTTGAACCCACAACCTTCCGATTCCAGGGGAAGCTCCCTAACCACCTGGCCACCAGCAATAAAGCAATAATAAGAATCTGTGATTTTTTAGGGCTGCATTTTCTCAAGGAAGGCCCTCAATACCTGGTTAAGATACATTGCATCATAGATTTCATGAAGTACCAGGAGATTATAGGTGAAAATCTAGCTGGCCCTGTCAAAAAGTTAAAACTGGAGCATAACTGGATCTTCTAGGGAACATTGTTCTAAAACATATGTCCAAATCTCCATAAAAATGAAAACTATTTCTTGATAGAGCTTAGACTAAAGAGTTTTCTTAACCTAAATTTACTTTAATGGGTAGATGCCTTTTCCTTCTGTTTTCCTTCTGTTTTGAGATAATTAAACACAACAACCTTTTGACCCATCTTTACCAAGATTTTGCCAGTAATTTTGGAGCTAAAATATATAAGCATGAGGAATTTGTGAAATTAAAATAAAAATCTATGAAGTTTTATATTATGTATTATATTCAGGTAATAACATGAGTAGAGCAGATAAAAAAAACAAAAAAAAAACTCTTAAGTGTTCATGTCATGTCTGCAAGGGGAGGACACAGCACGCGAAAGGGATCCAGATAGGCAGTCTTTATTTACAAACTAAACATAACAGTTCAAATCAAAATACATAGCAAGCCTCACGGCTTCACTTCGAGGAGTGGTAGGCCCGCTTGGGGTTTTGGCCTTGGGTCTCACATAGGCGTCAAACCTAACCATCAGCCCTACTCCTGGGCTACACTTAACCCAAGGCTCTATGTCAGGGCTGTCCCTGACACCTGACCCTTCGCTGGGGCCTACTGGGTGCATTGAGTCCCTGAACTGAGGGCTTGCCAGAGAGGGCATCGCTATTTCACTAAGAAACCCTAGCAATCACCACCGTTCAGGGCTAACAGCTGTCAGACTAGTAGCTAGTAGGCTAACCACAGTAGGACCCACAGCTAAGGGGGTGTGGAACCCTCCTGCTCTGAAACCTGACTCACTGAACACCTGAGGCTCTCTGCTTGGGGGAGGCCCTATAATAGGGCTAACGGTGATCAGAGGCCCTCTGTTAGGGCTTACTAGAACTACAGGCCCTTTACTAGGGCTTACCATGACCGGAGGCCTGACTGATCTGCAGCCCTAACCTAGGGCTTGTCATGGGAACGTTGGGCCCACTACTAGGGCTTAACATATTCTCAACCCCTGTCCTACCAGTATGTAACCCTAGGTCTGCTAGCGTTATTCGTGGAGCTGACTTGGGCATGGGGCTTATCATGACCTGAGGCCCTTTACACAGGCTTATGTTTCCCTCAATCCCAGTCCTACCTGCTTCTAACACTAGGTCTGCTAGCGTCAGTTGTGGAGCTGGCATGGACATGAGGTTTACCGTGCCTTGCGGCCCTGTGCTACCTGCTACTGACCCTAGTCCTGAACTTTTCAGTCGGGGAGCTGACACGGGCGGCTTTAGGCTGGGGCTAGGGACAGGAGACTGAACCATGAGTGGTGAAACTGCACCTACCCCTACCCTGTCCAAGCATACAGGAGACCCTATGCTATCAGCTGTTAACCCTGGAGCTAATATCTAAAGCTGGGGAGCTACTGCTACAAACCCTGGTGCTGAAATTCTAAGCCAGGGAGCGGGCATGGGTGTGTCGGAGCAGGTGTGGAATTGGCGGCTCCAATCAGACCGTGAAGGAGCGTGGCGTCTTCACGATCGCTCCTTCCCTCAATGTAGTTGTGGGCTCTCGCAGCCTCTTTGCAGTTTGTGGCTCCAACCCGAGAGTGAAGGCATAACTCTTTTTCCCGTCTCGTTGGTAATGCCGGAACTGCGTGGGACGAGGCTTCCATGGGATCCTTGGAAGCAGCAGTAGCAGCGAAAGTACGGGCCATGTTCCATTCGGGCATGGCAAGACTGGCTAGGGTGTGCAGTGGTGCGGGCTTTTCTGGTCCATACTTCAATAGCCACCACGCCTCATCCTGCAGCTTGGCTTTGAAGTCCAGGTTCTTGAACATAAGCTGCCGCTCTTGCTTCTTTCGCCGTTCCGCTTCTTTGTCTGCCATTTCCCCGAGGGAAAAGGGGATTGCTGCTGTGCTGATTAGGTAGGCATGGTCATCTGTCATCGTCAAGGGGAGAACACAGCACGCAATAGGGATCCAGATAGGCAATCTTTATTTAAACTAAACATAACAGTTCAACTCAAAATACGTAGCAAGCCTCACGGCTTCACTTCGAGGAGTGGTAGTCCTCCTTGAAACGTAGTCAGCACTTGCTAAAGTCCTTTGGATAGTCCCATTGCACTCCGTGCCGACAGGGAGCTTCCGCAGCCCACTGGCAATGTGCAGTCCTTCCCAGCCACCGACCTTTCACACAGCTTCCCCCGCTCCTCCTGTATAACACAGAGAGCGATAGAGAGAGGAAGAGCGCGTAGAAGGAACAACCTCAGAGATCCTTGTCCTTTGTCTCTCCATCCGTCCAGGGGCAGCTGGTAGCCTAGTGGTTAGGGCATTCGCCCTGCGACCAGAAAGTCCAGGTTTGATTCCCAGGCCGCTAGGCACCTCTGAGGTACCCTGAGCAAGGTACTGTCCCCACACACTGCTCCCCGGGCGCCGTG
>JBBPCW010000106.1:19055169-19065772 GCA_037974425.1 Phenacogrammus interruptus
CTCTCTCTCTCTCTCTCTCTCTCTCTCTCTCTCTCTCTCTCTCTCTCTCTCTCTCTCTCTCCCTCTCTCTCTCTGTCCAGATACTCGATAGACCGGAGCACAGACCAGGAACAGATTTTCAACATTGATGCTGTGACTGGTGCCATCACCCTGGGGAAGATATTGGACAGGGAAACAGCGGGTTGGCACAACATCACAGTGACAGCCGTAGAAGCAGGTACGTCGTCCGCTCCTTCAAAGGCAGACAGACGTCTTTTGGCCTAAAGCCTGTCACATCACTTTGAATAAATAGGAGGCAAAGCATATGCCCTTTTGCGGCAAGACTTTCTGCCTGGATCCCGCCTGTTTTTTATTGTGACCTTAAGTTTGAGAAAGATTAATTTCTTCTGAATTCCAAAAGTCTTTGAAAGTTAACCCTCTGTGTTTAATATCACCTCAGTCAGCACTGATTAATCACAGGTTATAACATCAGTTCCTATTTCTTTTACTCTTTCACTATTGGATTATAAAAAATAAACAAGTAGTTTTTACTGTATAAGTGCAAGGTAGATGGACCTAATGAAGTGATTATATATGTATGGATGCAAGTATAATCACTTTATTAAGTCCTCCTACCTGGCACCTACACTCTTTGTTCATTTTAACTGCTACACTTACCATATATTTTTAGATTTAATTAATTGTAGATTACAGTTCCTGTTCATTCTATTAGATACATGTACCCGGCCGATGTACCTTGCAAATGGTGACAACTATTGAAAATATTTCATCTGATTCTGCACAGTTTGTATTAGTCATCTTCTAGTCCTTTATGAGTGGTCAGTTTCTGGCCATAGGACACTGTTGGCTGAATATTTTTGGCTGGGAATCTTGTCTTAGCCCAACAGTGACACAGAGAATGTTAAAAATACTTTAGTTACAACAAGATGAGATCCACACTTTCATATATTCATTTAATTTTTGATATTAATTGAATTCATGAATTTTTGGCATTTTGAATTTGTGAGGTTTTTGTTGAGTTCAGTTTGCTCCAGTTAGACAAAAATACAGACCGGTTTTAACTTCTGAAAATCAGGCTCATACTGTATTAAAACCAAAGGTGATGCACTGCATCAACACCTGGCATACTTGGCCTCGTGTTGAAGCAAATGGTCTGCTTAAAGTGGAATTCTGTTTTGCAACTCGGAAGAAGTTATCTCTTCTCAGCAACACCTCCCTCCCCTCAGGCTCGTTCCAGACTAACGTGGGTTAGAGCAGCAGAAAAACTGAGCTTTCGGCTGCAGCGCTGACAAACAGTTCAGTGGTTGCCCAATCCTATCTATTGGCAGAGACTGACATATAATTTCTGGGAGCTCTGATAGTGTGTTTGATATAAAATTGGAGGCAGTTTTTTTCTTCTTAAGACAGGTAAATGGAGGGGAAATGTAACATGTCCCACCCTTAGGGGATGAAGATACAGCGCTAGGTTGTTACATCTTTATCTAAGGAAGGACAGTTGCGGCAGAAAGAAAGAAAGTGAGTAAGAGAGAAAATTCCAAATGCCACCAACAAAGATTTAAACAAGTTTAAAGAATTCAAGCAGACACTTTCTTAGCTTTGCAATCAATCATCCAAGAAGAATGAAAAGATAAATCCCAGTTTAAATAAAGCAATAAGCTACAAGTGGCTTTGTGTTATTGACTGTGTACATAATGCATCACGATTGCCATAGATCATCACAGCTGTGATGTTATTTGGTATAACACACGGCACGAGTGCTCTATTGCTTTTATACAACATTTTTGCACAATAAAGGAACAAAGGACAGCAAAGAAACCACAGACGTCATATAAACTGGCTTTTAAAGGGCCCATATTCTTTTTTTTCTCCCTGAGGTCCAATTACAAGGTTTCTGTGGGTTTTTTACACAACCATTTCCAAACTCTCTGTAAACAGCTACTGTGCATTTAAGACTAATATTTGTAAATAAGCTCTGTTCTGATTGACTCCCATGTGTTGTTCCAGTCCAGGCTGAACTTTAGAGTGAAGCCCCGGTCTAAACTGTTTTTGTCTGGGCATGTGGATAAATATATGATTTGTGTTGTGACCTCACAAGTATAGCAAATTCAATACTATACTGTTGGTACTGTATCGACTGGTGAGTAAATAGTACCTTTTGAAACTGACAATGTTTACATACAGTGCCATGCAAAATTACCCCCCCCCCCCTCGGATGTATACCTGTTTTGTTACATTCCAACCTGTAATTCAAATGTTTTTTAAACTTATTTTATTTGATGGATCTGCACAATATAGTCCAATTAGTGAAATGAAGTCCACCTGTGTGCAGGGTAAGTGTCACATGATCTGTCAGTATAAACACACCTTTTCTGAAAGGCCCCTGGGCTACAACAGCACTAAGCAAGGGGCATCACACCATGAAGGCCAAGGAGCTCCCCAAACTAATCAGGGACAAAGTTGAGTACAAGTCAGGGCTGGGTTATAGAAAAATATCCAAATCTTAGATGATCTCAGGAACACCATCAAATCCATCATCTTTAAATGGAAAGAACATGGTACCACAACAAGCCTGCCAAGAGAGGGCCGCCCACCACAACTCACAGGCCGGGCAAGGAGGGCATTAATCAGAGAGGCAGCACAGAGACCAAAGGGAACCCTGAAGGAGTTGCCAAGTTCCACAGCAATGACTGGAGTATTCGTCCACAGAACCACAATAACCGTACACTCCATAGAGCTGGTCTTTATGGAAGAGTAGCCAGAAAAAAGCCTTTACTTAGTGTTTTCCAGAAGACAAATGTAAGGAGGAAGGTACTCTTGTCAGATAAGATTAAAATTGAACTTTTTTCTGAAGGAAAATGCTATGTCTGGTTCAAACTCAACATATCCCATCACCCCAAGGACACCGTCGCCACAGTGAAACAGTGGGGATGTTTATCAGCAGCAGGGACTGGGAAACTGGTGGATGATGCTTAATACACGGATATTCTTGAGCAAAACCTGTCAGTCTGCCTGTGATTAGAGACTAGGACGCAGGTTCACCTTCCAGCAGAATAATGAACCGAAGCATACTGCTCAAGCAACACGAGTGGTTTAAGGGGAAAAATTCTATGTGTTTGAATGGCCTAGTCAAAGTCCAGACCTCAGTCCAATTGAGAATATGTGGTCAGACTTGAAGATTGCTGTTTACAAGCAAAAACCATCAACCATGAAGGAGTTGGACAGTTTTGCCTTGGGGAATGAGCAAAATCCCAGTGACAAAATGTGGCAAGCTCATAGAAACTTATCCAAACCGAATTGCAGCTTTAATTGGCACAAAAGTGGTGGCTCTACAAAGTACTGCCTTTATGGGGGGTGAGCAGTTATGCACGCTGAAGTTTTGTTTTATTTTGTCCTATTTGTCATTTGCTTCACAATAAAAAAACACATCTTCAAAGTTGTAGGCATGTTCAAAAGAGCCATTTCAATCCCAGGTTGTGAGGCAACAAAACATGAAAACTGCCAATGGGGGTAAATAATTTTGCAAGGCAAAGTGCATAAAACGTTTCTATTATATTGGCACTTTAATGACTTTTGTCATATGGACAGGGCCTTAAAACTTGCAGTATTTATTTTAACTAGAGGTGGGCATCGATTAAGTTTTTTTAACGCCGTTAATCGCATGGAATCTTCGCGATAACGACGTTAACGGCGATAATTAAAGTCATCTGAGCAGAAGTTTTTTGTTTGTTATTTTTTGTACATGCTGTGTGTGTACAGTAAAATATGATGACTGATTATCTCTAGTGTAAAGTCATGACACAGCAACCAATGTCTGACACAGTTATTGTGTATAAAAGGTATTCTGCTATCATAAATACAGGATGGGCAGAACACTTCCAAGTCAGGGAATGTATCCTGAACTGATGTTTCAAGCATTAAACAATATGCAAGAATACATGAGTGAGTAATGTGCACCCTTAATAAAAAAGACCATGCAAAGGTTTTTGTTTTCTTTTATCCCCCAAATCCAGTCTTGGAGAGCCTGTAATCATCACAGTCCAACACACTCACTAAACCTGGCAGTTAACAGGTGTGTGGAATTATGTGTTTGAGCTGGGAAATCACCGGATTGTGCAGGATTTGGAATTTGGGCACCCCTACCATAGAGCAATTATTTTTGTATTGAACAGGGATGTTTGTATGTGTGAGGGTTAAGAACCGTTCAAAGATATAAAGATCCTTCAATGTAATATAAAGATAATTTAGTAATTTAAGAGTTTCTCCAAGAAACCTTTATAATGAGGAGTCACCATGAACTTCAGTAAGGCTTTTGACCCTCTCAGAACAATTCTTTAAAGAACTATCCAGTGAAAGGTCCTTTTGAAACAAAACCTAGTTCTGTGGCATAATGCAAAGAGCTCTTGCTGGCAGCTTTATTATTAAGAATGCAGTTTGTTTACGTTATGGTCGCCAAGCAACATAATGAGCACAGATTATTTATACAGCACCATGGGTTTTAATAACGTGGTGCATTAAAACAGAATCAGTTGATGCGTGCGGCCAAAGGCGTGTGTATATCAAATGGTTTATGGCTTCACATGTGACTCAGCCAATCAGATTTTAGAACCTGTTTTATAGTGAGGCTTTGCTCATTGTCTTTTGTTTTTTCGATTATTTTTTTTTTTATGAGAATCCAGCAGATAGAGTCAGCAGCTCCAGCACACAATATTTAAAGAGCTATCTCAGTAAAGGTTTTAAGAGAGTAATCAAATTATGCAGAAGAGGCAATGAGTTTGTTTCCCGGCATGAGGCCAAGGCTGAGTGTGTGTTAGGAGGCGGCGGGGTTTAATTAAGCAGGGCTGCTTCTTCTGGAGGAAAAACCCTGGAGTTCAGACGCTGGATGATTCACATGTTAGATCTGCTGCTGCGGTATTAGCGAACAGATCACAAGCCAAACAGGATCTGACACCTAACGTTTAACAAAACGGCACCATGTTTTGAAGCATTGACTATAATTAAATCTGCTGTTCATTCCAGAGAATGTTTACCCAGGCGTTTACAAAGTTAAAGTGATCTGACGTGTCAAGTACAACAAATCCAGTCCTGTGAAATACCAAATTACGGCAACAATAATTTGCGTTGGCCTTTGTGACATTTGTGTGACATTTTAAAGTGTTGGTGGCTCCGGGAAGCTGCTGAGGAGGATGTTGGGACGCTACTTCATCAAGTGTTTATGGCAGAGATACCCAGCAGAAGTCGGATACCCTCATTCAGTGCCAATTAGCACGAGAGAGAAGCCCTGTCTGTTCGTAGTCTGCCCTCACTGGATGCTTGTACATGTGACTCACTGATTGAAATCTGAGCTTTAGTTATTTTCTAAAGCTCAGGTGAGGAGAGGACAATCAGCGGAGAATTTTGCAGATCCTGTATTTATAATGCGTGCATAACACATTGTAAACTAAGAGCATATAGCTTTGTAAACTGACTTTATTAATCAAATTCCAGTCCATCCATCCATCCATCCATCCATTAAGTGAAAGTGACCATGTGTCATACGTGAACACACCAAGGCACACAGTGTGAACAGCATGAAATTCAACCTCTGCATTTAACCCATTCACCAAGTGAAGCAGGGGGCAGCCAGGAACACAGCACCCGGGGAGCAGTGTGTGGGGACGGTACCTTGCTCAGGGTACCTCAGCTGTGCCTAGCGGTCTTGGGAATCGAACCCGGACTTTCTGGTCGCAGGGCGAATGCCCTAACCACTAGGCTACCAGCTGCCTGAACTGCTTATCTTTAACTAGGGAGGTTTATCCCAGTAGTCATAGGGGTCAAATTTTCATCTTCAGTTTCTAATGTGGGTGGAACCCAGAGCTCCTGGCAGATTAAAATCAAACTAAAATCAAAATGGGTTATGCATGTGAATAACTAAATGAGCCACAAATACATTTTCATTTGAGGGAACTGGGTGTACTGAAGGGTGTACTTCAGATGGGAGACAGTTGTAACCAGCTAATGCTCCATCTGTGAACACTAGACAAAATGTTGAGACACATATAAAAGCTAGCCTGTTTCATTCAATCTGTGCCTGTATGGTGTGAGCAAAGTAGAATGGTTTGCTTTTCTTTTATGTTAAAAGGTTTCTGAGCAGCCCAGCATTGTGTCCTGAAATGCCTCCGCAGCTCCAGCCTATGTTTTTCCATGTGTGGCCCACACCACATAATTAAAATGTCATGAAAACAAAAAAGGGAACACAAGCACAATTTCTACCATTCAGAAAAAGCTAAATATTACTTGCAGGTAAATCTACAGGCTTGTAAGAATAGCTCAGGCACAAAGCTGCAGCAGGTACTGTAGATACCCACTGTTTGATCTTTGTATCAGCCAAAGTAACTGATTTGACTATTTATTGATTTGGGAAATGGGTGTCTGTGCAAATTACATACAAACAATGGCTTCCTATATAAAACCTTGACTACACAATTGTCCTTTGTTTTGGTGCAAATTTTATGGAAATGTCAATCTCAAGTTGTCTATTAATAAAATATTGTATCAATTTTCTTCTTCTTTCTCCTTATGACCCCAACATTTGTCCCTGTTTTGTTCCATGTATTATAACTACTTACTAGCAATTATACAGGCTTATGCTAGACTATCTGTTTAATGTAAGCCACATAAAGCTCTGTGAATGCATCTGTAATGTGTCATGAATATAGGATGCATAGATTTTTTTTTTGTTGTAAATTTAGAGTTTGTAATTGAGTGAGTGCATGGGAGGAAGTACTTTCATATAATTTAAGTCATATTATACCATAATGAACATTTACTGTGGTGGGTTCATGCAGGATTTATTGCTATGTCCGTCTTCCAGCTGTTTCTGCCTGTGATAAAATCCTTCAAGCATCAAATCAAGTCATTTTAGTGGCATTTCCTCAGGGCCCAACTGACCTTTGTGATGGAAACACATTATTACCCTGCCATCCTTGAAACTCTCCTGCTCGTCTAGCATGCGAGGCCGTTCCTCATACAGAAGTATCTCTTTGCTACTTACATGCCATGCTCAGAAGTTTCTTTTTTTTTTTTTCATTATATTTTCTGGCTGATAAGATATGTGGCCTTCCAACATCTGGTGAGCCTGCAGCAGATGCGAACCGTCTCTGTAAGCTGCTGAAATCCCTTTCCCTTAATATCTCAGCCACACATGAGTAGTTAAATTTAGCCCATGGGTTGTACGTTTGATATAAATGGAAGCGGGCTTACTGATCCCGGATCAGTTTTATTGCTCTAATATACGAATGAGGTTGCTTCAACATGCTAGCTCTGACAAATCCTGTTTGCAACGTGGGGCTGCTGATTCTGGATCAGTATTTCTGACACTTTACATATTGTTCCAGGTGCACAGCACCTCTGATGATTCTTTTGTCAGCATTTCAATATACTTCCCTCCGTTAATGACTGCGCATCTCTGCGTGTTGCAGATTAAGCCGTTAAGAGGCATAGAATGGATTGACGTAGACATGTTAATTAAAGATAACCGCTCAAATATCCTTAATTATATTTGCATATGGTTCCGTACTACTTACTGTCATATGCATGTGTTCTCAAAATTAAATATGCCCAGATATTTATAAACTGTATTAAGTTAGACTAATGATGAAGTTAGTGATAACTAAGCCTTGTGTGATGTTCGGGTTTCCTTAATATATTGAAAGTATATCTGACATAATGAAATAATGTGGCAAATGAATTTAATTGAGGCTCAGTCCGTTTCCATTGCATAGAACATGCAGTTGCGAGTTGATTTGACTCGCTTAAACCAATAATGAAGAAATTCCTCCTCCTGCAGCTGATCCCTCTTTGCTGGCCTTAAAAGACGCCTCTTACACTGAAAATAGGCAAGTCCTCCCTTCGTTTAATCTTAACAAGGACGTGATTAGAATCATTTTGTAACCCACTATTAAAACCCGTTCATGTATATTTATATCATTAAGGAAACCCCAACAGTGCATTCTAATCATTAAAGTTGCATGTGGTGTACTGTAGTCAAGCTCAGTCTAAAAAAGGCTCGTTAATTCCAAACATGGAGAAGAATTAGCTTTCTAATGAGAACAATGTTCTACACTGCGCATACGGGGAGATGGCGTGTATGAGCCCTGTCTGTTAGTCCTGCTGCTTTATTCAGCTCTTTCTAAGTAGTTTCTTATGTTTTACATAGGGCTGCAATGGATACTGGACTGCATTCAGTTAGAGGTGTCGAATTAGTGCGTTCATTGTGATGAATTCATCACAGAAAAAAATAACATGTTAAAAAAATATTTACGTTGATTAACTGCATGGTGATGAATCTTTAAACTGGTCTGGTTCTGCTTTGTAAAATGTGACGAGAGAAGCGAACATGCTGCCTGGCCCAGTGAGTGGAAAGTTCCCGTTTAAAAACGAACAGATGGAATGGTTGATAGGATCATTATATATCATCAGATTCGTATAAGTGAAACACGTGGGACGCCGCATGCAGTCATCACCCCCCAGCCCCTTTCCAGATCCCCAGCAGTGCCCCCCGACATTAAAATACTTCTGACACCCGTGCTTGCATGTACATTGTCTTAAACTGCACCTTACAGATGGACTTAGTTATATTATTGTTCTTGCTGAAGCAGTTTTGGTTTTGTTCCCTCAGCATATTAGGTTTCATTTTTGTGATCATTGTTGTGGTCATTATTGCACATGAACACTTCTACAGCAACAGCTTTTAATTAATTAGAGGCATTTTCTTGACACCTCGCTTGAAGCCCCTACATTCAATACATTTGAGCATATAAAATATTCAGAAGTGGAAAAGCCAATGGGATAACCATTGTGTGGCACGTTCATAAACCCGCACACTTTCATAGAGAGGTGAAGGTTTGTCAAGATAAACACTTTTACCACCAGCAGCATCACGCAGCTGCCATCTCTACTCACCACATTCTTCAGATGCTTTGTGACGCTCCATTCCTCACTTTCTCTCCATCTTTAACTGCAGCTGAAGCTCAAATAAGTTTCCTACTCCTTCGGCTTGCCAGCTAGTTAGTGTCCTCTCAGTTGCATTTATTCCCAAGAATAAATGACAGCGCACTGGCTGTAGCCTCCCTCTGGGGCTACGTATTCAGCTGACGTGATGAGTTTAGCTTATGCTCTGGTGTAAAGGACTTTTTCGCTGCTATTACTGCACCATTTAATGATGAGAGTTTACCAAAAAAAAAATTTTTAAGAGGATTGTTAAGAACACTCTGTGCTCTCCTCTACTGCTCATCACTCTTAAACTCACACCCTACAGCAGCCTGCACAGTGTTTACAGATTGGATAGCAACCTCCATGTATGTTGCTTATTGTGGAAATAATTTATCAGTGTTTATCCTGTAGTATTTAAATTTGTTTTTATGAAAAAAAGTCAAAATCAAGCAATATTTAAAACAGAAATATATATATATATATATATATATATATATATATATATACATACATACATACACACAGGATTATCTTTTATCTAAGTATTTTCGGAATTCATCATATTTGTGACATCACAAAATATTTTTCTCTCTGAAATCCCCCCCCATTAAAGAGAAGAGAACTGAGGATCTTCTCTCATCTGCTTCTCAGTTTTCTTCCCTTTAACAGCCTTATGGATCAAAACTGTTCTGAGACTTGAGTTTGATCACTGAGACAAAATGTCAGACGTTGTTCAGATCTGATGATCGGAGCTGAATAAAGATCAGAGCAGTGAGAGAAAAGAAATTTCATTCTAAGATCTTAAACTGGGATCAGGCTGAGATTAGAGGAGCTCTTTCTCAGGAGCTGAATTTAAGAAGTGGGAGTAAATGGACAAAATCCCACATTGATATGAAACTGAGCTCAGTTCTGTCATGGAGAAACAGGCTGGAGACTGAAGGGTCTAATTTTGTGGTTTGTTTTCCACTAGTCTTCTGGGTATTTCAGTCATGTGACAGTGTTCGCACCATTTGAATTTAGACGCGCTAATATTTCCGGAGCGCTATTTATAACACTTTTCTTACAGACAAAGCTCTGAGGTTTCCCTAAGGCAACATAAGGACATTTCTGAAGAGGCTCATTTAAAGCCATGAAGGTCTCTGTATGGAGTGGAAAGATGACAGAGGTTGAATTAATTTGACTTCTTAGTACAGGACTGGAGCTGTGAGTCAATAGTCACTCAGATCTTTTCCAGAAATAGAAGCTCAAAACCTGAAGGCGAGGGTGTAGGTTTGAGTTTGACATTGATGGGGACACAAAAGTGGTAACTTCACTCCAGTCATAGAGCAACAGCTTTCATACATCAACACCAAACTACATGTACATAATACACCCGGGGGACCCACAGACTGGTACTGTCATCCAGTAACCAAAAACGAAGAACCACAGAACAAGAAATTCTCTATTTTCCTTTCTCTGACTGGAACCTTGTTCACATTTTAATTCAGATACTGTTACCTTTTCAAACAAAAGAGCTAGAACTGTGTATTTCCATCTAAACAGAAAATACTGTTAACTACACTACCGGTCAAAAGTTTTAGAACACCCCAATGTTTCAAGCTTTATTTAATCAAAATTCAAACAGTTCAAGTCC
>JBBPCW010000106.1:19082088-19096414 GCA_037974425.1 Phenacogrammus interruptus
TGTGTGTGTGTGTGTGTGTGTGTGTGTGTGTGTGTGTGTGAGAGAGAGAGAGAGAGAGAGAGAGAGAGAGAGAGTGTGTCATTATGCTTCTTTATTCCTTGTAAGTGTGCTTCCTTTTATTTGTCGGAGAGCTTTTGTGCGGATGTCCCTCGCTGACTTTGTTCATACTTTAGGGGGTGGCTAGGAATGGAAAAAAGACAGAAGATTTGCTCAGGGAAGTATTTCAGTCCTCTCTAATTTCCAATTTGGATTTCCTCAGCCTCCCTGAAGAGTGACATAAATACTGCATGAGCCTTTTGAGGAGCGTGTAATGAGAAAAGAGCAATAAGCGAACATGGGAATTTCAACTTGATTGTCTAGAGTGTCGCCTGCTCTCCTTCCTCTCTCTCTCTCTCTCTCTCTCTCTCTCTCTCTCTTTCGCTCACTCACTCTCTCGCTCGCTCACTCTCGCTCTTTCTTCTACTCTCACCCTCTCTCTCTCCTATCACCTTGTCCCCTTCTTTAAACACATCCATCTGTTGCTTTATCAAATCTCCTAATTTAATAACTGGGCCTGATTTCAGAAAACAGCCCTTCTGCCAGCGCTCCCACTTTCTTTTACCCACTTCTCTGCCCCTTGTTCATGATTTTAGGCAAAAATGTGATTCATCAAGGAGCGCTCGTTGTTCTGGGAGCTCTCTACAGTGGCAGTAATAGAGGGCCAATGTGCAAATTACCATCATGACCAAGTCGTGATATGAGAAGAAAATGACATAGAGGATTAGTCTTTTTTCTTCCTCTTCTCATTTTCACTCTTTTTCTCTCCTCTAGCTCATTCACACCATCAGCGTGGTGGACCGAGATGAACCTCAGTCTGGCCACCGCTTCTATTTCACACTAGCACCCGAAGCCTCCAACAACCGTCATTTCGCACTGTGGGACGTCAAAGGTGAGAATTATGTTAATTTATTAGGCTGGTTAACATAAAAACAAAGAAATTCCGCCATCGTCTCAGTAAAAAAAATTTGAAAACGAAAATGCTTTGGTTTCCTTCATTCATATAATTTGAATTTATCTCATATGACTATAAAATACATTTAGATTTATAAAGCAGTTCTTTCTGTTGTCCCTTTATAAGCAGACAAAATAAGCTTCAGCAGAATGTCTAATGCAACTTGAACATGAAAGCCATGATTTCTGTGAGAGCAACAGTGGTTTTCTCTTTTTCCTCCTTTGTGATTTTAGCCTGTTGCCTTCATTTTAAACAGCTTACAGGTTCCTGTTACATTGAAGGATCTGGAGGGACCAGGAACTTGTTACTTTGTTGTTGCTTTTGTTAGTTTGCTGCTCATTGATTTTTCTGTAGTTGTCCAACAAGAACTGTGTAGTCTGCCAGTGACAGTGTGAATGGAATTACTTATATTCCCAGCATCAGCAGTTTGTGTTGCTTGAAAATGACATTTGAGGATTAACACAATTCAGTCATAAATAAGTTTATATTGTGGTAATAGTTAGTTTTATCAGGAGAGCCTTCAATGCAACTTTAAAAAGCAAAAGTGTTCTACAGTTACAGAATCAGTCAAAATAGGAAAATGTGTTAAAAGCATTATACATTGTGAAATATTTTCGATATGAGCCAAAATCACTGGATTGGATATTGGAAAAGCCCGAATTATCATATAAATGCAATTGCAGCTTAAATTTGAGCAACATTTCGTAAAGAGAGGTGTGCCAGAGCAGCATGGCTGAAATGACTTCCTGCTCCCTATATAGTGCATGTTTTATTAAAATACATACTCTTGCACCTAAATACTGTATAATATGTCTAACAAAGAGCCACTGGTGATTCAGCCATGTGAGTAGAACTTCATAATGGACAAACAATACACTATATGGGTGTATATATGTCTTATATAGTCTACTAAAGGAAGTAGGAAGTCATTTCATGTTCAAAATGCATCAAGAGAAAAACATTATTATATTAGCTGGTGAAGAATTAGGTTGGTATTGGTATTGGCAGATGAGGCTGCACTATCAATATCAGGTGTAACGTTTTGTTGTGCCACCCTTAATTATTATTATTAACATGTTAATTCTAACACCTGTATTAATTATGCAATTACATATTTAAATACATAATGGATTACACAGCGAACTACGAATGATAATCAGTACTGAGTTACACCATACATTGATAACAGCTGTTTTCAGTAACAGTCTTACTGACAGCTAACATTCCTCATTTGGTGTTGTTTATGCTTCTGTTTCCATAGGGACCATTACTGTTTGTATTACTTTTGGCTCATTTACAGCAGAAATGTGGAAAATTAAGTAGTACTTAAAACAGCATGGGGATAGAAGCATCTCATAATTTGTTTAATTGTGCAAATAACTAGAGATAATTGTTTTCACTCAAGCCTCAGCAGTTATTTTCGTTTCTTTCAGCTGTTTTGTATTTTTTAAAAAAATTGATTTTTCCACATGTTGTGCTCCCATGAAACTAAACCATATTGTTTATTAGCA
Source organism: Phenacogrammus interruptus (assembly GCA_037974425.1). NCBI lineage: Eukaryota > Metazoa > Chordata > Actinopteri > Characiformes > Alestidae > Phenacogrammus > Phenacogrammus interruptus. The sequence goes on from JBBPCW010000106.1 coordinate 19,084,591, forward strand.
TGCAGCTCTTTAGAGATTCATGTGTGAGTGGATGTGATGCAAGGCTAAATAAAGATTGATACTGATCTGACACAATGAAAATGTCAGCCGAAAGAGCCAGAGAAATGTCATCTGTGCGCGTGAAGGCAGCTAAGGGTGCACACACATGCACACACACATGCACTCTCGTGAACATGACACATGGCCTCTGTATTGCAGTGCTTGTGTACATTGGTTGACATGCTCATTGCATGCTTGCATGCATGCACTCTGTTACACACCCTCTGAGACAAGTACAGAGTTTTTTTCTGCATATAGTATATACTGAACAAAAGGATTCCCAGATCTACACTTATACCATCTCCCCTCCCCTCCCGTTTCTTCTTCTCTTCTTTACCCTTCTTTCTCTCTCTCTGTCTTTCTCAAAGCCACATTTGCTAAACCCCCCCCCCCTACTTCTGATTCCATGGACACATTTGTCAACCTGTCAGATTGGATCTGTCACTTTTCTTTTTCACCGTGGCGGCTTCACATTGCATTCTGTCTCCCTGCGTTTTGACACATGAGGACAAGCATACACGTTTTTCATGACTGAAAACTTTTTAGTCAGGGCTAGAAGTGCATGAAACTAGTCTTCGTCTTCGACAAAATAGCTCCTGAGATATTATCATATAAAGTTGTACCCTGTGCTTGGAATGGCAATGCCTTGTTCTTCTGAAAGCGTCTTTTCTGCGCATGTGTGGAAAATTTGATTGACTAGTCCAAACAAAACAGCTTTAGACAGCTTATCTGGGGTAGTCAGTACCACTGTGTAGTTTTCTTACACTTGTGTCTGCCTCATTTGATCATCACACATAGACAGAAGTTTGGGCTTCATATAGCCTTGAAATGAATTGAATCCATGAAATGAATTAAATACATTATATCTCTGCCAGTTTTAATGCACAGTTATTATTTAGTGAAGTTCACATAAAGGGAAAAATAAACCTAAATTCAGTGTCAATACGTAGTAAGACTCCTATGGGTTAAAATCACCAAATTTGCCAAACCTGTCTCGCAGCCAGTTAATAGTCTAACAGCATGTTTATGATCCAACCACAGATTTTCAATAACATTCACTGCTGGAGTTTATGAAGAACATTCCAAAACTTTAATAAGTTTTTTCTAGAAGCATAATAGATTTACACTCATGCTTTTGTCATTTAAATTGGTCTTTTTTTGAAATGCTACAAAAACTTCTCATTTACCAGACGCTTTTATCCAAAGTGACTTCCATTCCCTAACTACAGGGGGCAGTCTCCCTAGAGCAACTTGAGCTTAAAGGTCTCGCTCAGGGACCCAGTGGTGGTGTGCTGAAGGTAGGATTTGAACCCATTACCTCTTGGTCCAGAGGGAAGTATCCTACCCACTAGACCACCACCACCCATATTTTCTCTAAACATACATTTGATGATTATTACCAAAGAGTTAAATGTTTTGTTTGTGAGCAAGCCAGAGGTGACGGAGACGGAGGGGAGGGGTTGGGTGGTAATTTTATCAGATCACGGATTTAAATAAATGCACATCATTTGTGAAACTGGATTCATCTCCATACTACTTGAATTAAGGTCTCACATCGGTCCGAGGAGTTCAGAGACCTTATTTTTACATGCCTACTTTCATTGTTGTCAAAAACATCACTAGGCAAGGAGTTCTCTAACTTACACATACAGTCACATATAGCTTTAGATGCAGATGTTTCATTGTCCTTATGCTTTCCTCTAGCTTTTCCGAGCAGACTGTACATGTCCACACGCCCCACATGTCCACAGGGGTTTCCACCTGGCACTCTGGTTTCCTCCCACGGTACAAAGACATGCATGTCAGATGGATTTCAATACTAAATTGCCCCTAGGTCTGAGTGTGTGAATGGGTGTGTTTGCTGGTGTGTCTGATCTGGGATGGACTGGTGCCTTTTGCCCTATGTCCACTGTGATATGCTCTAACACAGCCCACGACCATGAAAAGCAGATCCAATAATGAAAGGATGGATGGATGGATGCTTTAGCAGCTCCATATACTTACAAATACATTATGCAAATATGTAAGTTATGGTTCAGGGTAGCATCAGATTAATCTCCAGATCTTTATCATTTACTAACAGCTGTTGGATCTGAAAGAACACATTCCTTGAATTATAGTTCTCACTGTTTTCATAAGACTTAAATTGCATGCATTAATAAAAGATACATTGTTTTTCAGTTGTTGTATGTCAGCAGAGCTGGTGTTTTATTTTTCCAGGATGTACGCAGTCCATGCTTAATGTTAAGGATTTGGAAATAGATTTGTGCTTCTCAGAGCTATGCACTGTATTTATGAGAGCAAGAGTGTCGAAGAAAGAAGATTTATTGGAGGAGTCAAAGCACAATGTCACAATGCTTTTACTCAGCAAAACCCACGTTTGCTCTGAACAGATCTGGTAATATGAGAGAGTATTTATCAGGAACTCTCACTCGGGCCACCGATGACATGATGTATGCCCACCATGATGGATGGCTCTGGTGTGTGTTTGCAGGTTGGTTTTTGGAGTCGGGCCCATACATTTTCACCAGGCTTTGCTGTTTGTCAGCCTTACATACACTCATATATCCACTACTTCACTATCTGTCTGCTAAGCTTTGGAGTTTGTTTGGTGAAAATATAGCTGCACACTCTTTCTTTGTATTTTGTCTAAAAATTTCAGAATAATAGCAAATATCAGTTGAAAAGGCAAAGAATAAATAATTTGTCATTAATTCAGCCTGGTCAGATTCAGCTACCTGAAATGATGTTATGTTACTCAAACAATGTAACAGTGTGTGTGTGTGTGTGTGTGTGCGTGTGCGTGTGTGTGTGTATATATATATAGATCTTATGAAACACTGCTCTCTCTTGGCAGCATAAGAAACAAACATAGTGCAAAAAGGAAAGGAAGGAAAGGAAGGTAAAAGTTATAAGTATATATTGATTCAGGAAAGTAATCATGTAAATGTAATTAGATCATACAGAATAAAAAGAAAGCTGCTAAAACTCAAGGAGAACTAAAACTAGAGAGAGAGAGAGAGAGAGAGAGAGAGAGAGAGAGAACAAATATGAGAGACTTTGGCAAGGATCATAGACTAGATCAGAATATCTCCGAAATGGCATGTTTTGTGGGGTGTTCCTGGTAGTACATATCTACCGAAAGTCATCCAAGAGAGGGCAACTGAAGAACAGTTGACTGGGTCCTGGCTGTCCAAGGGCCCAAGGGTTAGTCATGTGTGTGTAAGAATCAAAGATCAATGTGTTCCTAAAAAAGTTAATGGAGGCTGTGATAGAAAGTTGTGTAAACATACAGTGTATTGTGTGTGTATGTGTGTGTGTGTTTGTGTGTGTGTGTGCGCGCACGCACATTGCTTACCTGGGGAGGAGATGGTGCTAGGATGGACTATGGGAAGAAGGCAGGCCAGTGAATTTGACTGGGACTCCAAACTGCCCAGACCTCGGTCCAATCAAGGAGCTGTGGCGTGTTAGAAAACTTAATCAGATTTTTTCTGGCAGCCCTAGATTCCATAATTCAGTACACTGCTTATTTTGTATCCTTAGAAAGCTTCACACTACATAAAAACATAGCTGTCATTTGTCTGACTGATACCTTTTTATTTCAACATTAGCCAATGTCAGTCTACAGAAAATGAGCATAACTGAATTCTTCTGTATGCAGTAGCTGTAATGTAAGCATCTCTAAGAGAACATCAGCAGCGCTGACATTTGAAAATCAGTCAACACCTCTCTCCTCTCACTTTACCCTCTGCAGACAACACAGCTGGGATTAGGACTCAGCGCTCGGGTTTCAACCGGCAGGAGCAGAATGTGTATCTGTTGCCCATTCGGGTGGTGGACAGTGGACCCCCAGCCTTGAGCAGCACCGGGACTTTCACCATCCGTGTGTGTGGCTGTGATACGGTAGGAAACATCCAGTCCTGCAATGCCACAGCCTTCGTCATGTCTGCGGCGCTCAGCCCCGGCGCCCTCATCGCCCTGCTGGTCTGCATGCTCATCCTTATAGGTAAGACTCATAACTCATAAGACTCATTTTTTAATCAGTTAACCTCCAGAGATCGATTAAGTAGTTTCATTACATAATTACAGATTAAATTTCAAATTAAACTCAGTGGCTACTTGGTTGTTTGAAATGCATAGAAAGTAATGGAGAAACACATCACTCTCAACCAATAACATGACTGAACTGTAAACTTCTCTGTATAAGACTGTCTGCCAACTGCCATGTCAGTAAATTACATTCAATTTCAGTAAATTTATGACTGAAACGTAAAGGATTTTTTTTCCTTTAAAAAAAAAAAGACTAAGCATGAAGTTCTAACCTTCTCAAGAACACACGTGTTATCAATGTGAAAGAATGTGGTTAGCAAATCTGGGGGTTTGAAAGAGCTGAAATATGAAATTACATCCACTCTTTATCTCTGTAATAATAACTGTGACTTTTAAAGGTAACCGTTTCCTGCTTGAGCAGAATATTATTTTTCCTCAGAATGTCAAATATAGTGAATATATTATGATCTCCTCCCATACAGTGAGGTGAGTGAGACTTTCTTCACACAATCTTTAGTTTATATCACACTGCAGCTTAGGTCATCAGTTTCCTTGGGCAGCATTTGGATTTAAGATCAATGATTGAACAGCAGAGATATAGCAGCTGAAGTCATGAAAAGATAAAGAAATCTGAGTGGTCTGGCTAGAAAAGGCTGAAAATACAATGTTAAATGTTAGCTTTTCTCAGAAGGTCTGTTCACAGTGTTTGATTGTTTGCTGTTGGTTTCCAAGAAGAAGCTAATTAATGTTTGTTTCCTGAATGATGTGCCAAGACAAGAATTCATGCTGAGTACAAGTTGACGTTCTTCATGTTTCTTGGTTTTCTAAAACAAATAAGCCGTTCCTTACTGCTGGCTGTGCTGGGAGCACACATGCCCACTGTGATCATTTCAGACAATTAAAATACAATTTAGACCACAATCATCTAGCTTTTGTCTTTGAATTTGGTCATTGCATTGAGTCAACTGTGGTTGGGCACATTGTGAACAAACACAAACCTGATATTAAAAGACATATCCAGATGTCCCTGCAGACCTCACAACAGCTGGGTTTATCAAGACTACTCTTTGTCTGAACCGTCATTACAGTGCCTAGAGTAGGTGGTATTCATTTGTTCAGTATTTCTAATGGGTCTACTTTTAAAATCTCATCATAGTCAGGTCTAACTGGAAATATAGATATCTGTATTCTTCACATATCTCAAACATGGGTGAAATCAAAAGGGCTGCAAAACAGCAGCAGTCTTCTTTACTGCCAGGTTAACAATTGGAGAGCTATCGCTTTAGTAGTTAGTTATGTATAATCGTCCCGGAATCCTTTATGCTCAATATTTCTGACCATAAAGAAGAACAGAGCAGGCACACACACACACACACACACACACACATACACACACATAGTCAAGTACACACTCACTCCATTGTGTTTTTACCACTCCATTGATTTCTGTGCTCGTGCTGTGTCTCTAATGGCCCATCATCATTATTTTAAAATTTGGTTTGTATATGGGTTCAGATTGTACACAGGACAAGGCCAAGAAGAAAAAAAGGAAAAGAATCAAGACGAAAGTGACATGAAAGCCAATCAATATTCCATTCTCCTGCTTGCTCTGATGACTTTGCTTTTTGGACGTCCTCTTTCATGTGAAGAGAAGAAAGCTTTTGTTCAGGTGGAGAGCACACACAAAATAGGGTCTGGTGAATGACATCCAACCACTTTGCCCAGCAATGAAGTGAGAGCTGGTTTGAATGAATACAGCCCTCGATCCGAAAAAGAGCAGCCTCAGCACCTCCATCCCCTTGGAGCGGCCTGAGCTTTGAATAAAATAGAGCAGGCTTCCCAGACGTTCACAGCTCCCATGCGCTGTGATTCCCAGCTTATAGAAACAGTAGGAGAAGAGGAGTTGCATTGTCATCTTAGAATATTTTATGAGATCCATTCGTTTCTCTCTCTCACTTTATTTGTAACTTTTGACTCAGTAGCATCTAATTGTCTGAAAATATGTTCAGTGTCCTAGCAAGTCCAGTTCAGCTCTCTTTGTTTTAAATAACCTACAAGCCTGTTAGTGATGTTTCCTCAGCATCAACAGTATGTTCTTTTGTCACTGATTTCCATGAGTCACTACAAAGATCTGCAACAGTCTAAACCTAAGAGTCATTTTTATTCATTAGCGGTTTAAAAGCATTTGAGCCTCAAACACACAACATAGTGTTAAATCTGAAGCAGGCCTCTTTACAAATCTAGGACTTATATTGTAAAGTTTCAAGGCCAATTATCTGGAGGTCAGTAACCAGGGGCAAGGGGGTTGCAGGCAAAGATTGGATTGTAACTATTAAGCATACCCTTTTAAGGGCATCATAGACAATGTTCGTTAGTAGATCTACAATTACTAATGCTACTACTACTTCTAAAAACACTCAAGATAGTTCCATGCAAGATGTGTCGCAGGGTAGCAGCCAATCAGCAGCAAGGAGAAATAAAAAACGTTCTCGGATTAGCTACTTTTTAACCTCTCGCCTCTGAGTACAGTGGTATTCTCCCATCCCAAGCTTTCTTTGTGTTCTCTCAACAGTACCAAAAAATTATAGTTATACTTTATATGGAAATGTAGATTAATTTACATTAATATTTATGTCACAAATTTAGTATATTATATTATATTAAATACAGGTCTAAATAAGAATAATAGCTAACTTTTAGCTGAAGCAGTTTGTTTGATTAGAAAAATTCCTCTCCCAGTCATTGCTTCCCCAGTGAGTTATTTTATTACTTATGTGGGTAACCTGACAGACAGCAAATTTCACTGTTAGCATTTAGCCACAGAAACCATAAGACTTGATTATGACCAATGGGCCAGTAATGTGAAAACTTCTGACCCTCAGTGAAAACTTTCAGTTCCATCGTTGTAAACAAACCCAAACTTTCTAAAGTGAAATCAGAGTCATGTTACTGTGGGAGTAAAATCTTGAACATGAACATCCACTGTAGATTCATACCTGCTCCAGTGTATATTACTCTCTTTTTTCTACACGTTTTTCCATTGCAAGGTGGATATATAAAGAACAACCATCAGTAAGCATTCAGCACATTGCCACTGCAACAGAAAGCCCCTTTAAGGCATTGCCAATCATGGAGGGATTATGGGCTGTGAGAGCAGAGCTCAGGGGAATGAAAACAGACAGCCCAGGGTAAAGGCAGGGGAAACTCTCTGTGTGCAAGCATGGGCCACATCGAATTAGACTGGCATAGAATAGCTCTAACTCAACAGTACCTTCCCACCCTGCTGCTGTCCCAGTGCAGGACCATTCAGATGTACTTACTGTCACCCCAGGTAGGACATGGCCAGATTGTCATGTGTGTCTCCTCGCCCTTATTAGATCAATCGACCACAATGATGAGGAGAAATGAAAACAAATTTCTGTCTAATTAGCTACAAAACAAACAGCCCCTCCTTGGGTGGATTGGGAGGGCGAGGTGATGGATCCATTTGGGCGCGGCGCAGCATCTGCACACATCCGTCCCAATTATAGCCCATCTGCCGCGATGGGAATCGTCGCTTGCTGACCGCCCGAGGGAAAATTAGCTGTCTTGTCAGGAGCGCTTATCGGAACATCTGCACGCCCAGGAAGTGCCACATGTTTCGCAGGGTTAGGTACATGCAGCACTTCCTCACACCACCTAGACCCCTGTGACAAGCAAATGCTTCCATAAGTGTTTCGCAAGATGCAGAGCTCAGAAACGGCAGCTCATACTTGGATAGATTTGTGGATGTGGCGAGTTCTGAGAGATTTTTTTTGGTTTATTTTTTGTTTTGTAAATTACTGATCAGGAATAATTTGAAATATTTGTTAAAAGAACATACATTAATTTGACCATCATTATAACTCAACTTGAGACTTGCCTGAATTGATTTGGGACCCAATTTGAAACTTGCTTGTATTGATCTAGGACTCAACTTGAGACTTGTCCATATTGAACCTGGACTCGACTTGAGACTTGCCCATATTGACTCAGGACTCGACTTGAGACTTGCCCATATTGACTCAGGACTCAACTTGAGACTTGCCCATATTGACTCAGAATTTGACTTCAACTGTGTCTGCTCTGACAAGGGACTGTCAGTTTACATGTTACATGCAAATCAGCGACTCCACCTCACCTTATTGGTGGCATTTTATATGTGCATCATAACAGTAGTCAGATTTTGAGAATTTTTACACAAAGCACATCACATTAAGTATCGTGAGAAACTGCCCAATGAATTGTTTCACAATTTCTGCATTATTGGGGCAGGACTGTGGGATGTGTACCTGCATTAAATTTGCATTAAGTTCTCATTCTTGTTTGCAGGTTCCAGTATGCACATTTGTTTTCTTAATTTCGATGTGATGAAATAACAAACATCTCTTCTTCCACCTTCAGTATCTTCTTCCACTTACAAACACAGCATCAGGAAATGTACAATACACAGTAAACTGACAGAATTACATTTATTTATATGAGCTAAAACTGATAAAAACTTAACACAGTGCTTTTATTAATAGCTATAACCGTGACTTCTACAGATTAAACATAAATGCTTCATTTTCCTAAAACGCGAAGAAAACAGATGTAGACCACATCCAAGCAGCAGAGATTCCACTCACCACTGCCATTCTCCATATAAATTCTGAATCTGATTTGATATTCATTCTGCTATGCAGAGGCAGCCAGTGTAACCCAGGTCTATTTACCAAGCCCCTGGCTATTAAGGGCATCTGATTATGATGGAATTGAAGAGTAAAACAAAAGAGCGGCTTGGTCAAAGAGTTACCTCCCCCAGGCTTAAGGCCAGGCATGGATTCAAAGTGAGAGAGAGACAGAGACTGATCAGAGCTGTGCAAGGAAGACGATAAACAGTCTCAGACAAATATCTCAGCCATATCCCTCTCCAGGAGACTGCCGCTGTCTTCCTTCTCTGCGATTTTTCAAGTAATTTATAAGCAAATAAAAAACAATTAAAGCCCTTCCGCCCCACGCAAGTCATTTGTACTGATTACAAGAGATGTCACTGATCTAACACCATCCTTTAGCTTCCTTTCCTCCTTTGTACGAAAAAACATGTTTGTTTGTATATTCCTGTGGGGAGCACATGCCTAAAGCCTCCTGTTTGGAGGCTTGCCATTAGTGATATATCCAGTAGTAAAGGGGCTGATGCTGCATTCATGCACATTCAGCCCGGGGGGGGGGGGGGGGGTGTGCCCGGACCGTAAGAGTTTTTACTCAGCCGCCCTCAAGCTGTAAATCTGAGCATTATATGATCCAACTAGTGTGCTAGTACTATCAAGAGCATGGCCAGCATCATCACGCCCCTCTCTCACAGTGTAATACACTCTCGCCAGCAGGCCTATCCATAAAACACTGCATGCCTGATATACGCAGCCCCGTCTGGTGCAGTATATCTAAATATACTTTATCTGGCATCTGTTGTTGGACCTGCGTGTCAAGACAGGTAGGGAAAAACAGGCCAGAAAGAACACAGTAGGAGAGTCTATGGGCGGGCAGGAGAGTGCATGAGCCCAATACTAAACAGCCAGTTTTCAGTTTTGCTCACTTTTTTCTTTTTGTAAATGAGGCTGCTACCTTGATTTTTCTTTTGAACTGCCTAATACAATGCACTCGTGTTTCTGTGACTAACAATGGTGTCTGATTTCTTAGGAGCTGATATAGTTGCATGCTTGTTCTGTGCATGCTGGCTGAGGCATGACAAATGTGCTTCTTATGGGTTACATTGAATGAGGAATAGTGCAGCAGACTGTGGAATGTACAGGTATTGCATTCAGCATTGGGCAGTAACTAATGACTGGTTGTGGTCGACACATTGATTTGGTCATCAAATATGCACAGAGCTCGATGCTAGAATTACCTCAGAGTGCCTTGGTTGGATCGGAAGATTTGTAGAGAAGATTTGCAGTGTCTTTGAAGGGGAGGGCATGTAAAATTAATATCTGGAAATGTATTCAGAAAATTAAGCCCCAATTAATCGTAGCATGAAAAGAGGTATGATTGAAATGAAAAGACGTGGAAGATAGACACCAAAGAGGTGAAGAACCTGAGGTACATTCATCAAAATGTATGTAATTCTGCTCTTCTGAGGGCGTTTAATTATTTTTCAGCACTTCACTGCTATCTTCTTACCTAATGGCCATACTTCTTCAAAGAGCTTTTATCCCAGAGAACTCGTAACATGTGGGCTGATGAAAGCCTGGCGAGCTGACCCTGGATGGATCTCTCTTACGAGAGAGTAACACGATCCACAGGACAATAACAGTCTTATCACATTTGTACTCATGGCAAATTAATGACCTTTGATCTGACTTGGGCCTCCAGACAAAAGACCATTAATAAAACATTAATGTTATCTCTCAAAGAATGTGAACTTTAAGGGGCAAAAGATGTCACTGTGTACCTACTGAAGCGTGCTTTCATCATAGACACCAGTGGCATTCCCTCACTTTAATATGCCCGTACAAAGCTTTTGCTGTTGTGATTTAATTGTCCGGAATGATTTTTTGTTCTTTTTTCTCAAGTGCAGTTTCTCATGCGATGTGTGTGTGTGCGTGAAGTCGAAGAGTTGCGGTTTAATTAATCACATGCAGATCGAGAGGAAAGGGGAGTTTTCTAATCACAAATATAGGAACTAATTAAGATAATTCTGCCTGGATTAAGGGCTCATTGATTTATTTAGATGAATACCGCTTTTGTTTTCTTTCCTTCTCATTAGTGGATTAAATGATCCATCTCAGTTGTTTTCCTTTTCAATTCCATCTTAATTTCCCACTCATTACAAATGTATCTGTATGCAACCTAGGGCAATGTTTTGGAAAGTTTTGATCCTTATTAATGCTTTTGAACAGTCCCTCTCTGACTCACGTATAAATAGACATTTACAGAGACAGACAGATAGGCAGGCCATATGTCCACCAGTGTTCAGACAGCTCTTTTAATTAGGGAATTCAGCTACTTTATGGAGCCAGTGCTGACCCAGCGCTCGACTGCACACACACAGCTTGAATAATCTAAATAGAAAAGCTCTGCTTGTAGACCGGGACGGTCTTGAGCAGTAGCACAGAGCCAGAGGTCTCCATGCCAAATGCCAAGCATCAGCCAGAGGGGTTTAAATCTCCCCAGCTGTGGGGCAGTGGAACTGTGTTTTCCGGAGTCAAAATGAAAGTGCAGTGAAGTTCTTGAACACCAAAACATAAAAACACTCTCTGGGGGTGTAACTCTATTTCAGCTAAGAAAACTGTCAAACAACACAAACCGCACACCCAAATTACGGCCAAATCAGGCACATACTTCACATACTTGGAGGCGTGTGCCTGTTAAGGAAATTCTCTCAACAACACTTTTAGACCTGAATGCAAATTTACACCAAGTTTTAAAAGACGGTGGAAATCGATTCAAAACCAAATTGCTCCAACTTGTAATTCGAGTGGAAGCCGCGTGTGTAAAATCTGTACCCACTGTTTGCACAACCCTTCCTCATTTGCATGGCTCTCCCCCAAATGTATACATGCATGAGGGAGAAATACACAGTTTTGTACAAAACACAGGCAGAATGTGTTCTATTTGTACTTGAAGCAGACAAAAATGCTTAGTACATCTGGCCCATAGTGTATATACAGTGGTGTGAAAAACTATTTGCCCCCTTCCTGATTTCTTATTCTTTTGCATGTTTGTCACACAAAATGTT
>JBBPCW010000106.1:19176108-19190870 GCA_037974425.1 Phenacogrammus interruptus
GTGAACCATACCGAACCGTGACCCCAAAACCGAGGTACGTACCGAACCGTGACATCTGTGTACCCTTACACCCCTAACAACCATACATGTACAATTTCATTTCAATTTGAAGTAAACATGTCATAACTGTTACATTTAGCCCCAAATCTACTCATTAAATCTACATTTTATTAAGCAACTCTGTAGCATAAACACACAATGACAGGTGAAATTAGTTAATTAGTTGACAGGCACAGATTAACTGCTCAGCAATCCTTTGAACTCCTTCCTCTATTTTAATGAGGCACTCGCAATTATCACTGCAGCTCAATGCTCCAGGTTCCTCATTAGTAGAGGTGTGGCTGTCAGTCATACTGCAGGGCTAGCCCCATGCCTGATAAACACCACAGAAGCTGATGAGAGTGCACTTTTCATATTGTAATATGACACTGCCGTTTGACCTATGTGCTTGACGATAAAGGACTTTCTTTCATTGACTAGTAATGGAGCTTTGAGACGAATGATTAATTACTGCATTCAGTGTGGTAATTAAAAGATGGGTGAATGGGACAGTCAAAGCAGCAAGGATGGAAGCCCTAAGAGCGGAGACCTAGTCTGCGATGTCACAAAGGCAGATTGCTGTAAATGGCGCAAGGAAATTAGGGTCATATCCCACCCATCACAAGCTGAATTCTGGAAAATAGAATAATGAATAGATGATTGCTCCAAACCCAATAAGTTCTGATCAATTTATTTTGTAACCTTTAGCAGATTGACCTTACTCTCTCAGGAAAAAAATCCTAGTTTAACTGGTGCAATTGCTCTCCCTGGAGCAGTACCTTCAGGGATACACTTTCTTGACCTTTTGTCAAGGTGCAAAATTATACCATTCCATTAAAATGATTTTTAAAGCTGCATTGATATTGATGTACTCCCTAGCTGGACTCTGGACTTTAAATTTTATGAAAAGATACAAATATGCACCTTTACCATGGGAAAGTGCATGCAATATACCTTTGAACACACCTTTGGACAATAAAGACTGCAGTACCTCTCAGTGTACATTTATGCAGTATGTAGGTTGGCGGACATTTGCCTAGTCAGTACCTCTTGTTTGACAGTACAGAATAAAGAGTTATCACTTTCATCTTGTATTCTATTCAACGTCAATGAAATTGTCATCATACAACGATGTACATAGTGAATTATGCAGTGAATAATGTTGCTTTTACATTCCGTGTTGACAGCTTATATCTTAAATTCTGACTTTTTCCATTTGCTTCAGTGTAATGAAATGACAAAACCTAGAAAAGAATATAAAGTATGGTATCCTTTCCAGCACACACACAACAACCTTTCATCAAATCATAATAAGATCTCCCTTTCTGCTCTGAGACATAAACAGCTTAGAAATGTAATATTTAGATTTTTCTGCTTTTGAGGTATAAGTAAAATATAATTAATACTTCTTGGTTATAACAATAACATTGCCTTACTTTTTCTTGTATTCCTTTTTTTTTTATAAACTTTACTTTCTTAGATCACCATCACTATGGAGCAATTGCATAGCTGGTACATTTTACTCAGTTCAGTGACCTCCAACACACTGCATGGCTGGGTGAACACTCCAAAACTTAAGCTTGTTGGAGATGAAGCATCAATAGGAAGCAAAACAGCATGAGGAGAACGACAGAAAACTTTGACAATAAAAAGCGCGAGGCCGAGAGGGGCAGCAGCAGCAGTAAAGGGAGGAGATGTGCTTTGCTCTCTAGTGCTTACTGCCTTCAAAGAGGCTCAATCTGGGTCATTGCTCTTTGTTTTCCCTTGGCTCGCCTGTCAAGTTTAATATGTAGAGACTGGCCTTGCCTGCGGCCCACGCTAAAAGATATCAGTTTGCGGGGAGGCCGCGCTGAGCCACGGGCTCGGCACATTAAGTCTCCCAGATTGAGCATGGACCCTGGGGTGCGTGTCCCATAGGCTGCCTCCGTTGACTCATGTAGACCTTTCCACAGCTGATGAACCTGTGTCCAGCTCACCCGGCCCTCCATGTGCTCAGCGTAGCCAGCAGCTCTTTGTCAAAAGCCATGAATTTGATTACAATCTATATGGCATTAATCAAGTCTGGAGAAAATTACAGCTTAAAAAAATGCACAACCAGTGTATACATAATAAACTGTCATCACATTTCGTTCTAGCTGTAAAGGAACGTAATTAAGGGGAAATATAAGGATGCTGATAATTGACATGTCGTATTTACTCTTGGCTATAGCATTAGCCCAGTGTTAATTAATCAGCAAGATGCTAATCAAGCCAGTGAACACACTGGGTTAGCAACTGTTGAGTATGTGGTGCCTGCAAAGAGGGGGGGGGGGGCAGCTAGTGATTCATGCACAGTGACAACAGTCCTTTTTAAATATTAATTCACATCTGTGATATGTGGAATGGCTATGGAGTTGTCACATAATGGAAGATTGTACTGCTTTGTTTATACTGAATATTCATTCCATTTCAAGCCCAAAAGAGTTTAAGGAGCTTTTGAAGTGTAGCCGAAGCTTATCTGTGAAAATTCAGAACTTGTGAACAATCATTAAACTGCAGATTGACAGGCCCAGTCCTCCCTCCCAACAGTGTCACACAATGTTTACAAGTAAGTGTAGAAATGAAGGCAATGGTTAGTTGAGTAATATGCTATAATTGGCTATAGCAGCACATTTAATAGACTTAACAGTCTTGGGACTTACTTTGAAGTTGTTGGCAAGGCATAGATAATGAAGGCTCTTGGCTTTGCACTGGTGGAGTGATGTCATTCGCAAATCAAACTTATTGTTTCATCTCCAGCACGTAATGATGCTAATTGGCTAACTGCCTCTGTTGTTGCTGTGTAGACCGATCAAGGTATTCACCCAAAGGACATGCGTAAAGCAGGCTGGGTGGCATCTCGGTGTGGGCTTAAGGGTGAACTTGTTTGATGTGAAGTTCCACCTCATTTCCAGTCGCCAGAAAATCAAGGCTGTGTGCCAGTGTGAGCTAACCTTATATGACATGATGTTACTAAACTGTCTATCATTCTGGGAGGCGAGTGCCACAACACGCACAGCACTCAAACGTGGTGTGAAAGTTGGTGTGATGCACTCAGTCAGCACACTTACTGTTTACACTGTTAGCAACCAAGCTGTGGCCATGCAGCAGTACATTAAAATAATAATAAAAATAAATAAATAAATAAATAAATATTAATAATAAAGGTCAAATTCAGAATCACTGAAGGAGAAACTGAAAAATGAATATGCTATTTGCAGTAGTCTTACTTTGTGAAATATCTCTACTTCAACATCACTTATGTACGACTGATCTCTATTACATGCAATAGTATACTTGGTGTAGAGAACAATTCCTAACCATGTAACTGTTATTTATCTATAGTATTAATACCTAAGCATGTGTGTATAGACAAAATGTATTTCATACAGGGTATTTTCTGCTGAATCTTTATTTGATTTTATTTAGACTATATATTTTATAGTGGTCTTATCTCTGTGTCTCTGTTTGTCTGTGCAGTCATAACATTTTCTCTAACAGTTTCCTTTACAGTACAAACAATGTTATTCCTTTACATTAAGAACAATGTAATATTATAAGTGTTATTACCTCTACAGTATGTTCAGTAGTGGCAAATCATCTCTTATTTAAAAACTACAGTTATATAGGCTAATTATTATGATGGCAGTGCTAATCAAGGCACTATATTACACAGTCATCCTTCATTCAGAATCAGTTCAGGGCCAGAATCATACTTCATACAAATACACAAACAGGAAGCCCAGTGTTGGACATTGTTTCAAATATTCCATGACACAATTTATAATACAATGGAATGCACTGCAGCTAGTGGGCGCTATAGCGATGCTGCCAGCAAGCTTTCGCTTGTCAAGACTCATGGCAAACCAAGGCTGTCATAAAATTGTTTTGCACTCATCAAGAAATATAGACATTACCAGGACAGTTTTACTGATGTTTGGGCATCATTCACTCTTGCAGCCCTTAAACAATATTTTACCAGAAAGCACATGGTTATGTTTGCCACAAAATCCCCATTAAAACAGAATGTGATGTCCTTAGAATGACCACCCAACAGCTTCTTTATTTCTGAATTATGCACAAAAACACATTCCTGTGACAGTTTTCTATAAAGTGCCATGAATTGCTGTTCCTTTTGCACACAGAAGCAGCGAAAAGCAGCTTTAGGCAGCATTTTCCACTTCCATGTTTCTCTTTAGAATCATTTAAACATTCAGAAACAGTCATCTTTGTTAGTTACAATCCAGATGTTAAAGTATTTCCCACAAATGTATTATCCTTTGTTCACGCATGAGCTTCCCGTTAAATTATTTTGTTGGGGCTTGTATGATACATCATCATTCCAGTAAAAGCAACACTCTCTCTCCTGTCAACGTGTTTAGTTATTAAAATAACAGGGTGATCACATTTAAAGTTTCTCTGATTTGTCCTGCATCAACCCCTGGAGTAACGAAAAGAAGCATGTCAAATAAATCTGTGCTCTCCATGGATTTATTTAATATTTAATTTTTTATAATTAAGGCATGGTGTGTCTACTGCTGTCATGCATGTATTCATGAAGACAAATTTACTAAACTCTCCAGCTGATTTTTAATCACAGCATCAAATTTTTATCATCATAGTAACATGAATTCTACTCGAGAGCAAAAGCAACTCAATCCTTAGCTGCTAGCATAGATGCTAATAGTGCTAGCATAACTTCTGACCCATCAAAAACAACACTGGCAGTTATATGTATTGTGGTGATGTTGATTAAAACAAATATTTTTCCAATTTACATTTTGATGCATTTACTTAAAATGCACTAGTGTTTCACCTGCAGGATCTAGTAAAACTATCAGCCTGTTTCCTGTAACCTACAGCTGATGGTCAGCTTTGGACTGGGCCATCTTAAACTCCTTGGATTTATCTTCCCTCTGTCCCACTCTGCACTTTAATTGTCCATATTCTCTCTGGAACAAGGAGGGATTAGACTTGCTCACACCACTCACCATCAGAGGCTGACAGGGTGTACTTAGGCACCCCTTTCAGATGGATTTTTGGAGGGTGAAAGCACTCAATCAAATTGCAACTTTCTGCAAGACTGGCCAGCAAAATAAACAATTGGTGATTGCGGGTGAATAAGAACAGTTTTCCTGCCGGAAGCACACTTGCTGTACTCTACTCTAAGTTCTCAACAAGCTGTAAGTTTAGAAGTCCAGTAGAGTGAGGTGTACAATGGAAAAAATGCACCACACAGAGAGACAAGAATACTTATTCTCTCAAAAAATAAAGGTGCCAGAAAAGGTTTCTGAAGTGATGCCACAGGAGAATTGCTTTTGGGTCCCTAAGAAAGCTTGTTTGAAGAGTGTTTGAAGAACTAGTTCTTTAGGGAACCAGAAGTGGGGGAATCAACATGGTGGTCCTGGAGGGTCCTGGAATGATACAAGGTGAAAAGCTCCACCAGCGTGGGCTGCCTGATTAAATTTCTCACAGCACAGGAAAGCCACAGAACTGAGAATCTTTTCAGGTTTGCAGATTTTAAGCAAGCTTGAGCTCCAACAGTTGGTAATGTTGGCGTGCTGAAAGACACAAGGTTGAGCCATTGGCCCATAGTTTTCAAGTGCTGCTCTTTTTTCTGCCAAGCTGTTCATGTCCATTAATTAGAGCTGCCATTTTTGACAGAAAGTCTGACAGGATGCAGCCTTGCAACGCACTCCGGGTTTGTCAGTTCTATTTCTGAAGGTGTGAAGACTGGACAAGTGACATTCTGTCAGTGCTGTGCTCTCTCTCTCTCTGTCCCATTCTTTCTCTCTTTTCTCTCTCTGTCCCATTCTCTCTCTCTCTCTCTCTCTGTCCCATTCTCTTTCTCTCCCATTCTTTCTCTCTGCCTCTGTAAACTGCAGGTGTGAAGAGGCATATGTGTTTTAGTTCGTCTGACTGCTTTTCTATTTAGACCTGTGTCAAAAGCTCACACCACACCAACAGTCAATATTTTTCTTGATTTTTTTCTTTTTTTTTCCTCTAAACATCTCTTTTTCAGGACCTAAATGGTAACTTCAAGTCCTCCTTTTTTTTCTGCAAAGCTTTTATGAACTTTGTGGCCAAACGATAGCATCAAGCTCTATGACAAAATGTTCTTTTAATGAATATAAAAATTTGTGCCTAAAGAGGTAAAGTGTTTTGCCTCACCCTGATTGTGATGCTGCACATCAATTCAAATGTCTCTGGCTCCTCCATGTCCTTTCCCACACGCAGTCATGGCAACAGCACGATCCCTCTCGAGACAGTGGTGTTTGTATAAAGCAGGAAGCCATTGTGAGTTAGATCAATAAGACCATGCATGTCTACACATATATGACTGACAAAAAAAGCAAACTCACTTTTTGATCAGACATAGCTCTATTAAGAAATGACCAAAAGATGATTTAGAGGGCAGTATTATTCAGCACTGGCTGAAACCAATAACAGGCTTGTTTAGGTTGTGAAACGGTACAAAGCAAACTGAAAACTCTCTGAAGCAGAGGTCTGTCGTCATTAGCCTGAGAAATACAAATTCTGCCCGATTTGTTTTGTCTGTTTCTTACATACATGCTGGCTAACAACCTTTGGTGTACAGGCTACATTTCATTCCCATGCTCAGTATGTGCTAATCATTCTGTAGACCTTCATTTCTGGTCAGTTTTGGATCACTATTAGATTAGTGGACTATTCTCCTACCAGCAAAGTCAAATTGCAGCAGAAAACTTAGAGTTCTAAGGGTAGAGGGTCTGACTGACTGGAGGTGACCGACCCTGATCAGCCATACATTAAAACCACCTGCCTGAAGTCAGTTGGTACCATTGTACCAGGTTGACTTTACACCGCACAGTTCGCCTTTTTTTGTCTTTGTTTAGGGAAATCTAGTACCTTTTACCGGGTGCCAATGCTATTTTTTCTGCCATCTTCATTGTGGTTGCAGGGAGCTGAGTACCAAAGAATGTTGTGAAACCACTCCATTACTGTTTGGAAATGAGATATCCTTCAGTATTCTCTATCGCTATTGTGTCTGTTGCGTTGATTATGATGCCATGACAGTTTCTTGCAGCATCACCAGTCACACTTAGGGGGTACTAACTGCAGTGGAAAACTAAATACCAGGTACCAAAAAGTGCATTGAGTCCGTGCCAAAAGTGACTTCATGCTGGGGAAGTCCCCCTTGTTCTTGCCAAAACAGTTCTGACCTGCTGAGGCATAGACAACTCAAGACCTCTTTGCTGTGGTCTCTGGCACAAAGACATAAATAGCAAAGCATCTAAGTCCTCTAAGCTGCAAGGTGGGCCACCTAGATTATACTAGTTTGTCCAGCATATCCTACAGATTATCAATCATACTGAGATCTTGGAAATTTGAAGGCAACACGCTGAGCTGTTTGTTATAGTCCTTAACAAAGAGTTTTTGCAAAGACCACTTATATTAGTGAATACTGTTGGCATGAAGTGTATTTGGTCTGCAATGATGTTTGAGTAGGTAATATGTGTCAAAGTAACCTCCCAGGACTCAAGGCTTCCCAGAGCATCACACTGCCTCTGCTGGTTTGTTTATTTCCCTATAGTGCATCTTGGTGCATCATCCTGGTAAATGATGCACCCAGCCACCCCATGATGTAAAAGAAAACATGATCCATAAGACCAAACAATGCAGAAATAATCTGAATCAACATCGTAACATATACTAATTTTGTCTAACTACATTTCAGTAAAAGATATTAAGAATCATAAAAATCAAGAATATCTTACTAGTGATGTCAGATGCTGGCTTATACAATGCTTTTATATAGCAGCCAAATCAAAGTGTATAGTGTGCTGTTTTCAAAATTGATTAAATTTTTTATTTTTTACCTTTTAATATGGTCAAAATATACTTGGTGTCCATACGCCACACTTTATTTGAGGGTATTCATTTGGTTAATTTAATTAAAAGAAGTAAAAATAATACAAGCCCCCTCAAGTTCAATTTTGCCTCTCTAATGGGCATCCCCTTGCTTTTAATGAGGAGCTGAGCCTGCCTCTGCCCAAAAGGCCGTAATTTTTAATCTTATCCCCTCCATTAAAGTGTGTGTTCAGATGACTCTCTGGTGAGTTTGATCTACCCATCACAAGCTATGGCACTTGAGGAGCCCATGCCAGCTTGAGTTCACACTGTGATTAAAGCAAAAGGGGGATAAACCAAAACCAAAAATGAATAAAAATATTTCAGAGATTCCTCATTTTCACCCAAATTGTATACAGTATATATATATATATGTATTTATTATATATATTTTTTTATTATATTATATATTTTTAAAGAACTAAACTCATCTTTTTACATGGAAATCCCCACAATAACGCGGAAACTGCAAATATCCTCCGCCTTTCTTTTTTGCGTACCGCCACCAGCCCAGCAGTGGTAGTAATACACTGAACAGTTGTGTCAACCACCATAAAAGGAAGAAGTTATCTCAGTTTATTTAGTATTAGTAAGCTGTGCCCTGTCTAAACATGTGAGTAGAGTTATTTCAATTTTTCTTTTGTCTTTACGCACTGCTAATGCTAACCTCTAATGCTAATGGATTTTCTCTTCCTCTCGCCTATTTTTATAGTGTAAACCCTATATACTTCCACAAATATGCTCCCAGAACACTTTAATTTAATTTTAAACTCAGTTTATTCCAAGAGCAATATATATCTTATTTTTTTCCCTCCAAATTCTGTAAAGAAATTGATAAATATTTATTGCTGTTAAAGAGGGCATTAAAAAGTAGGGCCAACTCAAACAAACAGTGCAACATTATTAAGTTTAGGCATATTTAATTATTTGCAACTAAGCTCTTTCTTGTTTTTTCACAGCCACACTCCTACACAGCACATCTGCATAGTCCTGAGCCAGAACCACAGAACCCCCTTCTCTATCCAAAGCAAAATAAGGGTCAAGAGAGACAAGGCTTTCTTGCTTATATTACTATCCCTCTAAGAGCTGCAAAAAAGGTCTCCAAATGTAGATATCCATGGAGGAGCAGGAGTTACTGAAAGCGTCCCACGCACAACTTCAACTTCTTCTATCACTTTCCTACACAGCTATGACCGGAACATTTCAGCTCCCTTCCATCCTTGCCATATAAACCACTAAACTGACCCTGCATGTGCCCTTTAATGAGAACGCTGGGTAGGTTAGCATGGGGCCAGGTCCTGAGTCTCCACAGACACTACTGTGGGCACAATGAACCTCTCATACAGGATAAAGCCATCGCCAGGGGAGCACAACATACTCTGAGATAATCTCGAATGGATCGTTCGACTCGCTTTCTCTCTAGGATGAATTTAAATCATTCTTCAATGGCTCCCACTCTGGGCAGTGAGCCAGAACTTCTTTGGCTCGGCCATGAAACCCCTGGACCAGTTTGAAAAGTCAACACTGAGGTGAGACGATGTGCAGGGAGCAGTGGTTTATCACTGAAAAATTGTCTGATGTCACTCAGGGGTTAAAGCATTATGCTCAGTGGGGCTTCTTACCCAACTGAATGTATTCGCCAATTGATTTTGGCTACATTTAGAGAGAACTATTTAATGCAACCTCTATCTACTTCAATCAACAGTTCTTCTGTCTGTGTTTTATAATAACAAATGTGCAGTGGACGGTATAACCACTTTATAATCACTTACACCCCCTACTCTCATAACACTTCTGGCAAAAAAATATTGACATACTTGATGGCAGCATATATTTAAATGAGAACCAGAACATATTGTATATTTTAAATTATTGTACTTTTACTGTGTTAACTTGAAACATAGTAAACTTTATTTCAGTTATTAATGTTTATAATATCATTTAAAAGTTCTATTTAGGAGTTAATTTCCCACTGAATTTTATGGAATTTTATGGAATTTTATGTATCATCTGTAAGATTGCATGAGTGTGAGTTACCATTGATTTCTGACAAACAGCACAGGAGAATAAGGAAAATATGCATGTAAGATCTATGGTAAATCTGTCCAAAGAAGCCAATCACCAAAGACGTAAACCATTAAAGGTCTACCTCTGCCCACACACTGCTGTCTTCCTGGCTTCTCGTTGCTTCGGTTAAATGCAGAAGAAGAATTTCATGCTGTTCACACTGTGTGCTGTGGAGTGTTCATGTATGACAGAACACTCCACTTTATACTTTACACTTATTGGACCATGCCTCAATCCACACTGTTAAAAAGATTGGGACCCCCTGCCATAGTGTGCCAAAAATGGTTTAACATACAAAGAACCTTAAAAGTCTTATTCATGAGTGCAGTGAAAGCAGTAAAAGCATTAATAACCAGCTAACAAGTCACTATATCTTTATATCAGAAGCTCCAGCCTTTGATAAAACAAATTTTATTTCCAGTCAGAACCATTTAATAAATTTCTCACGATGCATTGTGTCTGAATCTGTGAGATCCCATTAGAACACTAACCCCAGGCTGCCCTTCTTCCCCACGACTCCTAATGTGTAGATCGAAATCATCTGTTTTAATCACATGACCCTAAATACCTCATGGACATAAATACCTCTGATCTCTGTATTAAGATTTGTGAAGTATTGCCACGGACTCCCTCTGCATACAGAGAGCAGTTTGTATCTTCATATTTGATCTGCCTGATTTGTATTACCCTGTCTGCATTTCTCCACTTTGATTCCTGTCCTGCCCCTTTTGTTTTGTTTGCCGATTTAGATTTGCACATCTGGACTCTCACTAGTTGAACACTCTTTGACTTGCTCTTTGATGTGATGATTTGAATTTGTTTTCTAATCGGACTGTCTTTGTTTTGGATATCCGCCAATATCTGTTTTGTTGTGATCTTCTGCTTTACAGAGTTTTTTTTTTTTGCCTGTTTGACTCCATGCTTGTGTCTATCTTAGTCTGAACAACACCAACAATGCTAGTAATATTAGTAACACTGGAACTGGAGGACAACTTTAGCAGTCTGTGCTCATGGGAGAACTAAGGACAAATCAATGAGCAGCAAACAGACAAAAGCAACAGTAAAGAGGATAGCTACAGTTTCAGCAAGACATGACATGGTGGAAGAGTTGGTCTTAGTTGACACTGGTAACAGGGCAATCCATGGTAATCTACTTTTCATGTTCACCTTGCATTTATGTGATTTCATTTTCAGATTCATGTTTTATTACTAGAAGTAGCAAATACATTCTGATTAAACTTATTTGGCCTACTCCTAATCCTAGCTATAAAAATGCACGTTTAATAAAATGTTTCTTAGTGGTCAAATGTGATGAAAAAATGCAAAAGTGTTTGATCACAATTAGCTACACAAAGTAGGTTGCCAAATTATGATGATGCATTAAACATTTGATAGCTCTAGTATAATAACAGTAAAACTTGAATCAAGCATAAAAATCAAGTTGAACTCAAAAAGTCAAGTTGAAATCATATGAACTGAATACACAGAAATTCTTGTGTTTGTCTTTCTCTTGTTTTTTCGTTTGACATTGCATGATTCTCTAGTACACAGTGCAGAATTTTGGTGAACCCCACATTTCAAATGTCAGCACAAGCTTGATTGCCCAGACCTTAGCTAATACAACCCAGCGACCTCAGCTCTGCTGCCCAGAGGAGCTCACTGGGCACTTGAACCAACAATTGTATTTTTATCCTTTTATCCTCCAGGGGAGGAGCCAGGGCAAGGAGGGATAAACTTGTCTGTTTGTTTTCTCTGGGAGCCTGCTGAGAGTCGCTAGGGAGCCTGAATCCATGCCATACGAATCCACAGCTGGTTTGCCTGAGATGAGAAAGAACCTTTATGTGTTCTTCTGAATATAGAACCAATTAGCTTCCAGAATAATTGTTCAACTGGAATTCCTTCAGGCCAAGATTACACTGAAGAAAGTGAGAGAAAAATAGAGAATAATATCCATCACTGCCAGTCTTTATAAGTGCAATGCCCTCTCAGATTCCTTGAGGGACTTCGGTGGTTTTGATTTACACTGAAAAAGCTGCCGTCAAGGGACTGCCAACATGCCTTCAGGCGCTGGTGGAAGCTTGGAGTCAAACGCCCCACCCAAAATGAAGAAAACAAGTGATCGAAATCTTCATAAGGTGTTGCGGGCATCCAAGAACCTGAAATGCTTTGCCCCCCATCATTAATTCTTTTCCATCCGGGGGTGGGTGAAGTTTATATTTGGGGGAAAAGAGAGAGAGAGAGAAAGAGAGAGAGAGAAACAGAGAGAGAGAACTGGCCAGCATGCAGACTGTCACTCCCCTTTTGTGACACCTCTTATCATCTCACAACAGAAAGGAGCCATAACCGTTTCCAGTTCAAAGATTTTTATCATTTTCAGCTCAGAATTAGAAGAATAAATGGAGTGGAAGAATTAGACAAGCTCTTCCATTTGCATTTAATGAGGTGCGGAGGTCCACAGCCAGGGTCGCCGGCAATTTCGGAAATGCATCATTACATCACACGCCGGCTTTCATTTGCCACATAGGACTGTCATAGTACTGAGACACTCATCTAATTGGAAGCATCTAAAAAATGGCATTGTGGCAGACTGGCAAGAACCTCTTTCTCAAGGTATGTGATCTTTGAAGCTAAAGAATTTGTGACTCCTACACACACTATAATCAGCCTGAAATGATCAAATCTGCTTGTAACAAGGCAGAGCAAACCATGACCAAGGGCACAGCACACTCTTAACACACTTTAAGTGTCTGAGCCCTCAGGTTATGCATTTAGTTGGTAGACTTGTCACAGGTATAGCCACTTAATGTACCAGGCATAATTAATGAAAAAAGGAAATAAAATGGCTAAATAAAACCTACAGACAAATAAACATGTTTAGACAAAACATCAAAGTAAAGTAGCTAAGAAGTGTCACTTTCAAAAAGTGTCATTTGCCTGTGATAATTAGCTTGCAGAAAGAAGTTTCTGTAAATACACACAGTCTTGCGCAAAAGGTTGGGCACCCTCCAGGTGAATGGTTTTTGTTGATCTTAATTTGTGAAAATAAGTACCTTCTTTAACATAATATGTCCTTAAATGCAGAGATGGGGACTCGAATTGTGAGTTGACTTTAGACTTCCCTCAATGACTTGAGTCTTGACTCGGGTGCTGTGACTCATGAGTCATAACTTGTAAACAATGTTCATTTCATGGAATTATTTATTTATATCTCGCACACTTCTTTTGGTGTCAAATAATTCCGTGGGTGACTAGACTGTCATTTCATTTTGGTTAAAAGCCAGTTTGCCCATTCAGCACCATTTGGCAGTGTTCAAAAGTGAAGCTAAAAGAAAATCTATCTATATGAGCATGC
This sequence comes from Phenacogrammus interruptus, assembly GCA_037974425.1. Taxonomy (NCBI): domain Eukaryota; kingdom Metazoa; phylum Chordata; class Actinopteri; order Characiformes; family Alestidae; genus Phenacogrammus; species Phenacogrammus interruptus. The sequence goes on from JBBPCW010000106.1 coordinate 19,189,475, forward strand.
GCGCAACTGGAGGACCACATGGGGCAAAGAAATTTTGAATTTGGGTGCCTACCAATTCATAAATGTAGGTACTCATTAGAGTACTACAGCAAAAAAAAATGTCAATCCCTGAATATAAAAATATTAGACAGCTTCCTATGCTGAGGGCATACCTGTAACCGGCCTCCCTTTTGGCTTTGGCACCTCCTTATATATGCTGTTTACTTAAAAAGCAAAGCAACAACAAGAACAGGGACAAAACACTACAATAACTATGGAAGCAGTTCCTGTTTTGAATACGTTTTCCATAATTTCATCAGGAGGCCGTTGACTGTTTTGGCCATTGTATTAAGAATGGGTTTCTTCCATCTAGGAGCACTTCATTAATTCTGTCTTGTGTGACAAGCGTTTGTTAGGTGTCAGCTGAAGGTTACTTGGTATATTGTGCAAAATACTCCTCAAATAACGTCTGAAAATATCACGAGGCAATCAATCAACCTTTTGTCTTCACGCGAATGCCTGTCTCCGGCTTTATGGAAATGCAACAATAGTGTCGTCCTTGCAAACAGGGGTCCACCACCCACATAATATCTGGTCAACAGCCGCCCTATGGTCAGAAAAATAACGAATGATGAATGAGGTAGAGGGCGTATGACAAATTGTATATGACAGCAGGCGACAGTCTGTAATTGTACACCTATACAGTAGAACTGTAATGTGGGAGACAGTGGAAGCACAAAGTGACTCCAAATTATAGCTTTTCTGTACTAGCGTATGATTACAGACTATCACCTGATGTCAAACACAAATTTTTTTTTTTTCTTCATCTGCTTCATTATTGCCTAATTAACTGACAATTAATAGTCATAAATTAATTATTACCAACATAGCAACATTAGTATACAATTGCTTGTGGCCCATATGCTGTATGAAATGATGATCCAGATGTGGTGACACATGAACCCATAATCTAGAACCTTGGTCATCTGGGGCGGTTGATTTAAAATTTACCTTATGACATCTCTGTATGTAGTCAGAATTGACCCTTCCTACTTTAACCTCAGCAAAAGCTATGATTATGTCCTTTTTGTTGGTCAGTCAACATTTCTGCACTGCACATACTACACTAAGTTTAACATGACTGTAAACAAGGCCAGAACTGATCGACTGATAGATTATACTACTGCTGTCACAACACATATGTCTTATTTTTTACACAGCTCACACTGCAGTAGTTCATGCAACTTGTACATTTTACACAAACACACACAAAAGTGCTGTACGTTGTCTTCCATGGCGCGCTCTCTCTCTCTCTCTCTCTCTCTCTCTCTCTCTACAAACACACACACAAAAGTGCTGTACGTTGTCTTCCATGGCGCTCTCTCGCTCTCTCTCGCTCTCTCTCGCTCTCTCTCTC
>JBBPCW010000106.1:19218557-19236239 GCA_037974425.1 Phenacogrammus interruptus
TCTCTCTCTCTCTCTCTCTCTCTCTCTCTCTCTCTCTCTCTCTCTCTCTCTCTCTCTCTCTCTCTCTCTCTCTCTGATACTTTGATACTTGCACACACAGTGGTACAAATCTCTATCAGCACACCCTATTAATCATTCCTATGTCCTCTATATTCACTGAAGTTTGCCCTGCAGCTAGTAGGAAGACCACATACTGAAGGCGATAACGCTTTAATCTGTGCTTTGAAATATAGCACTGGATAAGGCGATTAGCAGAAGCAGAGGTGATGCACAAGGAGTATGCATGTGGTGGAGAGAACTGTCATAAACCGACACCTCACTGCAAATCACAGATCAAGAGAGAGTTTTTCCATAAGCCTCATAGCAAAGATGTGTGTTCTGAAGTAGACTGGGTGTCACTTCAGAACACACATTGTAACAGTTAATTTATCTTCGAGGGAAATCTGTCCCTTCAGACAATTTATGAACTAACTTTAGTCACAGTTAGTCCAGCCAATGACATTTTCTTTAAGCTCTAGTCCCAAAACACCATGGAACTATTTTGAGTCAAATGAAAAACTAAATAAAATCCTTCACAATTTGAAATAAATTGTGAATTAAAAAAAGTTACATTTTTAAAATAAACTCTTAAAAAATCTGTAAAGATAAAACATTAAGATATAAGTAAAGTCATTCCTATGACGTCTAGTCAGGGGCCCCAGGGGGGCGCTGGGGTTTAAGTTTGGGTTATGTTGTGGGACTCTTATTTTGATATCCTGAGTACACCAGCTGGTAATAGCAGTGGGACAGGCTCCAGATGCTGGTGTACTCAGGACTAAGTGGTTGAGTTTTGTCATTGGTTATACATGTGGTTCTGTTTAGTATTTAAGTTGAGTTTAGGTGGACCACAGGCGTTGGTCCACCATTGCATCACCGTTAACCATACCGTTGTAGATACCGTTACTCTTGCCTTTCAGTTTGTGCATGTATCGGCCCTCGAGCCAGTTTTCAGTTTGTATCAATAAAGAGAAAGACAAATGATGGAAGCCTGCCTCTGTGCTTGTTTTCAAATGGAAAAAGCACGGCAACGTGACAATTCCGAGTGGTTTAATCTGAAATGCTCCATTCTAGAGAAACTAACAGAGTGGCAGTTGTTCAGGAGCCTGGTGTCTGAAATATTTAATGTCAATAAAAGTCAAATAATGTAAATGTATTATATGATATGACTGTGAATATGTTACCTGATAACTCAGATATCTAACATTGGTTTGTAGATTTGGCCTGTATATATTTTTAAAAACACTCCAGATAGGCACATAGAGGATGTTATTAAACCAAAATTAAAGCCTTTTTTGAATTTACCAGTATTTTGCTAGCATTAACACACAGATAATGACACAGGTATGTTCACTGGTGGTTGTGGATAGTGTAAGACGTGGATGTATTTTGTTGTTAACTCTTGGTTGTAATCACTACTTTGGTAAATAAATCTGTGATAAGTTTCTCTACAGTGCAATTTCACAAAGCACTCTGAATAACTTCCTTTACAAACCAACAATTGCATTACACAGAAACTGATGAACAAATAGAAAGTCATCTTTATGCAGCAAGTAAATCAGAAAAAGTCCAAATACTGGTTAGTTGGGGTAAAATGACAGTATGGTCTTTTTATAAAAAATGTTTTGCAGATTCATTCTAGACTATTTCAGGAAACTCCCGATTTATGTAGTTAATATGTCATAAACTTAGTGTAGATAGTAGTGGAGGTCGGGATTATATACTAATTAGGTCCCAGAAACATTGATATAGTAAAGACGGCCGCCATGAACCAGATTTACCAATCCATTTTCACATCCAGACTAGAACGCAGATTTATGCAGGATTTTACCTCACATTTCATGACCTATTTACTATAACAACTAGTACAAACACAGCAGGCATGGGCTAATTATTTTACAGTAGGCACAGATGTCAAGGGTAGATGGTTGAAAATTGCTGGGTGAACTGAACTTAAACTCATCATAGTTTACTTAACCATACCCATTCCTAGCACTATGACCAGTGTGTTAAGCCACACAAACAAACCTCCAGGATGCTAGAACAGTAGCCTGTGCCATGGTGGGGAAACAGTACAGGACCACAGATGATCCATCAGGGAGCGCAGGAAATCCCAGAGGTGGCCTGGTGCACTTCAGTACTGTGCTTGCCAGCGAGGACCTAGATTCCCCTGTACCACCGGAGCACTCATCAGGCTGCAGGAAAACAAAGCAAGCCTGGTCCCACCGAGACCACTTAACCACCAGCCCGATCTTCAAGAGGGGTACAGCTCAGCTGAATATGCTACCACTAACACCATCACTGTTACCAGCACAGGATCAGTCATAAACACACCGCAGATCTATCAGACTCAGGTCACACTCTGGGTTACCTATTTCTGGATTAACACAGGCCAGATGTTGATGGTTAACACTCCTACACCCTTTCTTAGCCTATATTCTGTAACAACACTCTGTATATCACAGGCTAGGCATAATGATAGGTTAATTATGCATTACATTGTCATGGAAAGGTTCCAGTTAGAGCATTCATACATTACCCCGAAATCACAATAAATGAAAGGGTATAATGATACATATATTACCAACCTACTTATAAATGCCTTTCTGGGTTATGTGTTCTATTTACAAGGCCACTGAACAAGGAATAAGTATTCTGCAATGCAAAATAGCATTCGAAGACAGTGCCATACGTTTTTACTGCATTATTCAAATCAGGGATTGATATATGTGAAGTCTGTCCATCTACATTGCCATGTAAGCTGAACCCCCCAACCCTCCACCGATTCCTGCCAATCTTCGCTATCAGTTGACATCAAACAGTAGTGAGCGACTGCTTGTTCCTGAAATCATTTCAAAACGTCGTTTTTGTTTCATACCTGCTCAGATGTGCGGCGAACCGTGGCCTCACCGCGAAACGTTTCAATTATCTTTCAAAGTGATTCCTCAGACATGGCTACGATTTGCATATCAGTAGAGGCATCTATATTGTTGAAGCAGGTCAAAAGAGCGTCCCATGTTTGTTTTTGCACATCCCTCGTACACCAAGATAAGGCAGACTCCTATCAACCTCCTTTCAGCTGTGCTTGGGAGGGCCTGGCTGCTTTGATTTTCTTTGATACTTTAAAAGCTCGTCTGATTTGGGAAAGTGCACAAAATGCACTCCACCACTGCTGTGCTCCATATCGCTCTGTTTAAAAACACATTCCTTCCATTATACAGCATGGTTATGAATTATTAAAATGAAGTGATCTCTCTTCCTTTTTTCTGAGCATGTCCTACACACTCACAATGGTGTAGGCCGGTGTTGTTTGCCTCTGATGTGATTGCGTTAAATGTTATGAACGAAAGCTGAGATGAAATCACGGCGAGGAGGGAATATGGACATATGCCTTATGTTATCATGAGGGAGGAACATTGTTATTGCTTCAGGTCCTATAATTGAGTTTGAATAATTTGTTTGCTTTACGAAGTACCCTCCCACCACTCTATTGCCATGAGCTTACTGCATGTTCCCTGATTGTTTAAGAGAAAACAACATTTTAATCACAATCTTAACAAAGCCTTAAACCTATGGACCACACATGGGCTGTGTATAAAAGTTAATGTTATATATATATGTATTACATATATTAAACATATATATACATGAATACACATGAACCTGGGGTTAATGTGGAAATGCTCCATGATTTTAGGGTTTAGGTGCATGTTTTTGTGCGCGTGGAGGGAACGACAAATAGGGAAATAGATTTTTTTGTCAATGGGGGAGTCCTCTTTACTTGTTCTTTCTCTCTTTTCTTCCCTACCTCCCTCCCTTGCCGTTTCACACACACTAAAAATTGATTTCCAGGATATTATTTATAATTTGCACAAACTGCTACAAAGAAAACATATTTAAGTCATTGTTTAAATTATTAATAATGAGAGGCTGTGGGAGGTTGGGCATCCTTTGATAATATAGAAGACTGTAGGCCTAAAACAGCCCCAGCCCAATTTCTCTACCACTTTTATCTGATATGTGATGGAAGTCATGTGCAGGGGAATCTCTACACATGCTTTCCCTAGTCCTCCAATCAATGCACAGCAGCTTTGCATATTTTGTCAAAAGACCTGCCTTGGTGACTTTTAAAAGTCACCCAATATCATTAAAGAATGGAATGTGTCATTTTCTGCCAGTTACTAAAAACAAACAGTAAACTTTGTATTCATTTGTGTGTTAAATCTGTGTGAGACCTCCACATTTCACAACATTTGCTAAAAGAAGAGTCATTTCATTTCTGTTACATTAATAGTTTATATGAGCTACTTTGACCGAATAATGAGCAGAGTGCATCTTCATGTAAGTGTGAAAAGCCAATGTTTTGCAGGTTACTGGGCTAAGTGAGTCCAACCTTAGTAAGTTGAGGTGATTGTGGCCAAGTGGGTAGGAAACTTGCCTCTGGACCAAGAGGTCATGGGTTTGAATCTTACCAGCATACCACCACTGGGTCCCTGAGCAAGACCTTTAACTCCAAGTTGCTCCAGGGAGACTATCCCCTGTAGTTAGGAATGGAAGTCGCTTTGGATAAAAGTGTCTGCTGAATGTACAGTTATACTATTATACCAATCACTGCAATGGTTAAGGTATGATGAAGTAGCTCTACTCGCATAATGGAATATTTGGCCAGAGCAGTATGCCATCTGGGTAGACTGGAAAACTGGTCACATACTGTGTACTACTTATTGCTTTTTGCCATGTACGCAAACAAAGCCATGTAGTCTTTCATTTTACTTTGGCTCTCAATAGTTACAGCTTCAATTTGTTTCCACCCATTCATCATCACACACATTCCTGCAGCCGATTAATTTTAATGCACAATATATACGCATAGGGCTTAATTTGGACTGGAGTTTGCCAATATCTCTGTGTATTTAACATTTTTCTCTGTGTATTTTGTTTTTGGTGCATGCCATTTTTCATGGGTTACTCTTATATACTGTATACCAGCCTGGCTGAGTGTCAATGTTGGGCAAGTTACTTTAAAAATATAATTAAACTATTGATTATTCCCTTAAGATTATTAATGTGATTACTTTATTTCAAATGTAATTAGTTACATTATTAGTTAAATTACTTGTTACTTCCCCACCCTCTAAAGAAACTCTTAAGTCAGCTTAAACAAACTTAATTGTAAAATGTTACAACTCACAATAGTATTCTTGCCTTTAAACCGAGATTAATTTAAAGTAATGACTATATTTCCAGTTATTGAACACAAACTTCTCACTTTGGTTTGTTTTGAGCTGGTGTCGCATGCGTGTGGGTCTTGCGACAGACCTCCTGTCTGTTATGAGCCCCCAAATAAAGTTGCTCAGCACATATATCCTGTTTCCTTCCTTTCATTATAACTGAAATAAAAGTTCTTTTAGGCCATTACTATTGATTAATTCATCATGCAACATTCACCCATCTGCAACTGGTGCTTTGATGAATGAAAAAAAAGGCCTTACTTGGTTTTGATAGAATAGAGAAAATATTTCACTTAGTTCATTTCTTCATTTGCATACATTCTGTCCGTCTTATTTCATTAGTGTGGGTAACTTTTCTCCTCCTTTTTTTGTGACCATTACATCTTCGTGAATATTTCACATACTAGATTGAAAAGCAACACAGGTCCTGTTCAATCATGACTTTTATTTCCTAGGCATTTGTCACAATCCTTGAAAGCAAGTCCTCTTTTCAATGTTCCCTATTAGTCTTGGGTGTGGACAAGTGGTCTGAAGAGGTTGCGATTCATCAAGGTCTCAGATCTGATGCTCTGACACACTGTAACCCAGGGCTTTTAGACTTTTCTTAGCCATGCCCAGGCAAGCCCATAATACTTTGCACAGACAGTGTTTTCAGGCGGAATGATTCAGGTTGTTGAAAGACAATTGGCACTCACAAAGAAGCTAGCTAGGTTTTGCACATTTTTGGCCAAGGTCAAGTCTGTAGATAATGTCTGAAGCAGACCCTGGGGTAACATCAATACAAAGCTGATTGCAGTGTTATAGTGAAGTAGACATGCCGGCTCTCTGCAGGATTAAAATAGGTTGGTCAAAGCCTTAGAGTGGCTCAAAAGGCTAAGACATGACTTCTACACTACACTGCTGAGTCCCACTCAGGAGTTAGCCTCCACTCTCACCAAGCACTGCTTCCACATGATGGGGTGTTTTCTAAAAACTGGAACTGGCCTTGACTTCAGGTCATCAAAATGAGCAAAACTAGATTTAATATCAGGCAAATAATCGATGTAATTCTGAGAAATTATATGACAGCATTGGCTGTGAGCCTTTCAATCAGTCTTAGTTTTAAAATCCCTGCTTCTTGTATCTATTCTTTACGTAAAAGATGATCTTGTCTTGAACCGATTAAAGGAATTTATTCCTGAACTTCTGCCCTTATGTACAGAGGTCGAGGCAGAGGACGAACTAACAATAACTAAATGCTCGCTGTAAAGAGCTACATTAATCCAATTATTTTAACAACAGAAGCAGTTAGTCAAGAGCCTTATTCAGTGCGCCTTCCTTGTCAAATGACTCTTTCTGGCAAACACTGAAAAGATTCCATTACGCAACAAAGGCCTGGAAGATAAGAAGGTCCCTCTGGTTCATTTAGCCAAGATTTGAAGCAACAGTTCCCATCTGGCTAGACAAATGTATGGATAGACAAACTTTCCTATTCACTGAACAAAATCAGACAGAGCAAAGTGTTCTCTAAGCAGCCCAGTGCCAAGAGAGAAGGATGAAAAGAATCTGATGGGAAATCTTTCACTTCCATGCATTTCAATAATGGGATCTCTCTCTCCCTTTCTCTTTAAGTCTCATTCTCTCTCATTCAATAATGTCATCCCGAGGGGGTTGTAGTTGTGCAGACTATAAAGAGTCTAGTCACAAGGCGAAGCATCTTCTTCAAACCTGCTCAATAATGCAAATTTCTTAAATGCATCATACAAAACGTGGACATGAAGACATTTTGCGGTGCCACTGTTAAATGAACTCATAACTGACCCATGTTCTCTGCCGAGGCTCCACGTATAGCCCTGTCATGAATTTTGCATTACCTTTAATGGCTCTAGAGGATATTGACTGACTAAAGGCCTAATTTATCATTATAGTGGATGTGAACATGCATCAGCCCCGGTGGAACAGTAATCTGTCATATCTCTGGGGTTTTGACGTACTCCCTCAGGTGTCCGTTTGACCAGACAATAAATTCAGTTAAGCCAGAACTGATGGCGGATGAGACGAGGAGGAAGTTCATTGAGCGAAAGTCAAATGTCAACCAAGGAGCATTCATCGGTTCTCATTTACAGTGCCCAACTGATCGTTTATGTAAAAAGTAAATATATAAATATTAAATCTAAATAAGTAACATGGCTAAGAAATTAAATCCTAAAAAAAAAACTATGAATTTGCACATTCAATATACACCGACCTGCTCGTTCCCCATGTTTCTTCCCAGGCTACCCAATGAATGAGACATAATACAGAGCAGCCAGTCAAACCACACACATATAGTCTACATAATCCTTGGTACTCCTGGTAAAGATGGCAAAAAAGGTGACAAAAAATGCATTTGCAGTTCATTGCAGTCTCACACAATAATATAGGACAATTTTATCCCTGAATTGGAATGTTTAGTCTAAAACAATAATAATTATTGAAACCCTAAGAAATCTTATAATGAAACTTATATGATATAAATAAAGTATATTCCTGTGTATTCTACTCTTTTGTTGAAGCCCACCTGTGTTCAGGAACTCTTATGCGGTCATCCATGACTTCATGGATCACTGTGGTATAAATATGCAGGGACCCTCAAGCCTGATTCCCTTAGACATCTGTAACCACTTAATCCTCAGTAGGGTCGCGGGTACCTGGAGCCTATCTCAAGGTCAGTGGGCGTGAGGCAGGTACTCACTCTGGGAGGGGGGCTAGCCCATCGCAGGGCACACACACACACACACACACACCATCCACTCACACACTCATACCTACGGTCAATTCAGAACCCCCAATTCAACCCCATTAAAACATGTGCAGGATTCTGGAGGATCTGGAAAGATTCTGTATTAACAAGTGGTCTCAAGATGCTCACTCTGAATTTAGCGTTATACTGGAAGACTCATTATTTACAAGGCTGCCAAAGAATGTGACACTGTGAGATTGAGTAAAAATTTACTATTCATGGAAAAGTGAGCTCTCATGCATCCGGTTCCTTTGTGAGTAGAATGTGTATGCTTTTTTATCATTGAGACACGGTATATTACTGCACATGAAAGCTCTGTGATAGCAGGAAGACATGCTCCATCTTATTTCATCGGGACTTCTCAAAGTGCCTCGCATAAATGGCTGAAACAGAACACATGTTGGAACTTGATGGATGAAACGTTGGCAAACACTTAGCTGGCGAAGTAGCTTACTAACAGCCTTTAGCATTTAGCTATCAGCAGAACAAGTGAGGGCAGATGACGGCCCACCTGTCTAACTGTCTGAGTCGGCAGGAAGGTGCTCCTCTGACAGAAGAGAAAGCAGAAGCAGAAGGAGCATCAGTCAAACAGCAGACAGCTTTGCTAGCCGGCAGAGCTCTACGACATTCCTCCTGAAGAGAGGGAGGAACACGGGAGGAGTGTGATGGGGTTTGGGCCGGTTATTAAAGGGGGCTGCAAAAGGCTGAACAGCAGCAGTGTTAGCGGATGGATTTAAATTTCAGCAGTGGGAAAAGAAGGGCCTGCTAGCAGAAGGCCAACTTAATTACTTATTTATGGAGAATTTTAATTTCCAACAACTTGTTATACTGTACATGAATCATGAATTACTTTAATTGTATTAAGTGACCCACACTGTTTTTATAATAATAATAATAATAATAATAATAATAATAATAATAATAATAATAATAATAATAATAAAAAAATAATAAAATGAGCTCAAATTAATCAGCACTGGTTTTCTGCTAAGCTAACAAGTTAGCAAACTGTGAAGCTGGAATTTTTAACTTTATTTGGCATTTGTGTGGGGTTTTCCTTGTTGTTCTAGTTACATGAATAATAGGACGCTCACAGTTAAGCCACAATGACATTACATTCATTTCAGCATTACCTGTGCTTTCTCAAAATCTCTAATCAATAAAGTCACTAATCCTTCTAATTATAAAAACATGGAATCACAAAATAGATTTTGTGAAATTGTTAGTTAACATGCTCCCTTCGGAAGCATTCTGTTCTGAAACTAAGCTTTGCAGCCCTCCTGAGAAAAAGACCTGATTGGGAAAGTGTGACTGGGAGCAATTGTTGGTAAAATTCAAGACCTTTTGATGGTAATTCCCCTGTATTTATATATATATATTAGTGCTGGGCCATTAACGGTGTTAACGCGCGAGATTCTTATTGTGTGATAAAAACAATATCGCCGTTAATGCAGCGTTAACGGGTTATATACATATATATATATATATATATATATATATATATATACATTTTTTTTTATGATGAGTTCATATATTTATATTTTTTTGATATACAAGCTCATCCCTAGTTCATGTCTGTGGCGGTTTCCTCCTTGACTCATACATGGAAATGTGGGTTTGTATGATGTGCCTGTGCAGTGTCAGATGTGTAAAATGACTGTGTGTTTTGCTGCAGGGGCTGTCAATCAAAAGGTAGTGATGAATTTTTAATCTGCTGGGGTTCACCTCCACACAGCACAAAGAAAACAGAGATAGAACAAATAAAAGAAATGTATAAAACAATTGTATTTTTGTGGAATGTTTTTTGGAAGGTTACTGAAATGCATGACATAGGCTGGTGAACTCTTCCCTTTAAACAGACATTTAAAGGTATCTGTGATGGCTCTTTAAGTAAACGGTTAAATAAATATTTTGTGCTAAATCATTCAATTCATTCATGCATTAATTTTTCCGTAACCGCTTAATGTTTACTAGGGTTCCTGGAGCCTATCCCTTGGCCAGCTGGATCGTGGCAGGGACTCACCCTGGGTGGGGCAACACACCTTCATTTGGGAACCTCAGTTCACCTGACACTCTTGTCTCTGGTCTGTGGGAGAAACCAGGGACCTTGGAGGAAACCCACGCCACCACAAAGAGAACATGAGACCAAGACCCAGATTCAAACCCCCAACCCTGGAGGTGTGAGGCAAAAGTACTATCTACTGCACCATCGTGTGGACTAAACCAGTTAATTCTGTGCAATATCTTATCATGTGAAAGATCAGGTGGGGCAGCTGGTGGCCTAGTGGTTAAGGCATTCGCCCTGCGATCAGAAAGTCCAAGTTTGATTCCCAAGACCACTAGGCACAGCTGAGGTACCCTGAGCAAGGTACTGTCCCCACACACTGTTCCCTGGGCGCCGTGTTCATGGCTGCCCCCTGCTTCACTTGGTGAATGGGTTAAATGCAAAGGGTGAATTTCGTGCTGTTCACACTGTGTGCAGCGGTGTGTTCCCGAATGATCACTTTCACTTTTCATCACTACTTACGTCAGTATTACTGATCTACTTCTGACCTGCAATAACATACTCCTAACCACCCTTTGTGTTACTAGTAATTCTGACTGTAAGCTATTTATCTACAGTATTTATACCCCAGCGTTTGTGTATATAGCATAGTGTATTTCATATAGAGTATTTCTGCAGAGTTTTTATTGGATTTATTTAGACTTTATATTGGTTGCGTCTCTGTGTGTCTGTGGAGTCATAACATAAGCAATTTCCTCTGGTATATATACAGTTTTCTGATTCTCATATATCAAAACAGACAAAAGTCTAGCAGTGCAGCAGTGATTAGCTGTGCAGCTTTTATCAGTTTAGCTTTAAAGGTCCCCAGTCATTACAATGTTGTACCCAGCAGGGCAATAACAGGGCAAATGTAATGCAGCTGTGTGTCTCAAACTGTGTGATATGATGCCAGGGGTACATCAAAAATGTAACATTAACAAATCAGTTTATCAATCAGTTCTTTATACAAATGACGCAAACAGTCATTTCAGCCTTGTACTGCACTCACCAACTCCTGAAAAAATGGCAGTTGGCAGATGCCCTTATCCAGAGAGACTTAGAATCATTACTTATAGGGACAGTCTAGCACAAGGACACAATGGTAGAACGTGGGGGTTTCAACCTGCAACATTGTGGTCATCGGATTCACAGGCAAGTGTTTTACCTACTTGGCTGCTAGACTCACTGAAGCTGCTAAGTGGATCTTTGAACACTTGAGTTTAATCAAAAAGCCAATGGCAAATTTCTGCCTGGTACTACATAATTTCACATATTGCTGGTGTGCATGAGTGATGATTGAGTGTGATGTAACATCTGGTACATGATTTTATTTGTATAAAAGGCAGTGTTGGAGTAGAAGGCCCCTTTTGCAAGCCACACATCCAGGAAATACTGGATGAAGTTCATTCATTAGTGTGTCATGCTCTGTTTTGTGCCAGAATAAGTGAGTCTGTTCGCTGCATTGAGTTAGTTTCACTTTCAGTTTCACTTTCTTCTTCTACCAAGTTATTCATTTGTTGTCTGCTATGATTAGCACTTTGCAATTAGCTACATGCACATTACCAGTCAAATGTCTGGACACACCTTTTCATTCAATGTTTTATCTTTGTTTTTAATATTTCTACATTGTAGATTAATATTGAAAGCAAACAAAAATGATGAACACATGGAATTATGCAGTAAACAAAAAAAGAGAATATGTTTTGTAATAAGGTAATGATGGACTGTTGTTTCTTTTTACATAGTTAAGTGGGTCTTGCCATCATGGGCAGTAGAACTGTAGTGGAATAGGATCACTGACTGTGTACCAACCCAACCATCACAACTGATAATCCCAAAAGAAGACAAGGAATTTCACTAATGAACTCTTGATGAACAGCTGTTATCTGATTGAAAAAATGCCAAGCGTGTGCAAAGCTGTCACCAGAGCAATAGGTGATTATTAATATGAATCAATATTTTCAATATTAAATGTACAATGTAGCCAATAATAAAAACGAAGGAAATCATTGAATGGGAAGGTGTGTCCAGACTTTTGACTGGTACTGTATGTAGTGCTGCTACATGTTGTATCATGGTCAATTCGATTCAATTCAATTTTATTTAAATAGTGCTTTTTACAACCAATGTTTCCACAAAGCGACTTTACAGAGTCCAGGTGAGCCCCTAGTGAACAAGCCAAGGGTGACAGAGGCAAAAACCCCTTAAACATGGAGGAAGAAACCATGACTCAAGGAAGAAACCTCCTCTGGTGGATCCAGAGAGAGAGAAAGTGTCTTCATTGGGAAAACAAAGATGCTCAGGAGATGATGTTACTGGCCTGCATGTAACCTATGATATGTGTTTGTGAATAATTTCATTGTACAGTTACAGACCCTCTCACATACACACAGTTATGTGCAAAATAATAGCGGTCAGAAATCACTAGCCTAATCAAACACTGCTTTTGGTAGAAATTATATTTCTACATGGCAAATAACTCACTATTAGGTGTAGTAGAGTAATAGAAAACCAACAGACCCAACAGTCAAGAAATGCACACAGCTGATTCTTTGTAACTGCCTCATTAATTGAAAGGGGCATGTTCAAAATAATAGCAGTGTGGAGTTCAATTAGTGAGGTCATTCATTCTTTCAAAATACTTGTGCCTATTATTGCCCTTATTTAAGGAAGGAAGGCAGAAAATATTGTAAATGGGGGTAATAGTGCAGTTCTCTCTGAAATTCTGAGGAAAATGGGCCGTTTCAGACATTGTTCAGAAGAACAGCGTCCCTTGACTAAAAAGTTGACTGGAGAGGGAAAAACACAAAGTTAAAATGCTCAGTTAAAATGATCAGAAATGCTTTAAAATGGCAAACAAAACCTGAAAGACATGGAAGAAAACTAAAAACTACCATTGAAGAATAGCCTAAATGGCAAAGACTCCGCCAATGATCAGCTCCAAGAACATCAAAGAAGGTCTAAAGTTACCTGTGAGTACAGTTACAATCAGAATATGCCTATGTGAAGCCAAGCTATTGGCATGGAGCCCCCATAAAGTCCCACTGTTGAAAAAAAGACATGTGCTCAAGAGTGCCAAAGAACACACTGACTGACCTAAAGGCGCAACTTTTTGGACTGATGAAGGCAAGATAGTTCTTTTTGGGTCTAGTGGCCACAGACAGTTTGTCAGATGACACACAAACACTGAATTCAAGCCACAGTACACTGTGAAGCCTGGTGGCACAAGCATCTTGATATGGCCATGTTTCTCATAATATGGTGTTGAGCCTATTTATTACATACCAGGGATCATGGATCAGTTTGAATACCTCAAAATTCTTGAAGTGGTCATCTTGCCTCATTCCGAAGAGGAAAATCCCTTGAAATGGATGTTCCAACAAGACAGTGGCCCCAAAAACACCAGTAAACCAGCAACATCTTGGTTCCAGACCAACAAGATTGACGTTCTGGAGTGACCAATAGGAAACTGGTGGGGTGACATCAAAAAAGCAGTTCTGAGGCAAAACCAAGAAATGCAGAAGAATTGTAGTGTAGTTCAATCATCTTGGGCTAGAATACCTGTTCACAGGGCCAGAAGTTGATTGACTCCACAAAATACAGCTGTACAGCAGTTCTCAGAAACAGTGGTTATACAACAAATAATAGTTCAGTGATTTAAAAAAAAAAAAAAGCAAAATCTAAAAACATTTTTCCGTTTATACGGGGAATGTTTGAGTTTGTAAAGAAGAGGACACTGCTATTTTTTTTAACAGTTTTCCTTACTTTTCTTACTTTCTGTAAAGGAATAAGACAAATTTCATAAATGCCTTCATATATTTGGTTTGGAATAGAATGTGTAGGGTTCCCAATGCTTGTGTGTGTACGGAAATAAAAGCCATTATGAGGATTTTGAGCTTCATTCACTTTTTTAAACACACTGCTATTATTTTGCAAATAACTGTATGTGCTCTCATAGTGAGTACCACCTTTGAGATTCAAAGTTTATTTTTTTTCATCACCCCTGTGCTCTGACCAGCACTCCAGTCTGAGCCTTACCTATAATGTAGGCCTTACAGACATCCCTAACATTATTTATTCATTGATTATTATTCAGTACATCTGGCATGTTCTGTAATTGCATCATCAACTTGTTTGATGAATTGGGGTGGCTGATTTTTCAAGGCCTAATGTCTGATGCGTCGGGGTACAGGATCCACAGTAGGAGGTTTAATGTCTTTGGGGGGTACAGGACAGCCAAAATGTTGGGAACCCCTGATTTACTGTGTTTTAGCATGCAGGAGAACAGGAGGGTGCACCGTGTGCAGTATTCACTGAGAAAGCAGGACAGTGAATCATATGCAGTATTTGAGTTATTGGAAAAAGGAGTTTTACAGGTGTTTATACTGATGACTTGCACTTTTGGAGTGGCACTTTATTGTCTATTCTGGATACATTTAAGACCACTCTCTCCCTGTCCCTCCCTCTCTCTCTCTCTCTCTCTCTCTCTCTCTCTCCTCCCCATCTCTTCAGGGGGTCCTGGGGCTATAATAGTCTTGACATGTGACGTTTGGAGTTTATGACGCTCACTCCCATAACTAATTTTGTTGGGTATGGAGGAAGAACACTCAGTACACACAGAATACGCAGCATATGAGTGAGGTGAGTTGGCGTCCCCAGTACGCTTACCTCCACCGTCAAGTGTTCTACACTTATTACAGTACAGTGCAGATTTATGTCCTTTTCCTTTTTTTGTGGCTTAGTTGTGTTTTTATGTTCTACATTATAATTTTACAACTGTGTTAGGATAGGTAATTGACTTAGGCCAGGGTGTGTTTTGACATACTGTGTCGTAACTCGAGGACCCCCTGTAATATGCAGTATTTGAGTTACCAGAAAAGGAGTGTGTAAAACACACAGTAGGTTTTATTTTGGATGCACCACATGGCATAAACTGTATGTATTTCTGACACAGACCAAATAACAGCAGAGGTACTCATTTGCAGTATCACAACATATTACTGCAAACTGGAAACAGCCTATCGCCTGTTCAACTGTCCCATATTCAACATTTTTCTTTTATGTCTGCGTACGAGTCGAGGCACATGTGTAAGGCCAGAGTAGCTGATGTCAGCCTGAAAGAGGAGAATAATAATGATAATCTATAGACACCGAAGCTCTAACCACTGCAAAATCCACTCCTAACATTCCACATGCAAGAGTGCACTCGTGCCCTTCACCAGTCTTCTGCGATTTACTATTAGAACCCCATTTACCTTTTAAAACAGGAATTCAAACAGTGATTCAGGAAGACAGACTACAGCACAGAATTTAACGATTGTGCCATCTGGGGCTGAGCAAGTGGCGTAGCGTCTGATATCGATCATGTTTTTCACAGATGGCCAGAAAAAATATATACCATCTGGATGCAGGTACTGCAGCTTCGGAGAATAAAGGAGGAGGGGGACAGAAAGTTCACGCCAAAACTTTTTTTTTTTAAAGGTGGTAATACTGATGACTTGCACTTTTGGAGTGGCACTTTATCATCTCTTCTGGATAAATATAGGACCACTCTCTCCCTGTCCCTCTTTTCCTATCTCCATCTCTCTCTCCATATGTGTATGTGTGTGGAGAATAAGAGAAAGCAACCTTGAAATGTAGATAAATATAGAGCAAGTCCAAAATAGATCTTTTAAACATTATTTATTTATTTTTTGTTTAAGATGTTGACACTTTGATATTTAGACATCAGGCTTCTATACACATTGTATATAAACATTATACATTATAGGTACATACATACACTTTTATACATTTTATATATTTTAGTTTATATAAATGTTCTATTGTACCACAAGCGGAAATGCTGAAAAAAAATTTATTAAATATTATACATTTTTAATTTTGCATTTTGATTTCCCTTTTAACTTAGCTTGCCTGTCCCACAAGAACCTCACTGTTTAAATTGAAACAGAACAATGGCTCACCCTAGCGGCGACATGATGTTATTACTGATCCAGTAATCATTTTAAGATATACTTTATTGCCCCACACTGTAGAATATTTGGCTTGGGTTTCCCCTGTGCTACACCCACAGAGGGAAAAAACATTACATATACATAAAATAGCACATCGGTTATAATAGATCAGTCCTAATCTTGGTGGCTTGTCAGCACAGTCTGATCGAATGCACTCTGATGGGGTGGATGAGTGAGTCACACTAGTTCTGATTTCAGCTGCATAGAGGTTACCAAACCAAGCTGTGATGTCATTTCCAATTATGGTCTCAAAGATCACCTATTAAAAGACCATCATGAACTCTGAGTCACTGTAAAAATGCAGACGTTGTTGTCTGGTCCAGAGACTTTCAGTATACAGGCTCCAGGCTCCAGCCTTCAATAAAAATACCATGGTGTGTTTTTATTGAGGTACTTTAGGGTCAACCTCATCTCCTCGTCCTTTTAACACTCCCCACCAGGTGGTTCTCATCTCACCATCCTCCAGATCTTTGTATGTCTGACTAATAGTACTCTGAAATGTCTCTGTTCTTCTTCATCAAACCTAAGACGACTGTGTCATCTGACTAATTACGGTACTGTGCAAAAGTCTTAGACACCAGGAAGAAAATTATATTAAAAACCTGTTTGGCTGAGCAGTGTTTTTAAAAGCTAGTATTAGAATGTATACAATGAATGTTAGTGATTTTCTGTTTGATTTTCTGTTTGCTTAATCATTACCAGATCTCTCCTCATGGAAATCCAGTATTGCACTGTGGTTCTCACGGAATACCTCAAATACCTGGTTTATCTAGATCAGTACTTCATTCAATTAAATCCGGAGCTGTTGATGGAGTTTCACAAATCCATGCAAGGCTGGAGGAGTCGAGGAGAAATCTGAAACTGAAGCCGTGTTCTCCTTTCTTGAAGTACTTTTTACAAACGAAGCAAATCTTAATATTATTCACTGCTTTTTTTTTTGTTTGCATTTATTTTAATGTTAGCTTGTGTTTTTTTGCTGGTAGAAGGTACCTTTAGGGCTTGCTGGTGGTCTAGTGGTTAGGGAGTCACCTCTGGAATCTGAAGGTTGTGGATTCAAATCCCAACACTGCTAGTGTCACCACTGAGGTACCCTTGAGCAATCTCAGTGGCGCTGCTCCCCGGGTTGCTGGCTGCACAGTGCATCACTTGGTTAATGGTTTAAATGCAGAGAAAGAATTGCAAACTGTGTGCTGTGTTTGCTTTTCTTGATTTTACATTATTGTAAAGCTCATTGATCAAATCTGTTGTTGTAATAGTACATTATAAATAAACATTGACTCAATAGGGAGCCACAATAATATAAAGTTTGCTCAAGAATTTTACAAAGCACATGTTTCATTGGTTCTGACTTCTGCTCTCAAGATATCAAGTTGAAGGACAGAACTGATGCATCAAGGATTCAAATATCAACTTCCCTTCATATTAAAAACATGGCATCTAAAACTAATTGCTGGGGGCGTGTTGTTGTTGATGCAAGCATAGACATCAGAGCACCAAATGCACACTGCAAAAACTCCTGATCTAACTAAAATTTACAATCTTATTTCTAGCCTAATATTCTTATTGTTCTTGTTTTGAGAATAATATACTATA
>JBBPCW010000106.1:19305173-19316373 GCA_037974425.1 Phenacogrammus interruptus
TCTCTCTCTCTCTCTCTCTCTCTCTCTCTCTCTCTCTCTCTCTCTCTCTCTCTCTCTCTCTCTCTCTCTCTCATAATCTCACTCTTTGACAGCTCTTCATGTGCTCCATCAGAAATAACTGAAACACATTGTCAAGAAAAGATAAACGTCTTACATAAGGTAATTCAATAGAGACTGTTTTTTTCAGGTTTTAGTTGTCATAACTGAGCATAGCTGGGAATTTTCTGATGGTTATCAGTGTGAGGTTATCTCTGCTGATTAGCGACTCAACAGATGAGCACTTGACCACCCGAACAATACCTGCAATTCTGAGAATTCCAGGGCAACAATAACGCTTGCTTAAGCAGCCCAGACGAGCAGGCTTTTCTTGACTTAGACTATACCTAATTTTGTGGTATTTGTGAAGTCCTAAAAATGCATATAAACAGATTTAGTTTGAGTTTGTAATGTATTTACATCTAGATCTACAGTGCTATTAATATAGTGTCCCAAAACATTTTGCAGCATAAAACTGGAACAGTGTTTTTTCCATTGGTCATCGGTACATTCTTGAAGATTAATGCCCTAATGGTAGTTTGGGGTGATTTTCTGCATCTTTGGTACACAAAATGAAAGCAAATAGAATAGTAATACTGGAATAATGGTATTTGTTCACCTTTGCTTTTTATTCGCTTTTTACAACATTAGCATTATTTACTGTGTTATATTTTTCATTTGTGTTAATATAGTACGGATTTTGAGCATTTTTTACCAGTACTGAAAATAAATTTAAGGAGAATGTGTTCATCTAATGCATGTGAGAATGGCCAAAGTGTACTTTTGTTTAGCATACTCTAGTGTTTGGTCTTTATTTTCTCTTTTTCTTTGTAAAGCAAGCCTCACTGGCCTCCACCATTCTTGGAACTGCAATAGAAAGTTTACAGTCATGGCAAAGTGATGCCATTCTAACTGCACTGCTGTGAAAGCGTGCAGGGACATGCAGAGAGACATGTTTCCTTTTCAAACTGCAATGCCTTGCGACAGACACAGGGCAGCCATGTTTGTGGAGAGGTGTAAGGTCCAGTTTTGAAAATATCATATGCCATGTTGACAGAAAACAAAAGGAACTCAGCAACAATGCATTGTTTGCTGGTCGGAATCCCATTTCTGTACCCAGTGTTACCAAAAAGCAGGGCTTTCTTTCCATTATGGAACATGCTTCACACTTGACGATAACGTGAAATGTAATTAGCGATGGTGTTGTTTAAGTGATGATTAGCACATCTAGTGACAAGAGAAATGTCAACACAAGATGTATGAATAATACAGTGTGAAGGTCTGTCAGGATATGATCAATAAATGTCATCACTGCTCATTATTAGTCCCAAAAATGTCCACATCTGCTTCAAGTGTGAATAAAAAACTGTTAAGAAAAATGATGGATCAAAATTGGTGCAATGTTATAAATAATGAAACTGCTTATCCCATTTATGTCCACATTGGCTGTGAATTAAAGAATAAAAATGACATCAATTAAATATAGAAATACATTTTAAATAGTACACAAAATAAAAGTGGAATGTCTGGTGTCATTTTACCAAAATGTATACATTTGCTTGCAGAACACTTAACTGATATACTGTTTTCTTTCCAATATAAAGATATTTAATTGATTTTGTAGGTAAAGTTTCTGTGGACATAGGTACTTAAGTCTTGCAATATCATTTGTTTTAGTGAACGTCACACAAACCCTCCTCCTGTTTTTTAAATTCTTGCTGGTTTTTGTATGTTTATTTTGTCTGCTACCTCAGTTTTAGACTTATCTTGAGCCAGTGCAGGGGCGACAGAGAAGGCAGGGCGTTAACAAAAGATAACTTTAGAAAGTCGCCAACCAAATATTATGATTCATTCTGTTGACGCCATCATGCAGCTCTCTCAGAATCTAGAGAATCTCTTGGGAAGGGAACTCTGACAGGTGGTTCATGGACTCTCCTTCTCATGCCCCCCCAATACCCTCCATCCCAAACACACACACTTAAATCAAGTATGCTTAAGAAATTACACAGAATTAGGAATGATTATCACCCACTAGCATAACACCCCTGGGAACTGACCATGTGGGTTTGACAATGTAGGATTAGTAGGCCGATCTGGTCAATGATACAGTTTAGGAGGAATCGTATAAAAAGTCTTTTGACTTGTTTGCTGAATATATAAATGAGAAATACATGTGACCGTGCCATTTGGACACTTAGCATTATTTAGCAAGGTAGCATATTTTTGGTCCAGTTTGGTGGACATAGTAGCTGGGTGTACACTAACTGATGGGGAACAGATGCGTTTAATTGAATCTGATGAATAGCTTAAAATGTGCTCCTTGTACAGCGAAAAAGCAAATGGAACTTCCAACAGGAAGAATTTGTTCTTGTTGAAAATAGCAGAGGAACGTGTATCTTATTTCTCCAGGAGATAAGTGAAGGACTCCTGCTTATGCTGAAGGACAAGAGGAGCCATGCCGTTCCCTCAGAAAAACAGACATCTGCTGTCTACCAGAAGAAAAGCCTCTGCAGCACCGCGCTAGCCTAATTAGCAGTATTTTGCTAGCGAGGGAGGGAGAGCGGGAGGGGTGTTTGGGTGGCTGGCCGAAGAGAGAGGGATCCAGGCCACCACATTCCCACAGAATAAGTCAAGGCAGAACAAAAAGAGGAGTCACTCCATGCTCCCATGTCTCCTCTTTCCCAGCCCTGCTCCTCCTTTTCTCTTTCTCCGTCCGTTTACACCCCGGCCGATGCGGCAGTAAGCACACTCCTTGTCTGTAATTTAGATTAATTCCTTCCACATTTTCTTCAGAGCTTACATGTTCGCTCCCCTCCCCCTTTACTTTTTATGCTCTTGTTATTTGGATTCCTTGTACACGCAAGCCACCCCCCACCAGGCCCCCCTCACAGTATTTTACTGGCCAGAAAAGAGCTACAACACTCCCTGCACCCCCCGATGCCTACGGCCAGGTATAGGCCAGCAACATGAATGCATGTCAGAGCATAGCACCAGTTGTGCCATTATGGTATTCGGCTGTACATATCTTAGGCTGGTGTGTGTGCTGATGGACACATGACAAAGCTCATTTAATCTGAAGGCATTACCAAGTGGTTACAGCGGTTTGGAGTTTCTGTTCCCATTAGTGTTCTTGCAAATGACTCCTAATGTAAACCAGGTTGAGGGGAGAACGAAACGAAAATGCAGCGTGCCTCTATCAGGTGGTGTGCCGCAACAAAAGGAGCAAAGAAACTTCCCAAGTTAAAATGCAAAAAGGAAAAGCTTTAGGCTATATGTTTGTATCCTCAGGCTGGCAAGGCCACTCGCTCATTGATCGCTAGTAGCCGTGTCATGACACCACAGCATTACATTTTTATGCAAGTTGTGGAGCCAAGCGATTACACGTAGCACACAGGGCGAGGGGTGGAGGGTTGTTAAACACCCCCACTTTTGCTGAAACGTGAATCCACACCCCACCCCCCACCCCCCACACACACATGACTTTTGTCAGATTAAAATGATGCAACCTGGGTCAGATTGTATTTATAATTTGGCTTCCCCATCCCAGAACAACCCCATCTTTTGGAAGGCTTGATACACCCCTGGCAACATGTCAGCTTTTCCAAGCACTGGTTGTGAATTCACTTAAGCCGAATGACAAAATAATACCTTTGCCACCAAACAAAAAAAATAAATAAATAAACCAGTTAACGCCATGTACTCACATTTTCCTACATATGACCTACATGAACACAGTGAGGGAAAACAAGTTCACACTCTCATGCTTCCAGTTCATTTATACACCTCAAATTCACTTTTGTCTCTAACTTTGCAGTTATGAATATAAGCAAAAAAGGAAGAATTAGCAAAGATTGGTCTAAAGATTTTAAATAAAACCAAATCAAATCAGAGAAATAAATAAATATAAATCAAGTTTTGCATTTTAATGTTAAATTAAAATTAAATTAAAATGTTTTAATGCAGACTACAACTGAAGTTGCTATGAAAGATTGGATTTTACAATTAACAACAGGAAATGAGGTTCCTAGTTTCGGCACATGAGCGAAGAAACTGCACAAGTCAGGGTATCACATATAATTGTGAGTAAGAGGACCATACCCAGAGGCGGGAGCATCACTATACGGGCTGCTTCTTTGGAAATTGTACATTTTTAAAAATAATGCTTGTTTGGATTTGTGTACCAAATATATACTTTTTAATTGACCATTATTCATTCTTATGCTTATTTATTTATACATTTATCATTCTTATATTTCTGTACTTTCACTCTCACTTATATTCTCAAATGTGTTGGCCATAATGCAGCTCTAAAGGTGCTTGCATGACCTGAAATTTAAAGAGAGTTTATGAAATTGCTACAAAAAGCATACTACTTTATACCGTAAAGTTGTAATTACCAACAGTGGCTTCTCAACAATTCATCACTGGTTTACACTTACACATATTTTTATATTTATTAGTAAAGAGTCAGATGACATTATCTGTGTACATTTTAATTATATGAACTGGAGGCGTATGAAACAACAAAAACAAATATGTTTAAATGCTTGTGACCCATTACTGTATGGGTCAGCTTACCAAGGGTCAAAATAAAGGCAGTTAAGTCTGAAACAAATGAGGCATGACAACTGACTTAATAAGGCTGGAGAATCTGCATTCATTAAAGACACCATTTCTGCACACCAGGACATAAGATACGCCAACAATGTGTTTGTGACATTGCGACAATGTTAAATTGCACTAGAAAATGGAAGTGTGTTGTTTGCTTTCTAATAATTCATAAACCATAATTCATGTTTAGTCCATTTGTATATCACACGAAAGCCAACGGCCTATAGGTTTTCTATTTGATTATGCAGTTAACTGGTGGTTAATTTAGTTTGATCTTTACATTAGTTTAACTGTGCAGTTTTTCAGGCTTGTAGTCTTGTGTACATCTAATTTGATATGCGAACTCAAAAGCTGCAGTAATTATTGGTCTGCTCTGTTTGTCCACACATGTTTTTAATTTTGCTAGCAAAGGCCTCCATGACATTCCTATTTTGACAGTTAGGTTACAGCCAATGCAAATAAACATTTTGAGGGAGCTTGCTTCTTCGTAGAGACTCGTCCTTGTTCTTAAATTCAGCCAAAAAAAAAATAAATCTATAAAAATCAGTGTGAAACAGTTTTTAGGTATCTGGAGTTGTTTACAACAAACATGCCCTCTGAAGTCATAGGCACTCACTCGTACAGTGTGACCTCATGTTGCATGTAGCTGTGTGTTTCTTTTTGGGGGCAGCAGAATGTTTGTAGCTTTTGACTACGTTTAGGCTCTTAAATAAAAACTGCACTGAAAACAGCTCTATTTAAAGCTTAGTCATTTTTCAAGGTTTCGGGTGATACTCAAGGTTTTAATATTGATAACAATATCAGAAAAGGATCTGAAAGAGTGGTATCATTCCATCTCTAGCTGTGATTTATGTCCTGTGTGAAACATATACCAAAGTAACTACAAAATGCAGTCTTAGAGTCAAATTGGGTCTGATTCGAAAATACACACATTATCAAACTAATCCACTTCATGGACCTGAACTGAGGAAGTCTGAGCTCAGGCAGAAAGGAATTACTGTACAATGCCATTCAAAATGCAACCACAAAGTTAAAAAAGCAGCTTGTGTGTGTTTTACACTGGTCACTAACACCTTTCAGGTATAAGAGGAAGTATATGCCACAACCACATGCAATCAGTCATCAAAGCAGGTCCTCCGAAAGCAAAGTTAGTATGTCTCATCTTTCAGCCCTGTGCTGGGGAAAGAATCAACTGAAGGCGGTTACAGGCAGGCACAGCGAGGCAAAAGCCACACGGCCGGTCCATCAGGTTCTGAGGGAGAAGCTCACACTTGTTCTGTCAGGCTTATGAGTCATTTGCTTCACACACACACTCACAAACACACTCACACAAACACACATAGAAAGAGTGCAAAACAAGGAAATAAAACACCATGCTAACTTTTCACCATCTTCTTATTCAAATTTTCCATTCCACCTTAAATGGCACGGTAATTACATGCTGCAGCTGGTTCTAATTGTACAGATGCCAGAACTGTAACTTAACCATTAAAGGTGGAACGAAAAAATTGACCAGAAAGCAGTTTTGGTTTCTGAAAACATGGCACCATTTTATTTATTTATTTATTGGTTTGTATGTTGAAGCCTGTGGCTCAGTAAAGCTAACTTGTCTATAATCGCTAGCTCAGCATTTTAGCCCAGCAAATAATAAACTTGCCACTGTTCAACTTTGAAATTTTAACTTGGGACTCACACACCCCTGTGAACACTGTGCAGTAACAGACCTCAGAGCTCAGTGTCTGTTCCGTTTCCTCAGTGAATTCAGCAGTTTTGCAACAATAAACCTTATGACGAGGTCAGAATAATGAAATGACTAGATTAATCCTTGTGTGAGCTTAATATGATCTTAATTCCTTACTGTCAGCTGTTGCTCAACAGTTCATTTTATAATTACTATGATGTGGTCTGAACTTGGCATAGGCTGAAATTAAAAAAGAGAGCATTCGGGATCTTATCTCACATATCCGTCTGTTGTGCCGTCACACTCATTTGCAGGATGGAGAGGTGAGAGATGAAAAGAAAGCTGTGTTTACAGGTCATGCGTAAAGAAACACACAGCAGAAAACAGATCCAGGTAAGGCAGGTGTGACAGACGTTAAAACTGAGAGCAAACAAGCCTCAAAACCACCTATCCTTGTGTGCTTATGTGGTTTGTTGCATCATGATGAACTTGCTGGGAAATCCAACCATCATCTACTGACCTGCATTTCCCAGGCTTTTGATAGAATAGAATAGTGTTGTGGACAAAATTTTGTATCTCTATAAAAAATATGTTAATGTTCCAAAATGTTTTTCTAAGTGATTTGGGATCTTTTCTATTGGTCAGGTTTTCATTAAAAGCAGCTACTTTCAAAACTGACAATAAAAAATGAGATATAGTTTTGTGGAGCAATTATATGTAACATCCTTGCTGCTACTGCATGTTGTCCCTTTTTACATAAAATCGCTCTCCGTAAGCTTGAATTGGCCATTTCTGCACGCCTCGCTGGCATAAGTGTGTGTATCAGAGTGTGACGATGACCCAAAGACACAAATGAGAAGACTTAACAAGCACTATGAACAGTGTTGTTGTTTTTTTATTCTTCTTTATCCTATAGCTTTAAAAGGCTTTTACACATATATGAAAAGAAAATCATCCCCACGGCCTAACCACTATATGATAAAAAACTAACCTGTTTATAAAAAGTTCAACACGTCTGTCTGAAAGTTAAACCATACACCAGTATTGTACCGATATTTACAAATCCCATTAAATTACAACATAAATTAGAAAATATTTACATTTAGGGCAAGATATGTGGAAATGACATTTCTAGTCCAGCATCTAAAAGCATAAAAAGACATACTGTATTTACAGAAAATGTAATTTCACACAAAGAAACCACACCAGCATATGCCTGACTGATCTTCTCCAACTAGAGGTTCAAAAACCAGCGGATTCCAATGAAAATAATGCTTAAGTGTACGCTCATTGACTTTGTTCATAACTCTATTTTTGCATAGGTGGCATTAAAAAGGTCAAACTAACAGGAGACTAAAAACAGAGTGCCCTTGATAGAGCGTTTTATTTGCATTTAGCCCAAAGTGTGTCTCTGCAACGATTTAATGTCTTCAGGGTCATTTCAATCTGGACTCATTTATCTTTAGAACAGCAACATACATAAGACTCACTCATGCTAACAATACTCCCACAGACAAAAGTACAATAACACTGCATCCAAATGAAGTCAAGCAAAGAGCAACTCATTCTCTCAAGCAGATCACGTGTCCTCTGCATGTCCTATAGGGGTTCAGCACCAAGGAAGAAGACAAAAAATGAAGGACTTCCTCTTCATCAAAAAAAAATAAAATCCACATAAACTCTTGAAATGGTGTCTGGAAATGAAAAAAAATTTCTCCTCTGTACTGTTTGTGTAGAGCCATGGACAACATGCATGTGTCTACAGATGTCACTGAAGAAAGTGGTCATCGTTTCTTCCAGCCACTCGAAAGGGCTGAAGCACGTCTTAGTAGAGGAACAAGTTCTGGAAGACCGGGGGCAATGAGGGCTGCCCAGCGTCCATCAGAGTCAAGTGAGAAAACCAAACCATTAACAACAACTACGATGACAAGAATGCGACAAAGTCAAATGTAGTCCATGAGACACCAGGGCCTCCACAATCCTCAGAAACCTCCAGCTTCACTTCCTGTGCTTGTCCATCTTATCTGAAGCTTTGCTACCCCCATCTGAGGAGCCTTGTGAGGAGTCTCCACCTGCATTTAGGTATATTTTGTCCACCTGCTTGAGAGCCTCGTTGAGGTAGTTCTGCAACGAGGTCATGGCGGCACAGATGGCTGGAGAACCGAAGCCGTGGGTGATGAGGCTGAAATGGGTCAAGCAGCTCTGGATGCCCGGTTCCAGGATGGGCGCAGGTCGAGAGTTACCCAGCGGAGAACGATCCTGGGTCAGAAGGTCAGTGAACTCCTTGCAGATTTGCCTGAGTGCAAAGACCACAAATTTTGTTTGTCAATTTATTGTGAGGTCAAAATATGAAGAGTATAACAAACTCTCTATCTGCAATGATATCACAATAAAGATAATTGCTTCAAAAAAATACTGGCATCGGACATATGTTTACCTTTGACTGATATTTGAAATCATCATTAACCCTACAGAAATGAATATTGTAATTTTCTGTAATGCTAATCTATGTCAAAGTAAGTTGATATACCAGCATTTTTATCTTTACTGGCAAATGTACATTATGAATATTATTTCTTCCTTGGCACATAACTCTCATTTGAGTACATCCCTATAATAATCAATGCATTTCTTATAATAAATAGCATGAATACAATTTCAAAGAACTCCTAAAAATACAGGTATCCAAATTGGTTCTTGATGCGATAGAAGAACCATTGCAGAACCAGATTGCAAACCACCTTTATATTATGTGAAGATCCTTTTACCTCTAAAAGTCAAGTCAACCATGGTTCTTTAACAAAAGGGTTCTTCTATGGCATTACTCAAAGTACCAGTTGTGGCAGCTTTTTAATGGGTGAGGCTCCTAATTTTAATTCTCTCCAGAAGCCACACTTAACACAGTGAACTAATTTGTCCCCTTTTTGGATATTAGTATATGTTTATTTGATGTAATGAAGACAGCTTATCAGAGACACGGAGCATCACCAGAAGCATATGTTTCATATGTAAAAATAAAATCTTTAGCATTTATTTTTATTTATTTTTATTATTGTGCTGCTTTGTCATGGTGCTGTCAGCATACACAACAGATTGTATGTTGAATAATGGAAAAAGTTAACTGCCTGTATAAAATATCGTAAAAGAACTCACTTGGCAGCCAAAAGCATGTTCTTGCGAGCGTTGATCTCATTGCGTTCTACATGTGGTCGTCCGAGGTACTCAGCAACTGCCTTGGCAGGAAACTCTGTCTCACAGACATAACCAAAGTCTCGAGCCAGGTGTACAGCCTCACCTGCAGATGGGAATCAGAGGTGAGTCAGGTTCATAAGACTGTGCAAACGAACATGACTCATCATTTGAGCCAGCAGTTCACCCAGTGAGTCAAATGGTGCCTCAGAAAAAGGAATCAGTTCCCAGCTGGAGGGATTTGAGAGCTGCTGAGAAGAACACAGATGGATGCATCTTCTCTGGGAAGGAGGGGGGGTCATACTGGACGTCTTTATTGGGCTCATGTAGCTAAAGGCAGCAAAACAGTTCCACAGACCCAACAGAGCTTCTTATTGATAGACCACACATTATTCACAGAGTCTCCATCTTTAAGGTCAGTCTCTCCTCTTGGCTAGCAGACACATGATAACAAGCCCCAATTCAGCTTTGAAGGTCTCTAAATAACATAGCCTTCCAGTCATGTTCCTGCTCTAATCCCCCTGTCCTATTAACAGTGAGAACAGCAGCATTACAGAAAAGGAGAAAAAAATTATTCCACGTAGCTGTGGGCACTAGCTCACTCATGATGCTTGCATTAACAACTCTGTGACTCATTGCTTGAATACACTCTCACAAAAGGTAAATCTTGAGATGAAATGTCATGAAATTAAAGCATTTGTTAGCACATGCCCTCTGGGTTAATTTGTACTGCAGAGTTGTGCGAATTAAAAAAAAAAACATACTTAGCATTTCAAGATAGAGAAGAACGCTTGAAATGGCTAAGCCAGTACTTGTCATTGCCTAACATGATAAATAGCTGCACTGCAGAAGATCCACTGGAATTTATAGGCCTGGGTTTTTATGAGCCATTTCTTGCTCTTCAAGTTTTAGGCAGCTGCTTGCTAACCTCAAAATGTCATGTGAAACCGCTTCAAACTCGTGTCTCATGAAAGCTAGGCTGCATTCATGAAATGGACATTCTGTCTTCTGTACTGATTCCAGAGAGAAATGCTGGCATATGAACTCAGGACAAGTGAGCAGCAGTAGCAAAAGACGAAGTGACAGTTTGTCTTGGAGTAATAATCATCATCAAGTTAATTAAAATACTATTTGGGACAACATGATTGGACACAAGAGCATCAGTCACATCACACACTTATCAAAACCTAGTTGTAGCGCAAACATGTGATCATGACTTCTTCTCTGGTGACCGTGTTGCTACAGCAGGGATATGCCTAAATATACTCATACCTTCTACTAGCGCTGTTAGCAAGGTGACATTAGCAGCCTTCCTGCGACCTGCTGGCAAGTTCAGCCCAATCTTATCCAGCTTCTCTCTGAGGGATCTTCCACCATTCTTGGACTTAGCCCTGTGTGATAAAACAAATCATATGTTAGTCTTTGGGTCTGAATGAACCACATATTAATTTTGCACAACACACAATTGTGCACAACACACAGGCTTTAAGAATGAGAGATTTTCCTGCAGTCTACTGTATGAAAGAGGCACCTTCATATTAATGAACAGTTGCGAAACTGTAAGTTGAGGACAAATGAAACCACAGCTACAGAGCCTTTGGAGTGAAAATGCACACATACATACACACACACACACACACACACACACACACACACACACACACACACACACACACACACACA
>JBBPCW010000106.1:19333590-19344179 GCA_037974425.1 Phenacogrammus interruptus
TGTGTGTGTGTGTGTGTGTGTGTGTGTGTGTGTGTGTGTGTGTGTGTGTGTGTGTGTGTGTGTGTGTGTGTTTGTCCACATGTGAGCTTGGGGGGTGCATCAAGGGTGAATTGTGGTCCCAAGTCCTTCTCGGATCCAGATGAGGACTAAGAGGTCCATGCTTGTGAGTAAGTACACGACACTAATCAACTCCACATGATAGCAGTTTCAACTGAGACTTTTCAGCAGCACCAGAAACACTTACATCATGACCTGCTGCTCCGGGCTTCACACAGAGGGCATTTATGAGGATAGTAATGTGACTTTCATGCCACACATGAGGACAAAAAGGAAAGATGGACAAAATGGTTGTGGCAATTGATGTTGTTTACAATGCCATTACCAGTTTACAGTGCCTCTGTTGTTGATAGAATCACACAACATTCACGCAAATTAAAGTCCAACCAACCACAGCATCAAAAATCTGTTTCAAAGGTTTGATATGACAGTGATAATATATACGTGAAAGTGTGCTCCAGGTTGTCTCATGAAATACGCTCTGACCTTTTGTGCTTAAGGGAGGTGCTTGAGAACACACAAGGTGCGAAGTCTGGCAATAAATGTAAGTCTAGGAGACTAACTCCTTCGCTTCCTTGCAAAAAAGAACAACATTTGCCTCAGGGAAGTTAAATTAGGCCACGGCTTCTCCGTTTTCACCGTATCGTTTCCAAATCACTGCAGTGTCGCCCCATACTTATCTTCCCCATTAGGCCTTGAAAGAATTTTATAGCCATCACAGTAGTACATAAGTCTGAACACCTTGATATTTTTAAGAAGAAAACAAAGGTTTTTTTTTTCTTATTCCTCTGAAAAAGGTTTGTTGAGACAGTTCAGATTTTCATGTTTGAGGCACAACCTAAGTATTAGTCAGTAAAATTGAGACATTATTGAGACTTTATGATTTTGAAAGAAGAACAAATATCCTTGAAGCGACAGAAAAGAGTGGCCAGCTTATGTGCCATCATTTGCATGACTAATAACTTGGGTACTGCAGTGCCATCCTTGTCTGTCTTCTTTCTATGTTCTCACACTTCTCCTTTTTCTTTTCATCTTTCTATTCTCTCTCTCTCTCTAGCACTCTCACACCCTCTCTCTTTCTTTCTTTTCTGTCTCTATCTCTCTCTCGCTCTCTCTCTCTTGATGTTCATTTTGGGAGAGGAAGAAGGAGGGAATGTTTTATTAGAGCACAGTTATTGTGATGAAGTTGATTTATGAGCAGGCAGTCTCTCTCTTTTCACTCGTTCCCTCTGTTCTCATAAATCAGATGAGTGCAGATCTCTTGGCGCTTCGCCACTCGTGCCAGAGAGACACCGTAGGGGAACAGAGGAAGCCAAAATGCCTCGAGACCTTGCCTCTGCTTTCATATCACACCGTTTTATCCTCCATTCCATCCCTACCCGCAGAAGTTGTTACATGCATCTATGTCCCCCTCCCTTTTGTGCTCCTCCAAGCCCCTTTGTCTTTACACAAAGGAAATGTTATCGCAGTTTACCGCCTTCCTGTGTCTCAGCTGGAAGAGATGTAGCGCATGAGGTTCTCACAAGCTGGCCATGATACGACCTCTGAGGCTTAAACGAGCTCGCTGCTGTCTGACTTTGAACCTTTTAGATCTAACTGGACAAGCAATTTTGTAGGCTCCAGTTAAAGGCTTCATAGCATGAAAAGGCACAATTCCTTTTTTAAAATAAAAGAACTTAATATATACACTGTTGAACTTTCAGAATGTGCCATTTAATTTCAGTTCATTTATTTTCACTAGCAGCTAAACAGCCTATTTTGAATTCATTGCACTAGTGTCACCAACACCAGCTTCTTTACATATATTTGTCTTTTCAGCCTGAAGCAGCTTGGCCCCGCCCATATATGAAGTTATAAGAAGTGTTGGAGACTGGACTGCTTTTTGAATGAGGTGCAACAAAGGGCAGTCAATCGATGTAAAACTCATTTGCATATGACACTCTTACCATACTCTTACATTACCAAAAAACAGCATGGTGAACATAGAAAACATTGAAAAAAAAAAACCAGAAAAAATAATTTGAAAAAGAAATACAAGTGTTATTGGTACATTAGACCACATACATAAACATCAGAGAAATAAAATAAAATTCAAGAAAATGTAAAGTTTGAGAAAAACTCAGTGCCCTCTTTTGAAATTTGGCTGTTAACATTAACCAACAGTGACTGTCAACTGTTTTATGCTTTAAAAATTGCGTTTTCTACTGAACCATAAATGATCGATTAAATTATAGTAGTGATTTTAAATGTAAATTTGTTTTTAAGTGGCATATTGGTCACATGACCAGATTCCTTAAATATCTGTATCTAAGCTTTAAAAAAGGAAATAAACATAGCATGTTACAACGTAGGTACAACTGTATATACTGTATATATATATAATACGTTTGAGGTGTATTATTGCTATTTTAAAAAATAAATTTAAAAACCAGATTTAGAATATCTGACTATCTTTGCTTAAGAGTCTCTATATTAAAAAAAGACATAATTGCTGAGAAAACTTACTGTCACATTGAGTTTTAGCCTCCAGCATTGACAGTTAAGTACTGAACTTTGAAGCAAACTCTGAACTTCAGTTAATGTAGGGGGTACAGGAGCAGATATGAGAGAATGTTTCCAGAACTTTTTGATAAAAATCTGAAAGGTTAATAGAAATTCATCAATTTAGGACAACATTTGGGATAATGGATTTGACCATTTTACAAAAGCTAGTGGTCATATAATGTTACTTTTTCAAAGTCTGTGTCCAGGAAATGAGGCCCTCGAATAAGATTTATGTGGAAAATCAAGAAATGAAATGTTTTAAATTAGTAAAATATTTTTAAAAATCACATCATACTGAGGCATTTCATGCATTCCTATTGGTTGGGTAAAAATACCTAAAAAAAAAAGTAAAATATTCACCCTCATCTTCATGTTCATGAAAGTATCTGATATGAAGAGCAAGTTTTCCCTAAATATGATTTGACAATGTTCTTTTGTAAACTACTGCTACAATCACAGACTGAAACTCTATTCAGCTCAAAGCCCTTTTAAACAACCGAAAGATCTGATTGCTGATTAGTGCTGAAAGCACAACAAGGGGATAAAATGAGTGGGGTTTGGCCTTCTTATTGCAAACTGACAAAGCAACATGCTTGCCTGTGTGTATGAAGGAGAATTATGATGAAATAGTAAAAAGAAGCATGAGAGAAAGAGGGGAGCAAATTACAGCCCTCAAGAGTGAGAGTGAGAGAGACGAAAAAACGGCGGTGGTTTGGCCAGCAGACGAAAATAGAGGCTTTTCTGTGCCATGGCGGAGAAGCCGGTGCCCAGATCATGAAGTGTTG
The DNA here is from genome assembly GCA_037974425.1 of Phenacogrammus interruptus. Classification (NCBI taxonomy): domain Eukaryota; kingdom Metazoa; phylum Chordata; class Actinopteri; order Characiformes; family Alestidae; genus Phenacogrammus; species Phenacogrammus interruptus. The sequence continues at coordinate 19,336,977 of JBBPCW010000106.1, forward strand.
CACCTCTGCTTCTGGTAGCCCTGCGCCAATATCAACATGGCAGAGATACACAACCAGATTCAGAGCCACAGACCCTGACGGCCGTTCCAGAGCAGCGCCGTACACCATCAAGCCGTCAGAATGGAGATGACATGGCCTGTCTGGACTTTTGCGGCCAGCCATGGTTCGGCCCCCTCACCAGGGTCTTTATGGAGGGCCCCAGCAGTTATTATTTCTATTAACAGGCATTTTATTCTCTATCCCTTATGCCAGCTTTCATTTTCACACAGCTGGTTCTGCTCAGACGGTGCATGTTTGCTTAACTTAAGAGGTGCTTTGCAAAATGCCGACTGATATTTTCCCTTCAGCACCCCCCTCTCCTCTTGCCTCCTTTACTCTTCCCACCTCTTCCCTCCTGTTCTCTCCTCCTCACTGCTCTCCTTTTCCCTCCTCTTCCCTCCTCTCTCCTCTCCTCTCCTCTCCTCTCTGCTCCTCTCCTCTCCTCCCCTATATGCTCCTCTCATCTCCTCCTCTCCTCCCCTCCTTCCTCCTTTCCTCTCCTCTCCTCTCCTCTCCTCTCCTCTCCTGTCTCCTCCTCTCCTCTTCCCTCCCGTCTACATCTCTTTTCATCTGCTCTAACCTCTCTTACTCCATGCTGTTTTTCTTTTTTTTTTTAGTGCTGACTAAAATTACCCTTGAACTACCTTTTAATAATCTTGGCTCTTTCTTCAGACCGTGTTGAGTGCTTGCCTGCTTTTCACACTGGATGATGACAACAGAGCTTGGAAGAAAATAGCACTCCCCCCAGAAACCAAAGACAAAAGAGAGCAGAGTATGTTCTACAACTGGGGATTTGAATGGCAAATAAGGATCAGTTTTATTTCAGTAAAGTATATTAATTGAAATCCAATTAATTTTAATATGCTAATTCCCTACAGTTTTACAGCTTTGCATACACTATTAAAATAAAGGTGCCACAAAGAGTTGTTTGAATGTTGAAAAAACAACCATTTTTGCATATGGGACATGTGAATCTGAAGCTCCTTTTTGGAGTGTAAAAACTTCTACATACCATTAAATTCCTTCAAATATGGTTCTTTAATGAATGAAATAAATAATGAAATAAATAATAATGTTATTATTATTATGATTTTTCCATTGTTTTTATTATTATTATATTATTATTATTATTATTATTATTAGTAGTAGTAGTAGTAGTAGTAGTAGTAGTAGTAGTAGTAGTAGTATAAGATATTCCCAAGATCTACCCATAGATGATCCCAAATGACCTAAAATACATTCTTAAAAATAAACAGCAAAAGGGATTTTGTCACAGTACCATAGAAGAGCCACTTTTATGTTCCCTGAGGAACCAATGAATGGTTGTTTGAGGAACCACTGAAATTTATGAGATTCTTGAGGACCCTTAGAACATTAACATTATGTTCTTTGAAAAACAGGTTCTTTGAAAAAAACTTTATATTGGTGTACAACTCTCAATCAATTTAGAATTTTCACACCTTTTTCAAACAGAAAGGCCTTTGTGGCACTTTATGGTGTGTGACAGATAAATATATCATATTATAATATTTAAATACACTAATATAGTTAATAAATAATACAGTAAATAATACAGTAAATCCAGTAATTAATATATAAATACCGTAATATAATTTAATAATAATATAGATGAAAAAGTTAGATATAGTATCAGGGAAATTGATAAAATTTATAAATTATTAAAATGATGATTTAGTGTTTCAAAATATTTAAACATTCTTTATTTGTGACTGACTGCAAATGTTAGCAACCAAAAGCTTTTTCAACATTAGTTGCTGTTAAAAATTTCCACCAACCTTCACAATATCTGGAAAAGACTTACTTAATTCATTTAAGTTGATTTTATTTTGGATTCTTCCTAGTCCAGTTGACATTTCATTTTCTGGCAGCTGGACTTTTCAAAAGTTAATGTGAAAAATCTGAGAAGCTTAAATAAGCATAAAGATATGACATGATGATGAGGGTTTTACAGTAGTTTATTGTCTCTCCCACCTTCCGCCTGTCCAGCACAGGTCGGAGAAAGAGAGAGAAAGAAAGAGAATCGATGATGGAGCTCATGTTTCCTGAGCTCAGATCAGATTAGTAATTTCTTTAAGGAGCTCACAGGGTGAGAGTGAAGAGCGGATCAGAGGAGGTGAGGACAGATCAGACCTCTCTCTCTCTCTCTCTCTCTCTCTCTCTCTCTCTCTCTTACACACACAGACTTACTTCCAGCTCACTTCATCTCTCCTTCCTTTTCAGACTCACTGTTATTATCACATTTATTACAGAGGACTCAGAACTGCGTTTCAGCTCCAGTAAAGGAGTGTGGTATGAATCTTTCAGTGAGGCGTGCAGATGGGACTGGGACCGAGCCTCACAGCTTTATTCCTCCCTGCAGCCCTATCAGTCCACTCTGAGTCACTCTTCCACACCCCCGTCCTTCTCTTCTCTCCTTTCCCCTCCTCCTCTCTTGTGTTCTTTCCTCTTCTCTTCTCCTCTCTTCTCTGCTTTTCTCTAACCTGTCTTCTATATTCTCCTCTCATCTGTTCTCCTCTCATCTGTTCTCCTCTAATTCTCCTCTCACCTGTTCTCCTCTCATCTGTTTCCTCTAATTCTCCTCTCCTATATTCTCATTTGTTCTTCTCTCATCTGTTCTCCTCCATTCTCTTTTGTTTTCCTCTCCTCTATTCTCCACTCATCTGTTCATCTCTCATCTGTTCTCCCCTGTTCACTTCTCATCTGTTCTCCTCTCATATGTTCTCCTCTTTTCTCTTTTGTTTTCCTCTCCTCTCCTCTGTTCTCCTTAGTTCTCTTACCTTTTCTTCTCTCTACTTTTCTCACTGTCCACTCTCTTTGGTTCTTTTCTTTTGTTCTCCTCTCCTCTGTTCTACTCATCTGTTTTTCTCATTCTGCCCAATATTCTTCTCTGTTTTCCTCCATTTTACTCTCCTATGCTCTTCTATCTGTTGTTCTTCTCTCCTTTGTTGTCTTCCTATCTCCTCTCCTGTTACCTGCCCTTTTCCCCTTTGTTCTCCTTTTCTCAGTTCTCCTCTTCTTGAAATATTGGTGCATTTTACCTCATTTAAATGTATACAGATCGTTTCTTAACGTATGAAATATACCACATCAAGTCACTGATTTCAGGGGGCCTTTTTGGGGTCTTCTCAAGCAAAGTCTCCTGAGTGGGCCTTATGAATAGTAGTTGAATGTTCATGTTATAAATGTTTGACAATTTTACCATTCGTGTGGAGCAACCTGGTCTTTATGCTTAACACAAATACCCTGACAAATAGTAAAATAAAATAAAATAAAATATTATTTTTAATATTTAGTTTGAGGCAGACAAAGAAATGAGGTCACAGGATACTAGACTTTTAAGTGTTTATGTGAAACGTTAACTGACAGGCACACACAGAAAGTTTTCCAAGAAGATTTCTAATGATATATAAGACAGACCATAGCCTAAAAGATCCAATCGGGCTTCTCAGCTAATTCAGGCCAATTTTGAGAAATATGATCTTCTCACACCCACAGAAATGCAAAGGAGGTGCTGCATGTTCATTACATTTTGTTCTTTTGTGTTCGTAAATCTGTGGTGCTGCAGTTTCAGTAACCGCCTGTGGCTTCATAGGAATACTCGTTTTATCACGTTTTATCCTAATATCTGTCTGTGTTGTGCCGTTAGGCAGTTCTCATATCCAGCAAACGTTTATGCAAAACATTTTTGTCGAACACACTCGTTAATTCTTCAGCCTAAGGTACTTGTAAATAAAGCCATAAATCTAAATGATTGTCTTTGTTTTTCTGACAGTTACTGAATGGGACAGATAAAGTTTAGAATGAGCTTTCAATCTTTCTTTCAATCTTTAAATAGTTTCTTTAAGGTTTCTTTGGTAAAGGCACATCTATAATCAGTCATGTCTTATATATGGTTCTTTAAATAGCCTTTCAAAATGATGCTACAGTCCTAAATATGTCCATATCCACCAGGGAATACTTAAATATGACAGTCTTTGGTTAATTTATGTCTTGGAAAGTAACATAATACAATGAATTTTGCAATAGCTACATTCTTGCAATAGCCACATATTATGTTTTATTTTTCTCCAGAATGTTAAATTCAACAAATAATTAGATGTGCATTAGATGTGCTATCTGTTAATTTGCCCAAGAGTACATAGACTTTCACTTAAATTGGTTCTGATGCTGTGTAGTACTTTAAGTTTAAGTTCTATATATAACCCTTTTGTTATGAGTGCACAAGTATAACTGGTAACAGCATTCAGTTGGTTACATTTCCATTCATACATGTATGTAGGACCACATGGATGCTTTCACACACACACATGCACTGACCCCACAACAGTTACATTCCAAACAGCATTCCGAAGGCTTATTAATAATTGGATTCTGTTAATTTAATGACCTGGACCTTAAGAGCATTTTACTTGTCCCATAATTAACTTTAGCCACTACAGAAAGATGGCCCTGATCACAGAAGTGTGAATTATTGATAAGGTATCAAATTTCTGCTGACTTTAGGGAATTATTAATAATGTATAGAGTCCATCTGGTGGTAAGGAAGGGATGTTAGATTCCTGTTCTAACCCTCAGTGCGTGCACACACAGACACACACACACACACACACACACACACACACACACACATGAACATGCATTATAGTCTTGTAAGACGTTACCATTAATATTTTTATTTCTGGGGGGTGGGTCCAACCTGTTACAATGTGAATACATTTGACCACAGCAAAAAGAGCAAAGCAGCTCTGACTGTTATACATACACAGACACACTCAAACATATACACAGAGGGCAGAAGATTAACATTCATTCATTCTTACATATCCTTACCAGGGTCTAGGGGGTTGCTAGAGTCTTTCCTAGCACTCATAGGGTAAAAAATGGAGAAACACCATGGACAGGTTACCAGTCCCTGACACAGACAAACACATTTTCTAACACATTCACATCTAGGGCAATTTCACATCTCCAGTCCAGACTACACAATTAATGCAGCCATGTTAATTCATAGTTAGCATATATTTATCCTGACTTATATTTATTATATGCTTTTAATGAAATTTTGTACAAATATTTTGTTCAGTAATTCAACTGGGAGTGTTTGACAAAGTGAATCTTGTATGATTCACTTATGACAAAATGTTTGCATGACCATCTTTTAACCTCTCTTTATTGTGACTTTCAGACTGATATATGTAATGATCTCTGTTCCGATTGGCTCTCCAGTAATGCATATCATTCTAAAGAAAGCTGGAGCTGAAACAATGTGAATATAAGTGTGAATATGCGCAGTTAGATTGCTGTAGTTTAAAACGACAGAAAACTACAAATTGTGATGTCTGGACTGGGGAGTGAAATGTTTGATTTGAAAGGGAAACAGACCTTACACGCTACATCAAAATATTTCATTTAAAAGAAAATCTGGTTTTCATAGTATGGTCCCTTTAAAATCTTCATATCTGTGATATCTTTACATCTGAATGAAGTGTCCTATAGCATATAGTTTCTCTGGATATTCAGTTTCCTTATGTGCAATCATAAGGATTTTGCTAAAAACCAAAATGGAATAGAGACAAAAAAAGAATTCACAGTTTTGAAAATCCTCAAAGTGACACATGCAAAAATAAAGGAAGAAAAACAATATGTCAGACAGCCTTGTTTTGGGGTTACACAGGGTAAGGCAGTAGGCTTCGCAGCCTTGTTCTGATTACATGTGGTTTTTGTAATGTTCCAGAGTCTGCTCCTCTCCCCCACAGACAGGGCTATAAACACACTCTCTCTCTCTCTCACACACACACACACACACACACACACACACACACAAACACACACACAACCAGTAAACTATCCCTTTCTCAGTACACAGCTGTAAAAAGCTCAAAGGCGTGATATGTTAGACCAATGTCACTTTGCTCTGTATGACATATAAGATATGGTGCATACATATGCAATACACTACACAGCTTTATTCAGGTTTACCTGGACGGGGTACTGTAATTCTAGGGATTACCAAAATCTGTGACTCTAATTCAGTATGAATCTACAATGTCTAGTTTTTACAAGAACGTAATAATTCCAAATTGACTCTGTAATCATCCAAGCCTGAAGCTCCTTCAGCACTAGCACTTCCATTTAAAATGACCTTGCAATTACCTAAAACAACTCTGTGTGTAACTGTTCAAATGGAGCACAAGTTGACACAGTTCCTCATAACAGGGCTACTGTTCGCCATAGAATTTGTGTGTTGTCCTTCCACTGCCTAAGGGTACTGAGGGTGGTCCCTGTCATACAACACACTACAATGTTTCTTGGCTCTCGCTTTAAAAATTAGATTTTACTTCCAATAAGGTGTCACATTCTATGTCATTGAAAACCAATCAAGGTAGAGTAAATAAAATGTGTCACAGTTTGAACAGTTGGACAATATATCTCATTCAAACTGAGCAGTTATGTCCCTTAAAAGTGACATTAAGAACCTCCACTGGTGAAACTCATTCAGCTTGATATGTGTTTATGATGGAGGTAGGTGGAATTTCTTTTCACCTGATCTGAAAACGAAAGTTCAGGATAAATTTACCGCATTTAGCAGACAGTTATTCCCTAACTACAGGGGACAGGCTCCCTGGAGCAACTCGGGTTTAATGGACTTGCTCAGAAACCCAGTGGTGATGTGCTGGAGGTAGGATTCAAACCCATGTCCTCTTAGTACAGAAGTAAGTATCCTACCCACTAGGCCTCCACCACCCCATATACTAATGAATCCATAGATAATGTCTCCAGCAGACTGATTTTGACATCCCAACAGAGGTTGTAAAGGATCACAACTATTGTTTGTCTCAGTAGCTGACAGTAATCCTGCAGGTAGAGTCACTCACATGACCTCTGTATTATTTGTATGCCTTGGTTACTGATACACACAGCAGTACAGTAAGCAGGTTCTAGGAACACAAAATCCCCAAACTGATTATGAGTCAAAATTACAATTACATTTAATAAAACAGCTCAGAACATTTATTTACCTTTACGAGCTCCTTGATTTTGCCAAGCCTGGTGAATAAGGGAAGTAAAAGTGACCATTTGTCATACATGAACACACCACAGCACACAGTGTGAACAGCACAAAATTCCTCCTCTGCATTTAAC
>JBBPCW010000106.1:19381305-19395413 GCA_037974425.1 Phenacogrammus interruptus
TGTGTGTGTGTGTGTGTGTGTGTGTGTGTGTGTGTGTGTGTGTGTGTGTGTGTGTGTGTGTGTGTGTTTGTGTGTGCCCGCAGAGAGTGTTTATTTGGGACCTGGACGAAACCATCATCATTTTCCACTCGCTCCTCACCGGGTCTTTTTCCACACGCTTCGGCAAGGTACAAACCTGTTCTCTTACTTTAGCTCTGAGTAATGAAACGTCTCTTTCTCAGTTATCTGACACTAATTAGGTGTTTTGTCATAGTGCACTAGTGGTACACACTGTACTATACACTCCTGTAACAGAAATGATCCTTCAACAACAATGTCATTCATTGCTGTCAAATTAGAACCAGTTGTTTAATTCATTAACACCTGAAAACAGGTGAATTCCTGCTTTTTCCATATAAATGTATATATATATTATATATTTTTTATATATAAAATATTGCTATGTTAGCATGCATACAAGCATAAGTGGAAGCATATTTCCTGCCTCTTCTCTCTTAAAAACAGAGGTACTGGAACAGGTTTTTTAAAAGATGAAGAATTTTGGTAAATAAGATTTATGAGTGTGAAGAACCTCACATTTAAAAAAAGGTTTTTTGAGGAACCCTTACATTTGTAAAGGACTTCTTGAACATGTGGGGACATGTTCAACCTTTAAAAGGTTCTTTACACTCACATATATTATTAATGGTTCTTTGGGGAACTATACTAGTTTATCTAGGGCAGCAGTTTACAGGCCATTGTTTTTGTAAACTGTAATAGATAGGGAGCCCCGGTTGTGGAGCATAAGAGAATTTGTCATAACAGTGATTCATCATGGGTGCACTTTTTGTGTACTTTACACATTACTATTATGTTTCTGTAGATAAAACCATCATCCCTATTTCATTTCATGATCTATACTCTTGGGGAAATCTGAGGGAAAGTTGTTTGACTGTTGCGGTTTTGATTGGTAGATATTAACCTTTAATTCTTGCTGGGGAAGAAGAAACTGCATTTTTTTTAATATATTTTAGTTTTAATCCTCTTGGTCCATGGTGTGTTTAGAGTTTCCATAATCCCTTTGGTATTCGGCATAAAAGAAAATTCCTCCATTTTAAAAGTGACCGTGACTAACGAGGCTGATTCTTCAGCTGCAAGAATTGTGCTCCACGATTATAGGGTCTTTCCACCATATACTTCCACAACGAACGTACCAGAGATATTAGTTAAAGGAAAATAGACGTAATTGAGAACCTACAGCCCGAACTGTACATGAACAGGTTTGATTTATCTAATGACAAAGTTGCTCGCTGCCAAACGGAGCTCTGTGTTTGTTTAAGCTCTGATTTAGCCTCTGAAATGTGCTGGATCTTATTTTTAATATGGTTTTCTAGTCTATAAGGCTTTGGCTTCTTCCTGTGACAATTCAAGGTCCCGAAGGCTATCGCTGTAAACAATTGTTTGGTCTGCTCTTGGCCCGAGGCGAGGCCAGAGCTGCAAAGCCGAAAGCCAGTCTGGGTGTTGAAAGACGATGGTTTTTAATGTGTTTTTGAAGCCTAGGGGAACTGTAGAGCGTGTTAGGATTTTTACTCACTCATTAAAGGCCTTCTGGCATCTCATTCATCATGAAGCACCATGTTTGTTCTTTTATCGTTTGATTTTTTGCCTTTTTTTAAGCTCCCCAAGAATCACTTCAAGCTGAAAATCATAGCCTAGCACAGTTTAACATTCGGTTCAGCTGGACCTTTTTAACCTGCTTCATTAAAATCCGGTTGTGAAATGTTTGCCAGCTGTAATTATGATGCAGGCATCTTTTATTAAATAGTCAATAGCTGCCTGTTATGAAATGGGCCGGTTTCGCAGTAGATTGTGGGTAATTATTCTAATTAAAGGAAGAACTAACTCCTCCACACCCCCAGCCAAGCCCAAATCCCCCTCACCCACTCACCATCACTCAAGACTTGTGGGCGGAGAGGTGGGGATGGATCCTGTCTTTTTTACTTCATGCTAATCTGACACTTACCTCTGGCTGACACCTGTAGTTTGATTAACTGCCAAACATAAAACGCCAGCTAGCTACCTGCCCTGGCCTGGCACCAAGCTCCCTAATTACTCAGCTAGTGTCAGCATGCACCCTGACCTATAATCCGAAATTTATGTTAGCAGCTGTGTATGGTGTGGTAGGAGGGACGGGGAAAGAGAGAGAGAGAGAGAGAGAGAGAGAGAGAGAGAGAGAGAGAGAGAAAGAGAGAGAACATAATGACAAATTACTGCCTCTAAGTGATTGATGTGAATGCAGTCAGATTGGTGGAAAGGCAAAAAAAGAGAGTCTACCATAAACATGGTTCCTGCACACGAATAGAAAATAATTATTAACTGACATTTCTCTTTGCCAATATATTATGTCTGGCAGCTGAGGTTGTAGTGGTACTCTATAATATGCTGCCTTCGTCATGTTGCAGGATTCTGCCAAGGCTGTGTCTCTAGGGCTGTGGATGGAGGAGATGATCTTTAACTTGGCAGACTCTCGACTCTTCTTCAATGACCTGGAGGTACGCAAAACTCAACCCCTCGTTTTTTTGTGTGTGTGTACTGTCGTAACAAAACCTTGTATCTCTGAAATGGTAGGAGGTTTCTGCATAAGAAGACTGTGAGATCTAAGTCACTCAGAGAGGATTGATGTGAAGGGCTTTCCAGAAATACTTACCCAGTCACAGTTGTTCACAGTGGTGGTGATGGGAACCAGATTTTTAAAGCATGCAGCGTTTCTTTATCACGGAGAGGCACATGCAGGCCGTTGTAAGACAAAAGAAACATGTTTTAATGATTTGCCACTGTTTCACCATTATCAGCATTACATATAAAGGTTTACTGGGGATTTTAGATGATAAATAGAGTGACTGTATTTCTAAACACTGATCACTAGTCTCTATCACTATCACTGTGAAGAAACCTGAGTCAATCATGTCAAAACATCAAAACACTGTATATGACTTTGTCTACGTCTCTACAACTGAACTATACACATATATAAGGTGCCCTTTTAATTTTACTCTACGTCAGTGTAACAAGGCTCATTTTGGCCAATTTCTTTACTTACATTTATTATGAAAAGTTGTTACTATGGTGGAAAAATGGTGACACATGATTGGGATTTTAATGTGAAGCTGTGCAAATGTACAGTCAACACAATGACCAAAGTAAAGCTAAGGCATTGTGTGGTTGCCTGGTCTTCCTTTTTACTCACTTTTTTAAAATGTTTTTATTCTTCTTTCTTTGGTCTGACAAAGAAAGGGATTAAATTCTGCTTTGGAGGAGGTGCAAATCTTTCAGGTGTTAATTATGGGTGTGTGGCCATCTCTGAAAGGAAAATTTGTCCTGGGGAGGAACAGCAGCTCAAAGTGGAGTGAGGGGGTGAGTGGGGTAGAGGGCACAATTATTTCTTCAGCTTTTAAAACTGGCTTTAATGACACCCCGCCCTCTCTCGCGCTCTTGCTTTCTCTCTCTCTCTCGCTCTCTGTCTCTCTCTCTCTTGCTCTCTGTCTCTCTCTCTCTCTCTCTCTCGCTCTGTCTCTCTCTCTCTCTCGCTCTCTGTCTCTCTCTCTCGCTCTCTGTCTCTCTCTGTTTGGGTTTGTCCCTGTAATGATCCTTACATATAATCACATTTTTTACTATTTACACTCCCCAGCTGATTGCGCTAATCTCCATTCACCTTTGGCAGCCTGGGAATGGGGACTTGCCATGGGTGAAATAGCAGCTAGATTAAGACTTTAATGATTTTAGATTAAGTTCAGATGTTTAACTTGTGATTGATGGCTAGGCCTTCTCTTTCTGGGCCTGAAAAGTGTATTTTCTACAATTACCTGTTCCTGACAGTATTTCACCATACCATTCATAATGCAGGATCAGGCCTGTCACTGGAGATTATATTCGTAATCAAGCAATCTACCAATTATTTGGATGATTAAATCATTATGTTGAGTAATTACATTTGTTTAAAGGGGGCCAAAACAACAAGAACTATAAACCAATTCTTCACAGGATAAAAAACGTAAAGTAGATAGTCTTTACAAAGTATCCCAAAGAAAAAGAAGAAATACCATTCTTCTGTCCACATCTGGCATTACTGCATCCGGCATGCTCAGCAAGCAGGGTCTTATGCTGCGAGTGTGAGGAGGTCTGCTGAGATATGAGCGCATTATGAGGTAGCGTCGGGCCCTCGGACCCGACTGAAATACGAGAGCAGCTGCAGAGCAAGAGAGAGAGAGTGTTGTGTGTATGTGTGTCTGAGAGAGAGCAAGATGAAGAGGGAAAAAGATGGGAAAACCAGAAAGGAAGTCTAGATTGAAAAGTGAAGAAAAAGGTTCGGTTGTTTGCTAAATATCGTAATCCTGTAACACACACTGTCTAAACGTGAAGCGACTGGCTCGTGTAATGCAGTACGTTTGGAATATTGTTTTATGTGTAAGTTTTACCATATGATGTCAATGTTCTAAGTAGCCACTTGCACCACCTGACACCTCCATTTCTCCTGGATAACAGCACAGCACTTACTGCGTGCTGGCAGTGTGTTAAGAGCAAAGCTGGTCATGAGTGAAACACAGCTGAGGAGGTGCGTCGTCATCCTCTTCAGGACGTTTTTCAGATTTTTTTTTTCTGAAGTATTAGAGGCGCCTCAGTGTCTTGGGTCTTAGCAGCTTATTTCCGCCTTTCTGTTGTCGTTTTACTTTTTTTAATATTGCTCCCTCACTCTATCGTTCCCTGAGGCTCAGCAGAAGGTGAACCTGCCTGTACACAGTACATCACTCTGCCTGGCTGAAACACATCCACCTCACCAACATATCTGCTTTCCTTTAATTTCACAGGAATGTGACCAGGTTCATATCGATGATGTGGCCTCAGATGACAACGGGCAGGACTTGAGGTATGGTAGGAGTTCCCCTTGTAACTTTGGTAGAGTCTCCCAGGGAGACTGCTGTGGAGTGGATAAGGGTTTCCAATAAAGGGAACTATATGCCTCATAAAATTGCCTTCTCTTTTCCCACACTGCATACCACTGCCATATTAGGAATTAATACCTATTGTTTGTTAGTGTATTTTGGGCGGAGTCCCATTTTGGCATTGCTAATGCAAAAAGATCTACATTAACCCTTCAAGGTCAACACAAAACCAGCAGCTGTTTCTTATATTTGACCTGCACCCTCTGTTAAGAATGTATCACCTAATATTATATAGACACACCTGATTTAGCTCATCAACTAATTATAAGTCCTTCATTTGCTGAATTCAGAATGAAAGGGAAAGTGCAACTCTACACAGAGCTGTGAGGAAAGTGAATTTGACACCTCTGTTTCACACTCAAGAAAAACATCAATTGGAACATACTTTGCATTCGTGATACACCAAATTGAACATTCTTGGCTGACATCACAATTCAAGACAGAGCTGGGGCAAAAAAAAACAACCCCCCCGAAAGCCAACCCCCCCCCCCATGCTGACAATAAATCAGAATAGTTGACTTGAATATACTTAGTAAAATGATTAGTATGAAGGGCTATAGTTTGTGCTGCAAAGGGATTTTTTTAGGTTATACTTTGCACTTTAGCACTGTTTGTGATGTTTTTTCATGTGCTAGCAGGGACTTTCCTGCTTGCTTATGTTGTTCTGAATTCTGCATTTCGAGCAGGATGTTGTGCTTTCAAATGGTATCAAACCTGTAATAGAGAAGCTCTTGGGCGTTGTTCCACTTCTTGATACTCTGATTGAAGATTGATTATATCACTTGTCTCCGCATTTGTTTTTGCTGCCACTCAAACGGTTTTAACCACATCTTATTTCATCAGTATTTAATTTCTCATAACCATTCAGATTATATGATTATACGTTGTAGAACTGGACGCTTTATTGTAAGGATCCTTGGGTTTTTTTTCTGTGGTGAGAATTCAGTCCATCCCTCAGTACTTTAGAAGCTGATCCATTTGATCATACAGAAATATGGGCGCGCATGTGTGATTTCTACTCTAGGGCAGATTTTAAGGAATTTAAGGTGACAAAGGTTCTAAATGTGTCACAAACAATACGTTTAATTGGGTTGATCTTTTAGACCATGGTAACAGAAGTAGTATATTAAATCCACAATACTTTTGGACACCATTATACAGTAGATTGTCGGAACCGTAAAAACCCTGTCAGTGCTCTTAAATATCAATAGCCAAAGCAGGAGGACAATGCCCCCATTGTTCTGAAGTGCTCTATTAGTTAGATTGCTGTTTTTGTATGTAGAAAAGGTGGATAACTACTAATCTTGACCTCCTGTTTACATGTGTATTTGGTTGTCTGTGCAGCACTTATAACTTTGGAACAGACGGCTTCCAGAGTCCGGCAGGCGGAGGTGCCCTGTGCTTAGGCTCAGGGGTTCATGGTGGTGTTGACTGGATGAGGAAACTAGCTTTCCGCTACAGACGAGTAAAAGAGATCTACAGCACCTTCAAGAACAATGTAGGAGGTGAGTGGACTGTGCTGGGGAAAGAGCAGTGGTGTTTTATATATATATAATGTATATAATGTAGTATAGTTTATTGGTGTGTTGAGATATTCCTCATCAGCTACCAAAACTGGAAAATTGTCACCAAATAATGACAAGAAGTGGTTATCAGAAAATACTAGTACATTTAACATGTGAACTGCTTGTTTGTCTGCTGAAACGGATTAATGACAACTCATTGATAGCTCATTGCAGTAAAATGATTTATTGTTGTTGAATACTGCAAGGGACTGCTTGTTCCTTACAGGTAGGCTTAATGTTACACTCATTATGATACAGTGTAAAGTGACCCTTTTGTCTAACGTGAACACACCACAGCACACAGTCTAAACAGTGTAAAATTCTTCCTCTGTATTTAATCCATTCACCAAGTGAAGCAGCATTGGTGCCTTACTCAAGGGTGCCTCAGAGGTGCCACTAGCAGTCAAAGGGATTCGAGCTCACAACTTTCTGATCGCAGGGTAAACTCCCTAACCACTAGGCCACCAGCTGCCCCTACAGAAAATAGAACGCTGTTGCTGGCCGTCCGACTTGTAGTACCCGCCTCTTGGGAGTGTACAGAGACCGTCTGGAGGCACTTTAAGACTGACTGACTCTTAAGACCTGAAGTGCCTGACTTATGTGTGCTTTGTTTGGCAGGTTTGCTAGGCAGTCCAAAGCGAGAGGAGTGGCTTCAGCTGAGAAGGGAGATGGAGGTTCTGACAGACTTGTGGCTCACACATGCTCTGAAGGCTTTGGTTCTCATTAACTCCAGGTAAGAAGTACTAACACTAAACTCAGAAGACATAACAGATTGCAACAGTGTTTTCTAGAATCTGAAAGGCACTAAAACGAACTTCATACCATTTAAACATTACTCATTATTTATGAAACACCATTGATTTAATGGCACTGACAGGACTAAAGTAACTATTAATTAGGCTACCTGTCGTTGTCCATGTGTAAATTAGGTCTCATCAGACTAATCATTTGGTATTAGCCCTTGGAATCTGAAGTGGTAAACCGTCATCATACAGCAAAACAGCTCCTTATATGGAAGTTCCCCTAATTGTGTTCATGCTCAAGGTCTCAGATGTCATGCTGAACTTTGTTTGGTGTTTCTATGTCACATCCAACCAAAGTTATTGTATTTTTAAAAATATGAAATCATAACTGCTACCTAAATTAAACGAATTTTAGTTTTAGTTTTTTGGCCTTTTTTATATTAGACACAAACAGATCTTTGAAACCAGGAGAACTTTCAGGTGGAGAAACCGCACGGAGTGCTTTTGACTAATGAGATTCAAAAATATGTAAATGATTAAGCAGGTCAGGGTCATGTGGTATGGAAATTTCATCTTATCAGACTAATCATTTGATATTAATGTATCCTTTAAGAAAATAATAGCACTAAATGGTTGTTTCCTGTTCCCCAGTTTAACAGGCCAAAGTTCTGCAGTGACTGAAACTAATGTCTGCTGTTGCCTTTCTTGCCTTCCTCAGACCAAACTGTGTGAACGTGATGGTCACCACCACTCAGCTTATCCCAGCTCTGTCCAAAGTGCTGCTGTACGGTCTTGGAGGAGCCTTCCCCATCGAGAACATTTACAGCGCCACCAAAACCGGTACATGACTTCTTCATTTCCTTGCAAGGAGCACCAGTTTAGACTAGTCTGAACTCTAATGAACCTAACCTTTTACTGTGTTTGATTTCACCAGGTAAGGAGAGCTGCTTTGAGCGAGTGACTCAGAGGTTCGGGAGGAGAGCCGTGTATGTGGTCATTGGAGATGGAGTGGAAGAGGAGACTGTGGCAAAAAAGGTGAGCTTGAGCATGACTGCTTCCATTTCATTTCCAGTGCCCCACTGATTATACACTGGAATTTTAATCACTTTCTAAATTGCAAAACATTTTGAATATTATGATTATTGAGGGGCTCAGTGAGGAATCCTCTTAAAGCTGTTTAGCTATATCACATTTCGGGTGGAACCTGGAGTACTTTAAGGCATTTATAGTTAATTTATTCAGCATCTGCACTGCTATGTTTTTATTAACATTCCTAATTTCTTTCAGAAAAACATGCCTTTCTGGAGGGTAACGTGCAGGGCGGACCTGGAGGCACTGAGTCATGCACTAGAGCTGGACTACCTCTAGAGGGCAGGATCCCCACATCACTTTGACTCGAATGCCCCGTACTATTCATTAGACACAGGCGGTCAACAGTAATCACATGGCCAAGCCAGGAACTGCAGGACCAACCAGCAGGGAGCTGCAAACTTACTGGAAATGTGTTTGTTTTAACTCACTCCAAGGAACTGTTGTTTTGGGTTTTTTTCTTTTTCCTTTCTCATCATCTGTGACCAGCCTCTGCACTGAAGACAATGGCCCGTCAAAGACCAGAGTGCTTTGAAAGACTGAGGAGTTTCAGTTTGCATTTATTGACACAGGAGACAAAGTGAATTAAAGACAAATTTCTGTATCATTTGTGACATAAAAGACATTTAGATTTTAGATTAAGATTAGGGAGAAGGGGGGGGGGGGGGGTATGCAGATATTTCTGCTTGTCTTTTCTTTTTCTAAGAAATTCGCCAAAAGCAGCAGTTGTTCACTTTAGATCAGACCTAGCTCAAAGACTATGCTTGAATAACCCAAACCTTTTGTGGTTTTCTCTATCATTTCTGTTAAAAGTAGCAAGTCAGGCATTTTAAACTGTGAAATCCATTGATAGCTTTTAGATAAATGAAGCACAATTAAGGGAATTAGCTTTATAATTTGAAATCAGTTGGGAAATGCATATATCTAACAGCTTTAGTTCATATTTTTATTGTTTCTGTCAGTAATGCAATAAAAAAGTTGAGTAATGGTTCATAATATTGATCAATTCTTTCAGATGAGGCTGAAAAATGGTAAACGTTAAGGCATTCCTTTAAATATGAAACACATGCTTTCTTTATATGAGTTAAAAGTACTGTAAACTATTTAATAACGTGCCGTATTTTGTAAAACAAAACAGTGCAAAAGAACGCGTTACGACTAACCCTGAAAATAACCAAAGTATTGAAGCTAAATCTATTGCTAGAGTTGACAATCATCTACTTAAGTTATGAATTTTGTCTATTTTTTGGTGTGGTGATTTCTTCAGTACTAGAAAATATCTCCTACGTTTCTCTCAGATATGTGTCTAGGCCACAGTGATCTGTATTATTTGTTACTGGATGTACATTTGATTTTTCATTTATTTGTATTAGCTTTAGTAAAATTTTATATATGTGTATCAATCCTGTACTGAAACTGTATGGTTGTCTTTTGGCTTGCATGTGCCTCCTACACTGCCTGTCCATCTAGCTATAATTTGTATATAAGGTTTTATTGTTGATCTGTTTCTATGGGCTGTTATGTTAGGAAAATAAAGATAACTTAATTGCATCTCATGTAATCTTCCATTCTGGGTTTTTTGAGTGACACGATAGAGGTGTAAAGATGAGAGCACGGTTTTTAGCTGCTGGCATTGCTTTTGAAAAGTAACTCTTTACTAAACACCAGCCGTCTTCTATACAAGATATAATGAACTATATGTAAACTTAGATAAGTATATATGTACGTACACAATGAGAATATATTATATCTTCACTGTCGGGCGGAAACCTCGTAACTCCACTTTTGGTCTTTGTTGTTTTTTTTTCATAAATCGATACTATTTGTCAGTCTCCACGTGGGTCTGTAAAATTTTGAAATTATTAACCAGTGAAAAGTGTTGAAAATAGCTTGGGATGTTTGATGACACAGTATTCATTTATTTAGAATATAAATAATTTTTTCAGTTTCCTGAAAAATAGCTGTTTTGGACATATGAGGTTTCCGCCCGACAGCGACAATATATATCTATTAACATAAGAACACTGGACACACACACACACAGATGCACAATGGAGAGACAGCAGACCTGCGGAATCTCTCCGTCCCACATCGTGGGTGCAGCAGCCTGCCACTGAAGGAGCTGCTTAATGATGTTTCAAACTCCTGCATAGGGTTGGAGATGTTATCCAACAGGGACGACAGCTTAGCCAACATTCTCACCACCTCCACTGGGTCCAGAGGGCATCCAGGAACAGAGCTGACCCTCCGGATCAGCCTGTTCGGTCTCTTTCTGTCCCCAGCAGATATGCTGCTGCCCCAGCAGTCCACCCCGCAAAAGATGGCTGAGTCCACCACAGAGTCATAAAAGGTCTACGGGTGTGGCACTCGCACTCCAAAAGACCTGAGCCTCCACAGCAGGTACAGCCTGCCCTTTTTTGTAGAGAGGTTTTTAATTGTAAGTCCTGTCCAGTCTATTGTTCAGATGAACACCCAGGTACCTGTAGCTCTCCACAGCCTCAATGTCCATAGCATGGATCTTCAGTGGTTGCGGTGGAGGATGTTTGTGCCTGTGGATATCTACCACCAGCTCCTTGATTTTTCCAGTGCTGATTTGGAGGTAGTTCTGCTGGCAGCAGTCCATAAAGTCCAGGGTCAGTTCACTGTACACTCTGTTGTCCCAATCAGTGATGAGGCCAACTACTGCAGAGTCATCAGAGAACTTCTGCAGGAAGCAGCTGGTTGTGAGTGAAATCTGCAGTATAGATGGTGAGGAGGAAAAATGCCAGAACCATTCCCTGCAGGGCCCCCGTGCTGAAGACGACCCTGTCCGAAACACAGCCCTGAGTTCTCACATTCTGTGGTCAGTTAGTGGGGTAGTCCAGCATCTATGTGGTGAGGAGATGGTCCACTCTTGTGTACTTCAGCTTGTCCCTCAGGATTGTGGGTCGGATGGTGTTGAAAGCACTAGAAAAATCAAAGAACATGATTCTTACAGTGCTCCTAGCTGTCTCGAGGTGAGAGAGGTGGATGATGGCAAACATAACCCTGTCCACCTCTGAAAGTGTTTATAATGAACATGCTGGCATTAAAATTGGAGCATGGAACAATGGTAGAATTCTGCAGTGCCCTGTTCTGAAGAGTAATTATTTTCTGATATATCATATGGGCAGTCAGGTATGTGTGTGTGTGTGTTGCTTAACTTGGGAAGAGATGCTACCAGGATGCTCCACAAGAAGAAGGCAAGCCAGTGGCAGCAGTATGATGCTCTGGGCAGCGTTCTCCTGGGAAACCTTGAGTTCTGGCATCCACATGGATGCTACGTTGACAGGTATCATATACTAAAACATTGTTGCAGACCAAGTTCATCCATAAACAGTTGGATAATGTGCCGTGCCAAAAATGGTTTGAGGAAAATGACAGAGAGTTCAAAGTGTTGATTTGGTCTCAAAATACCTCAGATCTTATCCGTGGGATATGCTGGACAAACAAATTCAATCTATGGAGGCTACACCACACTTACAGGGCTTTAAAGAACTGCTGTTCACATCTTGGTGTAAGATACCACAGCACACATGGACAGCCCAATGTGAATACCTCTTTATAAATGGAAATGATTAATTGCACACAATGCACTACATTTCAGTATAGCCATACTGATCATTTTAACTGATTAATTTAACGGATTAATTAAAATGCACCATCATATATGTGTCATTTTACTAAGGACTTTGGTGAAGTTTTTTAATGCAGAATTATATAGAATTGTTCAAATTTGTCAAAGGCACAATCAATGGCAGCCCTTTTACCCAATTGAAAAAATAATCATGCCACTCAAGAAAATGCATGTGTTTTTAACACAGAGAGACATTTTCATCTGATTGTATATAAGCATTTGACTATTTTTAGTTAAATTAGACTTCATAGTTTAATGGCTGTTCTATCAGGTTTTTGAGGTATCCACAACAGTAAACTGAATAGAGATTTAATACATGTAGTGCAGCAAAGAATCATGGTGCCTAGTAAATTTCTGTGTGTTTAACTGAAAAAAAAGCTCTTTCAAAAACACATTTTGGGGCATCTTTGTGTAAAGGAGCCAGTATTTCAGGGCCAAGCCGAGCTGCGTTATGACCTTTAAGTGAAGTGAAAGTGACCATTCTGTCATACACACCTCAGCACAGTGTGAAAAACACAAAATTCTTCCTCTGCATTGAACCCAATTCACCAAGTGAAGCAATGGGCAGCCAGGAAGAGCTTGGGAAGCAGTGTGTCGGCAGAGATACAGTCCTGAGAACCCCTGATTTCCTAAATGCAGGGCAAATGCCTTAACCACTAGGCCACAACATCCCAGAGTGGCTGCAACTGTAACTGTTGTCTCTAGATTCTGAAATGAACTTGCAGCTTTAAGGAAAACATTTTTTCTTCTCATCATCTTAAGCTATTTATTTATTAGCGCCGGGTAAAACAGTTTAGCGAGTCTAACTTTTATTGCAAATCATACAAATTATGCAAGTTGAGTGAAACTCTTCAAGAATACTAGACAATAACACAAAGTGGACAACAACAAAGCATGTCCCAGTTCCAAAGACAGCTCATGCCAGTCACCCCACCAACCATGCAAAGCCCAAGTATAATTTTATTGTGGAAATTCATTCAAACAGAGAAGCAAGAAGAAAAGAGTGGCCTCATAACTGTTGCAATGAACTGTAGGAGAGCCATTAAAGAAGCTTGAGATTGGGGGGTGGGGGTATGGAGAGCAGGTGGGGGTTTCAAACCAGTAACAATAAAATGACTCTGAAAAAAAATAGTTTTGAAAAAAAGTAATGACTCGAATGCAAAAAGCGAAAGCTTTTAACTGAAGGTTGCTGTTTCCTATTGTTTACATTAGCCATGATGAGTTTTGTTTGTTTGTTCGTATTTCTTTATGTTAATGACACTAAAGCAGCAGGTCTCATAGATATGAGTGGAAAACAATTAAGTGATTGGACTTTGTTAGTAAACCTCACCGAAGTATTTCTGAAATATAACAGTGAAACTTTTACTCAAAGAGAAAACATCACAAAACTTAACACAAAAATGCTTTTTGTCCCTTAGTAGAGAAGTATGCAGGGTGATGTAACTAGCCAAAGAAAATCACTATAGTCCCATTATTAGCCGTACATTAAACCATTTGTTAAACAATTTAGAACAGGTGTCAGTTCACTGGCCAAAAAGATGAACAACGGATGATTATTTCATATCAGATCACTTTATGAGGCATATGCCTCAGCTGAACTATCTAGAATGAAAATGTGTGGTAATTCCCTTTTAATATAGATGTTGTGTTTCTTTCTTTTCTTATATTTATTTTCTTCTCCTGTCCTCTTCTGTTTTTCTTTCTTTCTTTTTTCTTTCTTTCTTTCTCAAGTGCACTGTCTTTGAACTTTTTTCACCTCTGTTTACAACCGCCATAATACTCAATTCATGTTTTGAGATGGAGCAGATCACTGGTTTCAGAGCTGTCTTAAGGGCTCCCTCTGTCGGACAATTTGAAAAACACATACTCAGTTCAGATACACACTGATCCCACCTATGTCCTTCTGAAGGTTTCAGATCTGATGTGGATCTTCCTTGGTGGTACGGTCTAGGTTTTATAATAAACTGAAACTTCCTGTCTGGGTAGATTTTTGAGATGACAAATGCTCTCTCTCTCTCTCTCTCTCTCTCTCTCTCTCTCTCTCTCTCTCTCTCTCTCTCTCTCTCTCTCTCTCTCT
>JBBPCW010000106.1:19476575-19496019 GCA_037974425.1 Phenacogrammus interruptus
TGTGTGTGTGTGTGTGTGTGTGTGTGTGTGTGTGTGTGTGTGTGTGTGTGTGTGTGTGTGTGTGTGTGTAAGAGAGACAGAAGTTGTGTGTAAGTGCTCACCCACAGGCCTGCTTCTGATTGTCTAGTTACATCATGTACAGCTGAAGGAAACTGTCTCTTCTTATTAGCCGTGCTCTAACAGGGTTTAAAGTCTTGCCAGCATGAGGGGTAGCCCACCTCTTTAGCCCACCGTGTGTCCAGCCCTTCTGCTACCGGCTATCACTGTGCTTGAACACTGTGTAACAGAAATAACCTTACCATCCAAACACGCACATCTATAATAGATACTCATTTTAAAATTTTAAAAGTTAAGCCAACATTTGGATGTCGTTGAGAACCATTCCTTTAAGAATCATCTAAAAGTTTTGAAGGTACACTACATTCACTTTGTATATGTGTAATGTATTAAATTTGCATGTGTGTGCCTGTTTATAACTTAAAAAGGACAATAAAATATGTAGAATCAAAGTAGAAAAAAGTAAATTTAGTATAAATAATACTAAACATGTTGTGCATATTTGTATGCATGTTTCCCTAAGATACTGAAGACACGCCCCTCAATTTTGCACTTTTTTTCGGGTAGTTTATAGCACATTACTGTCACTCATCTGAACCGAGTGTTAAAGTAGATGTGTTGTCTGAGGCGTCACATGACTTCCCGTGCAATGCTAGTATGTAAAGATAGTTTAAATAAAAAATAGTGGAACAGATTAAAGTTCTAATCTGATTTCGTTTTTATTCATCATTTGGTTTTATGTCACACGTAGGGATACTGGCCAGCTAATAGTTTTATAAATGCTGTGTTTGACAAATCTGTGTTGTTCTGTCTTTTTAGCTCTACCTATACAGTTATGCACTCTATGGACAAAAGTATTAGGATGCATTACCATTACACCAACAGGGACGTTAATGACACTGCATTCAAATAAATAAACTTTAATATGGAGTTGGTCCCCCTTTGTAACAGCTATAACAGCTTCCACTCTTCTTTGAAGGCTTTCCACAAGATTTGTGCCATTTCATTTCGTAGAGCATTTCTGAGGTCAGGCACTGATATTGGACGAGAAGGTCTGGCTCACAATCTACATTCCTGTGCATCCCCAAGGTGCTGGATGGGGTCTGTGTGGCCAGTCGAGTTTTGCCACACCGTATCCATCAAGTCATGTCTTTATGGAGCTTGCTTTGTGCACTGGGACACAGTCATGCTGGAATACAAAAGGTTCTTCCCCAAACTGTGTCCACAAAGTGGGAAGCATGGCATTGTTCAAAATGCCCTTCACTGGAAGTAAGGAGCCTTGCCCAAACCCTGGAAACAGCTTTGTCTCAATATTTTTGTCTATATAGTGTAGATCAGCACCCCAGCTAGAATGGGAAATTCAGCATGAGCATTCAGGTACCCTGTACTGTATTGCCCAGGGAAAACAGTGGGTGAGACCACGCAGGTATAAAAAAAATTTCAAATCCTTTTGCCTGAACAGATGTTACTGTCTCTTATCTTTCCAACAATTACTCTTCTCATTTATCTTACAAAGTCAGTTGCTTGTAGGCTTCTGGCCTGCAGTTCACCAATCTCAGCTTTGTTATTATAATATAAAGCATAAATTTGACCCGAGATCAGCAGCTAATAGTAACAGATAGTGCTGCCACAATGCTCACTGTGAGCCTGTGGTGGTCAGTGGCTATTGAGAATGATGTGAAGCCTCATAATAAAGACACAAGTCCTATTCCTGCTACGCAGAGGTCACTCCTGCTGCAAGACTTAGTTCAACACAGCTGGACGGTGACAGCAAAAGGTCTGCAGAACCCAATGGTGCTGTAGTCTGACTCACACTCCCTCTGGTTTACTCTGCAGTTGTTTAGAGAGTGAAACTGTTTTGTAGAGTATCTCAGACAACAATAGTGAAGTCTGGTTGTCAGATTTCTGCTGAATGTTTAATGTATCGATAGTTTATTTATTTATCTGTCTCTTTTCTACCCAGCCTGTTGCTTCATATGTTTGTCTAGTCCACACATTCCCAGTACTGGTCCTGGGGTATACAGTACTTTTATACTGCTGTAAAGTGAATAAAACTGTTTCAAATATTTAGTGGATTATAGGCCCAAAAACAGTGGCGGACCACAATCAGCCCCCAAGTTACAAACAATAGACAAACTGTTATTAATAGTATAATTATTGTTGTATATATATAATCGTATTGTTATTCACTAAACAACGTTTCGTTCCAATGCATCCACATAACTAGAGTATAAAACAAGCCTAAGTTTGATGGCAATTCTGTTCCCTTTGTGCTGTAGCTCTGTGCTGCCCTATGATCTGCTACTCTGTGTTGGATACCCACTGGTAGCAAGTTGTTGTGCTTCTCTTTCAGTGTACAGTAGGCTTTAGCTGGTATTGTGTTCAGACATCTCATAGTTCTTCTGTATGAGAATGTATAATGAAAGAAGCCAATTTGCATGTATTCTTTTATTTTAGTCATGGCAATGGGCCACTCTCAAGGGCAGGGCACAGAGAAACCACCCTTACCTGCTGTTTGTACATTTAACTGTTTCCTTGCTCTAGGCATGTTGGTAATTAGAGGTTGGTAATTAGCTGATTGGTTGGATCAGATGTGTTAGAGTGGGGAAAGCACCAAATGATGCAGGACAGGAGTGCGCAGAACCAGAACTGTGCGTTCTTAGGCTGGACTATGGTGGTTAGTAAGAGGTCAGCTTTCTTTTTCTGTTTTAGCCTTCATGTCTCATTTTTATAGTATTTCTCTGGTATTTTGGCCTAAAGCATTTTCCGCGTTGTTTATTATTAATGGAAAATAATGGAAAATAATCTATGTCTTTCTGTATCTGTCTCTCTCTCCCTCTCTCTCTCTCTCTCTCTTTCTCTATGTACTCCCTGGCATGAGCCAGCCATCTGTCAGTGCAGAACCTCTCAAAGCATTTCCCAAACATTTAGAGCAGCATCCACAAAACACGATCGCTCAGGTGT
This sequence comes from Phenacogrammus interruptus, assembly GCA_037974425.1. NCBI lineage: Eukaryota > Metazoa > Chordata > Actinopteri > Characiformes > Alestidae > Phenacogrammus > Phenacogrammus interruptus. Next base: position 19,479,597 of record JBBPCW010000106.1, read on the forward strand.
CACTCAGGTCGATGTAATTACGCCCGGAGCGGTCAGGCAATAAGTAGCCGATATTGGTCTAATGCTCTGGCATTTCATTTCTTGTCATTGCTCATGTGCAGGGGGAGCAGCATCAGACCTTTCAGAAATAGCTGCGGGAACAGGAGGGGGAACACAGGCGCAAATGAAGAGCAGTGGCATCGTTGACTCTTAGTTATTTATTGGATTTCCACAAATAATCTGCTGTCAGAGAGCCCAGCTGTGGAGCTTTAGTGGGGCTGGGGAGGAGGAAAAATTAAAGCTGACACACACTGTCTCAAACACACACACACACACACACACCCACCCACACACACATCTGCACACACGCACCCTATGTGAGGAAATTACAAAATGTTCCCATTCATCATCACAAGACGACTTGCAAGTGGGGAAGCATGCAAAAAGCACTGCTACTCTCTCGCTTTCCTCCACCTCTTTTTTCAATGTCTCTCCACCCTTTCACTCAAACCAGTGAAAGAATGGCACCATGAGGAATTTCCATTTTCAACCTGCTTTCAAATTTAAAGCCTGATGCAACACCTGTAACACGTTGCCTTGCCGTTCAGGGAAATGTACGCCAGGGCTCATATTGCCCTCCCAAATTACTTTACCTTCACACCACTTCATCGCCCGCATTCAGATTTTCCTCTCCGTCAGGTTGACAGCCCAATGGTCCGTTAAATCGGCTATAGGTCTGAGAACGGCTATGAACACCAAGCGGCACTTTCCACGTCTTCCACAAGGCCTAAAACATCAGCAAAATGAGCCTAATTTTCTATCATTTCAAAAGGTTCCTGTTCAGGCATTTTATAGTGGGCTGGAAAAGAGCAACCTCACTGAGCCTTTAGCTTTCAGTGGGTTTTTGCTTCTACAGCATGAGCTGAAAATAAATCCTTTTTCCACATATTTGAAGATTGAAACTAACAGAAAAGACTTATGACTTTGACTTGGACTCAAAAAGGGCCAAAGTGAAAGAAAGCTGCTGTTCCGACTGCAGATTGTCTACTTTTCATGCAAATGGACTAATTTCCTGTCATAGACATGCCAGAACTGCATCAGAAGCATTCGGATTCATACCAGCAACTTTGTCAGTAATTATGATTATGTTTTGCTTATTTTATTTTGAAGGACAAGTTAGACAAGTGTAAGTAGAATACAAACGAGAATCAGTAAGCTCTCTTCATGCAGTCTTTGAACAGTCTGTTTAAAATAAAAATAACTTCCGTTGACATTTTGTTCTCTTACACAGTGAAATGAATGCTTTGTTAAAGCATGGCACATATGTTTAGATACTTTTTGGGGCCACTGAAAATCCTGTTATTAGGCATATTGGGGGGGTGCTGGAGTCTATCCAGTCCCTCATAGGGCCAAAAAGGGAATGTCCTGGACAGATCACTAGTCCATCCCAGGGCAGATGCACAGACAACGTGGCAATTAAATAAATGTATTTATTTTATGGAGCGAGTGTCCCACCTTACTTTGTAATTCATGTATTTTTGAAGGCACCTTGACTCAACCATCGACTCTAATGCTGACTGATAGGCCAGTAAGAAGGGAGGAGGGGTTGAGGCTGTAAAGGTCACCTGCGAGAATAAAGTGAAGCTGGAAAACAGCCTCGGCTGCTGTGGCTGAATTACCACATTTAAGTCACGAGGCCCTGCGTGTTAAGAAGACGGAGATGCTCTGAATGAGGAGTTCCATGTAGTCCGATTCAGGCCGATGCACTGTGACAGCCTGACAGGAAGTGCTGAAATGCTCCAGAGGCTGAGCTGTCAATCACATGCAGCTAGCCCAGCCACATCTCACGCAGGCTGTCTGCACATCTGTCTCTTAACATGTAGCATTTATAGGAAATGATTAAAAGGAAACTTTTGTGTCAGTCTTCATACTAATGATCTGTCCAGTCTGAAACTTCCATGGTAATTTCAGGAGATCAGCAGATAATAGTCTTTATAGGGCCACATTAGTGTCACTCTGTTCTGTCAGCCTGTTCTTTTCTATACTGTATGTTATTTTTGTTTATTTAAATTTGGGGGGTTTTAGATATGAAATTGTACAACAACAAAATGACAGTCCAGAAAACTTTGTGTTCTGTTGCTTAAATAACTATTTTATACTTAAGCACATACCTTTCAAGTAATAATGTATATTTTGATTGATTTGACTTTTGCATTCTTTTTATACCTCCCATTGTGGGGTATGTGGCGTTTCATGTGGTCTCCATATATTTCTACCCGTGTATTACCTAGCCTCTTTGTGACCATTCAGTGTTTGTCTTCTTTATCTAATTAAAATCTGCCCTTGGAGTAATTGATGTGTGTGCATGTACATACTGCTCATAGTAAAATGGATCAGCATCTGGAATAAAGGCATTCTCCATGCTAGTTTACCATCACTGATTAAAAATGCCATTCATGCTGGCTTTATTGTTGGATCCAGGGTTTCTGAGTGTGCATGTGCTTACATCCATAGAATACCACTCGTCCTTGGTATTTCAGGGTATTTCATCTTGGAACACCATTGAGAGAATATATACTTATATACATATATACATGGCCTTTATATAGTATTAATAGTAATAATACGTCTTTTGAGTTTGAGTTGTGATACAGATTCCACGGCAATGATGTAACCCGAATTTTGGTGTACGTCAAAACACACTATTCTTTTGAGTCACTTATCTAAGCTAACACAGTGGTAAAATCATAAACACAACTAAGCCACGGAAAATGACATAAATTTACTGTACCTGTACTTTTAACAGTCCAAAATGGCATAGGTAAATGTACTGGGGAACGTAAACTCCAACACTCATACGCCGTGTTACTGCATATTGTATGTATTCTTCCGCTGCACGCAACCAAACTAGTTTGCCCACATAGTCTGTAAGTACGAACCCGAAACACTCGTACAATTTTTTAAAAAACCTTAAAAACCTTTTTATTTTTTTTATGGAAGTGAGCGTCGTCAACTTGGGACATTGTATGTTGTAGCCCAAGGACCCATGTAATCATGTACTATTCTTTTCTATTGCCCTTTTGTGTAATTTTTCAGCAAATTCTGTCCATTTCTTTCCAAAAATGATCCTGAGCCTTGAGGTCTATGTAGGATAACAGATATACCCTGTGTATTCTCTTTCTGAACCACTGTCCCCCAGTACAGATGTATTTCCCACTTTAATGCATGGAATGCTCCATAGCGAAGAATAATGTTGACAAGGGAGTGAAATATTCCCTCCAGACCTCCTTAGAATGCAACAAAACAGGGTGGCCATGCTGTAATTCTGTTACCAGTGATTGTGAGAAGGTTTCACTCATTTAGTAGCTAATCTAAAGTCCACAGATGTTCAATTGGGTGTCAGGCAAGTAAAAACAGCTTCAAAGCAAATCTTACAGTGTTCTGCACTGAGCAGTGCTGGAGCTGTCTCTAACTCTGAGGACACACATTTATGTGCACAGATTTACACTACTTACGCCAATAAAGAAGACAAGCCTTGAAGAGATCTGGTGGTAATAATGAACTCTAGTGACTATAGTGAGTTCTGCTAGGAACAAAATCAATAATGATTCACTTCAGTCACAACTTATTTGGCCAGTTCACTGTGAGAAGCATGAAACGCCATGGAGCAAACACAAGCGTAAATGGCCCAGAATGAAGCGCTTATCAAAAGAAAACAATCCGTACTCCTAGAAGTCTAATAGTCTAGTTTTTTTAAATCTGTATGTTCCCCACTCTTTTCATTGTCAGTGACAAACTGTGATAAAATTGTAAAATATAACGTGTGTCTAACTGTTAGGGTGGAATTAAACAGCGTTTTTCAAAATGTCTTCAAGTTTTAGTTGTTAAGATGGTAACAAAGTCATTTAGAGTTCTGATGTATGATGTTGCATTATAGAGAAATCCTCTGATGTCTTTACAGCGGTGGTGATAGAAACCTAGGGTCACAAACCACCAGTGAACCTGCACCCGTCTTTGTTTTATATGTGATGTTGAAGACTGTGGTAAATCTGAAAAAGGTTCTTGTATTCCAATGGTTATGCTGGCATTCGCTATGACTCTGCATGCAGAGAACGCACAAATGAATAGAGTTTGCTCCTCTGGATCTCAACTAGGTTTTCAGACCATGCGAATTGGTTTGCTAGATAATCTAAAAGTCCTGTTAGCATATCTCCTAATGAGAAAACCCTCGACCTGTACAGCTCGGCTTAGCATCCCTGATTGCCTCGACAATGTCATCTCCACCTCGCACACTCAAACACACACAGAAAGTCAGTCCACACCAAGTCACGCACTAATTAACTCAGAAAGCACTGGCTCTGAAGAGTGCCTGTTAAACATTGATCGTGGTGGGCAATCTTTGATGCAGGGATTCTAATTAATTAACCATCATGCAAAGCCATCCGTGGGTGTCCGTGATGGGATGTGGCTTTCATGCAGAACACTGACCTAGGGCCCCATCAGCCAGCATCGGGAGGAGAATAAAATGACTGCTCGTCGATTAGACCTGTCACTCAGCCATGATGTAATGATAGCATTTGGCCCTCAGGTTGCATATTCCAGTTATGCAAGGTGAGGAGACATGGCTGCTTTCCTCAGGGCCGCACTAGCCGCTTCTAACGTATGGGTGGTTACTGCTTTGTGCACAGATGCATACCTAATGAATGGGTTTATGTTGTCGCTGTCATTATATATCTCTGGAATGGTAACTACTGGAGCAGAGAAAAAAATCTTTTTCAACAAACATTTCATTCCTGTTCCGTTCACAGTCATAGACCAATTGGTCTATTCATTAGAAATTCCCAGATTGATGAAAATAACGTGCCACACTGATCTCAAAAGTAAATAAATTAAGAGTTGGCAACTGTGAGACACGTTCACATAATGCAAGCAAAGCACCTGTTTATTACTCCATGGTGAAGAAATTCTGAATGTGCACCTCTGTTTCAGTATTCTCCACACTGTGCCTAGATGTGGCTTTATACTTTCATGAAATTGCTCACTTTACAGGGGAATTATATTGCTTTTTCAACATTTCAGCACCAAGTTGTGTGGGTTTGTTTTGTTAATATCAGCATAATTTAATGGGTAATATGTCAAAACAAAATCCTTCAGATTGGTTTAGCATAGAACGCCCTGTTCTAGAGAATCTTAATTACTCCGAATTGTTAATAGCGGTGTTGAATGGAACCACCATTCTGAACTGTTGAATGTCTCTTGAAGCTCCGACACGAAACGTTATTACATGAAATGATTATGAATACACTGCCTGACGCTGGTGACATTGAATTAGGATTGTTTTAGGCCCGTGAACCAAAAAAATTAATTAATGGTTTAGGTGCTATAAAGAGTTCTTTGACCAATGCTTTGAGCATTTTTTAATGAGATGTGTGTGTGAACAAAAACTTTACAGAATGTATGGGTTCTCTATCATTACTCTTATTATGTGGAGTTCTTTCATACTCACACATCATTTGCAAATAGTGGTTTCTCTATGGTATTACCTTTATCTATAGGAGGATAACACTATTTCATCATTACTTGAGGTGGTTTTGAATAGCAAATGTCTACAAGAAAAAAAAAACATCATAAGCAGAGGTCAGTTCTGACTGGTTGATGAATCGTAATTATACTTTCATTATGTTATACATTTGCACACCTAATCCTTACTTCTAACTGTGATTCCGATACTCTGATTCTGGTAGCTATATGGAAGGCTCCATTTGAAAAGGAGGGACGCCTTTCCATCACTCAAAAAATAATCATCCCACTTGTCAAAGTCTTACCATTCCGTTTGGATTAATGTCATTATATCACCTAAGTCATTACAAGATTGTCACAGTTTGTTTATGTGGTTGGGTCCAGTTGATAACCCAAAATAGATTCTAATATAATGGTAACATGATTGTTGTTTTATTTCCCCTACCCCACCATCCCTCTCAATCACTGTCCTTTACTCAGATGTTCCTTTACTGAACAATCCACATTGCAGACACAGTTTTGTCCTCTGTTAGTCAGGAAGAAAGCAGAGTATTACATTTATTTTAGGTTTGAAGGGGTTTTCTTTTCCTTTCGTCATGTAAATAAGTCCTTAAATTCATGATCTTAATATTCTATACTGTATATGATAATATTCAATATTTTTATTTATATAATCAAGATGATGAATGCTCTCTTTCGGTTTATATAATAAAGCCGATTTAAACAGGGGAAGAGAGTTAAGCAGGGGCCTTGCTGTATAGTCTCTTTCCACTAATGTAATAGGCTGTTTGAGAAAAGTTTAGCAATTACATTGCATTACCATCTTGACATTTGTGACTAATTTGTTATTTTCAAGCAGTAGGTTTTTGTGTAGTTCAAGGCTACAGTAGATAATTAAGGATGGCTGTGATAAAAACATTCATTACAGAAGGTTCTGCTATATTGCCAACAGAGAACACCCCCAACACATGAATTTTCATGGAAGCTCAAGAAAAGAGCTTAAGAAATACTTTGTTTAAATCCGCAGACCTCTGTTATGGTTTTAGCTGCTGAAAGGAATTAAGATTAAAGCTGCAGATGGTAAGATTTTTTAAATGTTTAGCTGTATATTTGTCTGCTTGCAGCTATAATCCTCCCTCCCCATGCATTTAATAGAGTCTAATAGATTTGGACATACTAATATCATGCACCAACTTAGCGTGATTCTATAAAGTTCTCTTAAATGCAACTGGCAGAAGTGCACAGAAGATTCTGTCCCTTTGGAACTATCAGATGTTCATTGGTTTCAGGGCTTCTGTAGTGATGCCGTTGTTCATTTGCTAGTGTTTTTAAGCTTGTGGTTGATGTTGTGGATGGAGCTAGAGATTTGTTTTGTTGTGAAAGCTTCTTTAGTCTAAGACCACCCCCCCTCAACTGCCCCCTTGCAGACTGCAGTTGATGATGAGTGGGGATGAATGAAGGTAGTTACTGTCCCATTCCCTACAGCACATCCAAGTCTATGAGAAAAGTGCAAATTCTCCATCATTCATTTCCAACACACTGCACACACAAGTCATAAACCCAGGACCGAAATGTGTTTGGGCCATACATGATGACTCTTCCTGGAGAGATGATGACTGATAGCTTTTCCTGCAGCCAGATCATAAGTGCTGGTTCGGTGGTGATGACACCACCATGTGACTACATTGTTTTGACTTATGAATTATGTCAGAATGGTGGAATTTCTTGTGACAGCACTATTTTTAGTCAGACACGCTACTGTAAATGCAAATAATGTATCATACTGAAGATGTGTGTGGTCGTATCTGTAGACAAGAAAATATTTTGGGTGTTGTTACATTTGGATGGTTCCCTCAAGTATTTTTTAAGTGTTCTGTATACGAAAGTCAAAAAGCCAAAAAAGGACTAAATGTTGCGTAAACTTTAAGCAACATTATGTTGCGGAATGTTGCACATTTAACTACAGTTGTACAGAAGGCAATGGAAATACCCCACAAAGGCAGGAATACATCCTGAGACTCTACAGCCTCCTTAGCATTGCCCTCCTGCAGCGTGTGTGTATCCAGAAGTCTCTTTCACCAGTCTAACCCTGTCACCCTGCTCTATAAATAGCCCTGGAGCAAGTCAAGTCCTGACTCCAGGTGGCTTACTGACAGCCTGGGGCTATCGGCACAAACATGGCTGATCTCCAGTACCTTCACATTACAGGATCAGCAGAAAGGGGCTGTTTATACCAGCAGACAACCACACACACTGTCTACTGTCCATGTCTGAAGTATGACCAAAAAGAAGCACTGGAAATCACATTTACAAAGTTTTAGTTGATCTGCCAAGTTTGGTGTCCAAATTTTGCTTCTTAACTTTAGAACTGCAGCTACAAGGCCTGCAAGAAGTCAATAGCCATCAAAAATGTTGTCAAAATTCATCCCTCAAGCATTATCTCAACCCACTCAAACTGCCTCCAGCTCTTCATTAAGGTGGTGGAAGCTCATGGACGTGGTTTAGGACTCTATTGAGGGTTAGAGCCAATGTTACACATCAGCATTTACTTACATTTATGGAGAAAGCAATGGAAATGGGCAGTTTGTTCCAAAACAAACATACATAAATACATTTACATAATGAATCAGTGCAAAATAATGATTTTTCTTGCAATAAATCCAGGCTTCTGCCAGTCGTTTTTTAAAAATATGTTGTTTTTTAGTACATGTCCCTTTTCATTGCAGAAACTATGAAGAAAATAGGCTTAATGTGTCCAGAGGCGAGTTTCTAATGTGTAAAAACACACTCTTGATGTGCTTGGCTCTGGCACTCTGGGCTGGTGTGTTTTTGTGTGATGACGCGGAGTGTGCTTTGGGTTGTTATTTGGTCTGATTGCTGCTGTTCATTTTTCAGGAGATGGGAACCCCAAGGAGAGCAGTCCATTCATCAACAGCAGTGATCCAGAGAAGAGCCAACAGTATGATGGCAAAAACATGGCCCTGTTTGAGGTATGCTCACGCACCCCCCCCCCCCCTTCCCCCCGACACACACACACTCACACTTTACACCTACAGCTAGTGCCGTCCTTTTAGTGTGGAGTGCCAACAATCGCTCGAGTGAGTAATTGAATAAAGGGTTTGGCAGTGATTAATAAGGGTAATTAGTGTTTGAAGGGCAGTAAGTAAGACCACAGGAAATTGAACTGCACAGGTTAATGTCATCAAACTAGGAGCTCTTTAGGAGAAAGACACTTTTTCCAAAATAAAAGAGGCAGGGAAGGACATAATGCACTTGAATGGCAATTGCCCAGCAAGGCCTGTGCTTGACAATGACTTTGCATTTTCATGTTCATGTAAATGGTTGTGTCGACTATTTAAATATACTACAAGCTTTAGCTGTTTTCCATTGTTTACAATTATTCTTCTTGTTGGTTTTGCTGTTTCATTCCTAGGTTCTGTTGATGCTTTACAAAGCCACCTTGAGTCAAGGTTGTCTAGTAATTTGCCAATCTACTGATGTTAAGAAATGCCAAAGACTTTTTTAGTAGTATTGCTAGTAGAGATAGAAGTAGCAGTGGAGGAATTATATTAGTAGTAGTGGTAGCTTTGTTAACCTACCACTTCTATGGTAGGTTCTTCTATACTTCTGTATAATTATGACCTAAAATATTATTGGCTTTTATACAATTAAAGTAGATAAGGAGAATCCAGTTACACAAAGGAGATGAAAGTGTACTTTGCTGGTATGTTATTTATTACTTTTCAATATTATAAATCTGTGAGCAGCAAAAGTATGAGAGCAGTTCATTTGAAGAGGAAATTACAATCAATGGGATGACAATCAGATGTAAATGGGCACTTTTTGTACAGAACAGGGATCTGTCAAAGTCAGCTCTTCACAATACTTGAATATGGCAATATATTATGGGACGAAAAGGAGATTTCTGAGGACCTCAGAAAAATAGTTGATGTTCTCCAGGCTAGAAAATGTACATAACCCTTTCTAAAGAGCTTGAACTACACCAATCCGCAGTCAGACAGAACCAGTAGAGCAACAAAGAAAACTAAAAGAGCAAGATGTGTAATAGTCAACAGAGTCACAAAGGAACTTCTATAAAGTACTCTAGTTGATTTTCAGCCCAACGCAAAAATCACCCTCTTTGGATCATCTGATATTTTGCTTAATAGAAATCAGTGAACAGTTTGAAGTAATGTTTGGTTTCCAACTGTGGAAGTCTCCTGTTGCAAAGGCTATTGGTTAATGTTCATGAGTCACTGAAGGAATGGGCCAATAGTGCAGCACTGATGAACAGTTTCTGAAAATGTTTAGCTGCAGTCATAGCTGCACAAGGGGGTCACACCACATACTGAAATCAAGGTTTACACATCTTTGCTACTCACAAATATGTAATATTTGATCATTTCCCTCAATAAAAAAGTTTAATATTTTCATCTCATTTGCTTAACTGGGGCTTCTCTGAAATCTGATGATGTTTCAGGTCATATTTGTGCAAAAAATGGGTTCACAAACTGTCAAACATTACTGTTAATATTGGTAATGATAGTTTAAATAGAGGAGGAAGTATTAGTGTTAATGGAAAGGTGCACGTGTGTGTGTTGCAGGAGGAGATGGATACTAGCCCCATGGTATCCTCTTTGCTCAGCAGCCTCGCCAACTACTCCAATCTGACACAAGGCAGCAAGGAGCACGAGGAAGCTGAGAACAACGAGGGCACACGCAAGAAGCCTGTTCAGGTAACACACTCTCTCTCTCTCTCTCTCTCTCTCTCTCTCTCTCTCTCTCTCTCACACACACACACCTACACTCACATCAGTCTCATCTTCTCTACGTCTCTATGCCATTTATTTTGACGTCTCTCAGAGGTGTCAGAGAACACAGCTGTGTTCTGGTCAGGTCGATGCTGTAATATCACCTCAGCCTTCTCCTTCCTCACTAACTTTTGACCTTTGATCCAGATGTAGTCTGGGGTGAGGGATTTCTCATTAGATCGACTGTACTATTCTGGTCTGACAGATTCGAATACTCGCTTTCAGTTCTGTCCTCTCTGTTTGTCTCTCTGCCTTCTGTCTGTCTTGCTCTCTTTTTTCCTCACTAAACGTACCTCTCATATCATTCCCATCCTCTATTATCTTCACTGGCTACCCTTCCATAATCACTATAAAGATCTTCTGTGTGCTTTTAAAGCCCTTTATGCTCTTACTTCCTATTATATACAAGACCTGCTACTTCTCTTCACCATGTCCTGCACATTAGGTTCAATGGACTCTGGTTTACTTGCAGTACACAAATACAGACTGTCCTCTATGGGATGCAGAGCTTTCTAATTTATAACCCCAAAACCTTAGAAACACTACTTCCATTTCAAAATTCAAGTCATTTTTTTCTTTGTGTTTTGACACTGTGTCTGTCTACTCTTGTTGTTATGCAGTATATATTGTGAGATTATTATTTGTAGGCTTTTGCTTCTCTGCAAAGTATCGGTGGGTTTGAGAATGATGCTATATAAATTATACGTATTATTATTGTTATTATTACTACTCTACTCTCCTCATCGTCGTTATCTGCTCTCAGCTTTTTTGTAGCTACTGAATGTGATGATACATGGAAACATTTAATAAAAAATGATCATGCAATCAGTCATACATTAAACAAAATCTATAGATTTTCACAGTTTACACAAAATGTTGAAAGACTTCAATGTTCTGGACAGGGACCATCTCCTTTTTCTCCCTAACTGGTAGGTTGATTTCCATTGCAGAAGCTCCACTCATCTTTCCCTACAATGCAAAGGAACAGGGAACACCACAGCATACCATCATATTCACGCATGTTCTACCACTTTCGCTTTTCTTCAATAAAGCGGCGACAGTTCCCTCCGAGGTCATGCGAAATGCCAGTGCTGAAGTAAGGATTAAAGAGTGAAGCTTGGCACACTCTTTAGCTTCAGCTGTACGCAAAGTCTGCAAAGGCGGGAAACGGAGAAAGGGAGAGGGGGAGAGGATTTGTCCTCTCAACGCGATTGAAGGGAGAAGGATAATCTTCCCCTCGTCTTGAACTTAATTAGCTTGCGGCACAAAACTGCTCCTCTCCAATCAGCCTCCTTTTTCAGAGGGTCAGCGGCACGTGCTCAAGAATACGTGTGGGGAGAGGGGGGCATTTCATCCCGCTCCCTTTTCTCTTTTTTTAAATTCACACATTTCTTAAATGCTTTATTCAAAGACGTTCTGTCTGTCTGTCTCTCTCTCTGTCTGGTATTTCTCTTTGTCATTCTCCCACACATTTGTTATAAAAGACGTTCCCACCAAAAGTCTAAAACTATGCTTAAATGAATAAAGATGTTTTACTGCCAGATGAGTTATGTTGTTAGTGTGTACACTGTTTAATCTGATGACTGTGTGACGACCCTCAGTAGCTATGTTAAACAAAAGCTAAGCTGAGTTGCCAACTTAGATCGATCTGTAATTTATTGCTAGACATCTTTTCAAATTGAGTAGCAAATCTAGTTGCCTACTTAAAGTTTAGCATACTTGAGATGACATCATGACGTTAATAGTTTGGACTCCTTATTCACAGAAGGTGCTGTGAATAAGGTCTTCCACATAATTCAAGGTTTTAGGAATGAAAACACTCTTCAGATGACCAGGATAGCATGTGTCTGAAGTTTTACCTTTCTTAAGACCATTACACATCAACGATGAGATATGTGAAACTACGTGAACATATGAAATATTCAAATGGCTACTTTCCTTTTTGGAAAAGTGAAAGGAGAATGGAGAGTACCACAAGTGGAGGAAAAACAAATAATCTGGAAGAGCTTTTTATTAGTATGTTAAAAGGTCCTATTTGTTGGAATAGACCTAATCTGCCACACACCCAATATGTTATATGTTGTTGCCATAGCATGACTTGGATTGGTTCAAGTAAGTTCATATCATGTCCAAAACTTTACAAAAATGAGCCAAATAAAGTTGCTTTTGTGCAAAATCTGAAAAATCACATTTGGTGCGCAAGATACTTTCATCTGCAAAAGTATTTATACTGGAAAACACATTTTATATATCCCTGTGTTGCACTAAAAAGTTATACTGCTGTGCTACCAATAATGCTGTATTCAATAACATACACATGAGTGGGGCAAGGCACAAAGTGCAGGTTCCTTTGGATGGAGTTTAATTACAAAAAAATAACTGAAAACAAAGAGGCACAAGGCCCTAACTAAAGCACACTAAACACAAGACACATGAGGCACAGGAAGCATGCGGACTATGATGAGGGTTGACCAGCAAATGATACATAAACTCTAGAACTTAAATATTAAACACACTCTTATTCAAACCAATCAAAAAGCCCATCATTCTAACAAAAACACAGGAGAGCTGACAACAATGACTACAGACACACATATACGCCCCTTTAGTTCCCTAAAAAAAAAAAAAAACAGTCACAGAGCACAAAAAAACTCTTTACAGAAAAACTCAGGGGGTGTTTAAATTTTGGTATATGTCTAAACATTTAATTTAATACTATTATATTAAAAAATATATTTCAGACTATTATATTAAAATGGCTTTAATATAATAGTAATGACGGATGTGGCTTGCCCGTGCCATTCTCATGGTAGGGTAATTCTGAGCTTTTAATTAATTAGGGAGGCGGTTGCTGAGCAGTGATTAGTTGAACACTGAGTCAGTCAACTTTAATATTTTGTTTCATATCTACTGTTTAAAGTTAAAATAATAATAGTAAATTAATTGAACATTTGAATATAGAGTGCAATGCTGAACTAGTTGTGTTTTCATGCCCAACTGTCTCTTCATCAGTTTATCTAGCGGTCTGTCTTTTACACACTGGAAGTCAGGTTGCATTAGTGACAATTTTACATCTCACTTATCACTGAGAACTTCTCTTCATTCTACCCTCCAACACATCAATGCTGTTCTGTTCAAGGTCAGAAAGAAACACAGTCGTGTTTAGAGACAACGACTTCCAAAGCCAAATCAAATTGCATATGGCGAACCTGCCATTCCTCCTTATACGCCGAGCCATGGCTGAGGAAAATGGATCAAACTGAAGGTGGAACGATCTTGTTCTGCTTCACTGTGTCCTGGAGCGAAGGTCTTCCTCTCCTCCTTCTTCCTACCGCTCTAAAGCTCCTCGTTAAAATGCAGCAAGTCTCCCCACTGTGATTAATGTCATGTCATGTTGCTCTGGCTGCAAGCTTGATTGTGCTGATAATTGTGAAATTTTACACTCTGTGCATATTTACGCTGAAAAAGAAATCGGGATGTGTTGGATGTGGCGATGGGGTGGTAACAGGGGCTGGATTTTTTTATCTTTTAGCAAGATTCCTTGAATAGTCGCAATTATGCCCGATGTCTTTTCCTAACCACTTTTCCTTGACCTTGATGGAAAATGAAGTAAGATGTGAAGGAGAATTCAAGGAAAAAGATTACACTAGTCTATATAATTATGCGATGGTGGATGTTATTTATGTGGGGTTGCTGTCATGAAATTAGATGTAGTTTTACTATGTTTTGTCACGCAGGCTATAAAAACGCAGAAAACCTGGTGAAAAAATATTACTTCACTGCAAATGTTGCAATGGCAACATATATGATGATCTACATCTTGTCTTTTTTCCTTAAGGTTCAGGGTTCAAAATAAGAGTTAGTATTGTGGCGAGCATGAGAAAGAGAGTCGACAGACACTTGGAATCTTCCAAAAACTCTCGGTTTTATTGTCCACTTTTACAGCCTGCAACCAGCCAACACTTTCACGTCTAGCTCCAACGCTAGCTGCACCCCAACTGAACTGTTTGCCCACGAATCTCCTCCCCAAACACACTTTTCCCGTCCAACGGCCACATTTCAAAACCCCAAAGGCTCATGGGAGGCAGCTCGTCACACAGCCCCCTCCGAGGGGGTGTACCATCCACGACCACCCCACGAGCCTAACACACAGTCTTGAGACGAGCTGACAGGTTCTGTCTACGGGGAGCTCGTGGTGTGTTCCCTTGGGCAGAACTCAAGCTCTCACCACTCGTTTCCCGCCCACCTTGGCCTACCTGTTCACCCCGCGACTCAGTCGCTTCAGTGTCCTGCTCCTCTGAGTCCCTCGTACCGGCCCGTGGTCGATACGGAGCCAGTCTGTCTCTGTGCAAAACGACCACTTTGCGGCGGCCTCTCAGTCGCACCCGATACATCACTTCCCCCACCAGCTCTACGACCTCTCCAGGTTCTCTCCAGCAACTGTCCAATTTCGGACTCTGCCCCTTTTTCCGCCAGGGGCAGTAAACCCAAACGAGAGCCCGGGGCACGAAATCCTGCCCCCGGCTGCGCACATCATCGGCCCGCTTCTGCTCGCACCGCAGCGTCTCTGAAACCAACCCACTCACAGTCTGGGTGGTAGCCGCCGCACTAACCTCAATTTGCCGTTCCCTTTTTCTCAACTCTCCGCTCGGCCGCCTGACTCTCGTCGTGCCCCTCACTGTCCCTCAGCAACAGCTCTTGGACTGCTTGACATGTCTCAGGGGACGGGCGTTTTCTCGCAGCCACGTGCAGCTGGCCCGCCATGACATCCATGGTTGCTTCCAGCTTCTCCAGCGCGTCCAGCCCCAGAATGCAGTCTTCCACCACATCTGCGAGCCACACCTCATGCTTGACTGCCACCCCTTTAACAGCGAGAGTCAACTCCCCACCTCTGCTTCTCCAGGCGGCACTCTCCGGTGCGAGGGTATCTTGGGCCTGTAACTCAGTATGGCCTCAACGCGCACTGTCTCCGCTAATGCTGCCCTCAGGGACCACGGGGCGATGAGCCGCACATGCTGTTGCAGGCGTTCGGGCGAAAGCGCTTGCAGGAAAGCATGCAACGGCAATTCTTCTTGCACTGACGGTGAGAATCATGGGTAAGATCCCTAAATCTCCGACGAGCGCGCCACACGTTTCTGGCCAGTCGAACCTCTGCCACAACGCCGCCACCAGCCGGTTTAAGTCCCGCCATGCCTCGTGTGGGCGGTCGACTAAGACCTGCAGCACCTTGCCTTCCAGAGCCATAGCGAGGTGTAACGCTGCCTCGTGTGCCCGCCATCCGTTGTGTTCCACCGCCAGCTCGAACTGTGCCACATATGGCTCCAGTGGCGCCTTCCCGTCAAAGCGCGGTAGCTTGATGGCCTTCCGGGGGTCCAATGGCGCTGGCGCCGCTTCTCCGCCGTCATCCCCGGCTTTGCTTTTCGCCGGGGTGCGGTGATGGTCCGCCGGCCTCCGGACCACGCTGGCACCGTCTGGGCGTTCCGGCCCTTGCTGTGCTTTCTCCGGCGTTTTGTCAACCTCCTCCTCGAGAGCTTCCTCCAGCAGCATGTCGACCTCTTTCTTGAGAGCTGCCATCCCACTTCTGACACCAATGTGGCGAGCGTGAGAAAGAGAGTCGACAGACACTTGGAATCTTCCAAAACCCTCGGCTTTATTTCCAGCTTTCCAAACAGCCTGCAACCGGCCAGCACTATCACGTCTAGCCTCAACGCTGGCTGCACCCTAACTGAGCTGTACCCCGTTAGCTCCTCCCCAAACACACGTTTCCCGCCAAACGGCCCCATTTCAAAACCCCAAAGGCTCACAGGAGCCGGTCCAAACTGTCAGCTCATCACAATATACTAAATTAAACTCATCTATTTAATAAAGGCTTGTCAAATTTGTTTTTTGTAATATTGCCCTCTTGGCAATCATGTAAAACTGAAAAGCAGTGCACACACACACTGAGTCATATCCTCCTGATTACCAGGAAAAAAAATGTTTTCAAATCACTTTTTTTTTTAAATTTCCCATATTATTTGAGAGGTAATGAGAATGCTGCAAACATTTTTTTGTAAAAAAAAAAAACTTTTTATTTTAAAGATAATGAACAATATAATGTGTCCATTACAGTG
>JBBPCW010000106.1:19514386-19527634 GCA_037974425.1 Phenacogrammus interruptus
CACACAAAGTTAGGGGCAGTTTTAATGCAGGCAAAATGTGTATTCGTCATATAAGACGCACCAACTTTCCCACCCCCCCGTTTTGGGGAAGAAAAAGTGCGTTTTATATGGCGAAAATTACGGTAGTTTGAGATGAAACAGCTGTAAAGAAATTTACAGACTGATTTTTTGATGGTGGTGATGAGAACCAGAGCTTGCAACGATATAGAAAATACAGCAATTTTATTTATTATCTTCTAAGGTTTTAAATGTGATGCTGATAATATTGTAATCAATATTTAAAAAAGAACTTTTCAAGGCTCCTGAGGGGTGTATCCTTCTAAACGTTGTACTTGATTGTTGGAAGATCACAAGCTGAATCCCTTACAATACAGCACAGTTGGCCTTGCTCTCCCTGGGTGGCCTTGTCCTCCAATCACACAGTGTGATCCTAGGCAGCGTTTTGTCTGTTAGCTTTTGTAACAGAATTGGCAGTCAGCATTCTCCTCCATTGACATTGCTATCCAATGACATTGTGTAAGTGGCAGTTTGCATTGGCATTTCAAGTGTCTGGGAGGAAGCACATGCTGGCCTTCACCCTTTAAGCTTTGTGGCCTGACATGACATGAGGAGTCCTGGACATGAGTACACTGCAAAAGCAAATCAAAGCACAGATGTCTGGTTCCTATCCCTGTGAACAGTTCTAAGAACTGTGCATTTCACAACCCAATCTGAATGACTTGTTTACCTCTTAACAGCTCAACTATGCAGAAATGTCCCTGGCACCAACACTCACTGAAAGCCTATAGTCATGGAGATGTTTTTTGAACAGACTTGAGGCTGCTGTTTTGGACTTTGGACAAATCTTACAATCTTTTTAACATACAATAGCAAGCAGACACTTGCTGACCATCCTGCCTTCAAATAGGGCTTTTAACAGTTTATTTGTGCAACCACTTCCCTTCCCAATTACTGAGCCAAAATGAGTCCATCGTGTTTGTACCCTTTGGCTCGGCAGCGGAGCTAGATTGAGTTCTGTTTCTGATGTGTCATACGATTGTGTAAACATGCATTCACTGCGGGACGAATGTGCCTGATGCTCTGTTGCTAAGTAACAACAGAGCAGAGCACACCTTGAATTAGTGGAGAGGGCCGCATGTGTGTGGAGAGTTTGATTCAGAGGGTTTATGAACGAGGCCTGCTGTTAGACTCTTTCACCACAGCCGAGCTCGGCCGCTACTGGTTGGTCTATGGTACAGACCATCATCACTGAATCCTGGTTTAGACTGTGGGACACATTTGGGTTTATTATGATACACACTCTGTGTTCTCATTAGCATTCTGGTTGCTCATAATCCTCTCAAAATGGTTTGCTGTAACTCATTCTGCAATATAACTGACTCCCAATGGAAAACAGATGGCTTGATTGGCAGATTTCGGGAACCAGCTGCTAAAACCTCTTTCTAGCCAATCAAGGGCTATATTTTTCATGTCATTAGCATATGGCTTGATGTGATGATAATACGCGTGGCAGTGTATGCATTATTGAGTGTGTATTAGTTGTAATCTGGCGAAAGTGGGCTAGCACTCGCTTGGGTCCCAGGCTGGGCTATCAGATAAAGCACTTAAACAATGAGTGTCTTATCAGAGCTCCTTAGAGAGAGAGACTTGTGCCTATTATGCCTGATTATAGTCTAATGTAGCAAACGCCAGTCCCTGCACACTGCCGAACTTAGGTAGCACACATACACAAAGACAGAACAACTCATAAACCGTACACCAGCACCCTCCGTCTCTCATTTTATTTCAAGTTATTGACTTGCTTGGGATGTTCTGTCCAACTCTCTTGACTTGAACTCTCTACTCTTCATTTAATTCAATACAGTTTAGTTCAGGTAATTTAAATATTTCTTATTGGGTAATTATAAGGCAGATATAAAATACTTGAATTTAAAGTGCACCCACTGCTCTTTCGCACATTTCCATGGAAATGGAAAACTGAATTTTCCTCACTTTTTGACATAAAATAATACATTTTACAACATACCAGTCATTCCTCACTGCATTCTATCCATATATAGAAACTAAGCTGAAATGCTCAATCAATCGAAGTTTGTGTTATGTCACAACAAACAACATATTGAAGCACCCCACTTGAATATAGCCAACAGTGGTTTAGCCATGCCCACTAATTTTCAGGTTATTAATGTGTTGGTTTTGGTGACGTGCCATTCTGGACAGCCAATCAGAACAATGATCACAGTCTTAAAAGCACAGTAACAGAAATCATTAAAAGAGAGAAAAACATGCTGAAAAATACATATGAAATATGCCAGTTTTTGCTAAATAAAACTACATAAAAGTGTTAAGTGATAAGAGTATTTAGAAAAAAAGTATGACGTGGACCCTTTAAAGTTCAAGACGTATTAGAGCAGCCACACTTGAGTATCTTGAGTATCAGCTTAAAGGGCATCCAACATCAGTACATGACTTCGGTGATGCTGTTGTGAACGAATGCAGCCCAGTAGGTGAGGATTTCAATTCAATAAATAAAAATAAATTGAGTTGAAATCTAATGTTAATCCTTCCCAGAATTACAGAGGCTGTAGGTTCAGAAAAGAAGGTGAAACACTCCCTATTGATACCCTTGAATGAGCAGGTGTCGACAGACTTTTGGACACAGTGTGTATGTTCAGTAGCATCACGTACTACTAGTGGTACTGCAAGGGTTAGCATTTGGGGTTCCTGTCTTCTGAATGAGCCTCTCTATTTCTGACATGGACACACGAATAGCCTGCCTAAATGCCATATTCTCTGTCTTTTAGCGCTTTCAGACTGTCAGTGAAATGCACAATATGTCTCCTCTCTCTCTGTCTCTCTGTCTGTCTATGTCTTTCGGTCTTTGTCTCTGCAGGACTCTGTCAAACCAGTGTCATAAATGCATTCTGACCGTCACAGAAATGCTGAATATTTCTCCTCTCTCTGTCTCCCTTTCTTTTGGTCTGTCTCCCCCTCTCTCTCTCTCTCTCTCTCTCTCTCTCTCTCTCTCTCTCTCGCTCGCTCGCTCGCGCGCCAATCAACAGCTTCCTCTCTCTCTGCCTACAGTGTGAAGTCTGTTGAGCTGAGCCTTAATGCTTCTCTGTCCCTGTTCTCACCTCACGCTCCACAGCCCCGTCAGACTCACATGCACATTTCTACTCTCCACTTCATATGCAGTCAGTGTAGTCAGCGTCCCACTGCTGCTTTCACAATCTTTGGAGCTTTAAAAGCTCAGTTTCATTTTTGATTGAGACCAGAAGACTTAGTAGAGAGGACAGGGACAAATAAACAGATTTTAAAATCTGTATGTTGAAATTGTGTTGCAAAAGTAAAGATAGCAAAGATTAAACAGCAGAAAAGACATTTTAGAACAAATCTTTAAACTATTTACTATCTGTACTATCTGTAAACTATTAGGCAGTTTATTTGTAGCTTTTTAGTATCATTTAGTATCTAGGGAGCTTTTAGACTAATTGTACGCTTTCGACATCAGGATTCTGTCATCAATGCAAACAATTCTGATTAAGTAGGAAGGTCACATTTCAAACTATTCAGAGGAAAAGAAAATTCTACCAATTTCTCAAGTTTTCTGCAATTGAAGATCTTCGTGTTTTGTCTTGAAGATTTAAAAAAACAAATCGTGGAATTCCCCATTAATATGTATAGGCGTACTACCACTGACGTACCTTTGAGGAAGGTACCGTCCACACACCGCTGCCTTGCCGCTGCATCGCTGGCTACCCCCTGCTTCACTTGGTGAATGTGTTGAATGCAGAGAACAATTTCATGCTGTGTGCTTTGCAGTGGTGTGTTCACAAATGACAAATGGACATTTTACACTTCCACTTACTATAGATGTGTACACTGTACACACTGTTATCATTCACAGTTTATGATCCTTCTCTGTTCCATTCATGATGGCTCAATGTCTGACCACAGCTGTTGACCAGATATTATTTGGGTGGCAAACCATTTTCAGAACAGCGACTCTGGCATGGCAGCCTGTGGTGCCGGAACGATAATAAAGGGAGTGATAGAGATGCTGAAGTTTTTACACATCATTTTCAACAGGCTGAAAAAATGATCCAGCCAAGAGTGACTTAGAAACTGAACACCAGTGGAAAGCTGGAGGAAACAGAACAGACCGTGTTTCTAATATGTGTTTCTAATAAAGTGGCCATCAAGCCTATACTGACCTTTATGTCAATTTTCTCTAATCAAGTGCATTTCTGCCTTCTCCCTTTGCCTACTTAGACCATGTTAACTGCAATCTCGATGAGTGCCATTGCCACCAACGGAGTTGTACCAGGTAAGAGATGCCCTCCTCTCTCCCTTTGCTTGTGTGTAGCTCCAGTAGCCTTGGCAACCATAACTCTTGCTGATGTCCAGACAGCAATACCCTCAAGGCTATATTAATGCATTCATGATTCTAGCATTAAGCCCTATTCTAATCACAGCCTCAGCCTCACCTCCTGATTGGAGGAGAGCAGGAGTGAGGGCTAATTGCTGGCTTCGGTCCCCCTTTCTTTGTCAGTCACCAATAGGCAGCTATTATTCCCCTAATACTTATGTCCATGATGTGAATGGACCCTCATTGGGACTATACAACAGACATTAGAGGTTGTGATTGTGGGCTATGCCATAGTTTCACGAGGTCACTTGTAGCATGTTTTGAGGAGGGAATGGCCTCGCCTGTGCAACTGACCTGTGTGCATTGATGTGTGTGTTTTTAACAGCTGGAGGTTCCTACTACATGATCTCCCGCTCCCTTGGCCCTGAGTTTGGTGGTGCTGTGGGGATCTGTTTTTACTTGGGAACCACCTACGCTGGGGCTATGTATATCCTGGGCTGCATCGAAATCTTACTGGTAAGAGAACATGACCACAATCAGAATCAGAAAACTTCATTGATCCCAGAGAGAATTGCTAATGCAGCAGCTGCACAGAAACATTAAGGGACAAAGACGAGGACAGTTTACAATCACAGTTAAAATGAAACTCTACATAAAATATTAAATCTTCTGAAAATACTCTGTGATAAATACAAATACACTCTGCTGTATACACAAACAGTGCTGTGGCCAGTAAGAAAAGTGGATATAACTACTATAGATATATTCATACAATTATTCCTGAAGTAGTTTACTAGTTAATACAAATAGTGGTTTGGAGTGGTTCTCTATGCACATAACAGTGACATTGCACATGATAAGACTATTGCACATAATAAAGATATTGCACATGATGATGATTTTGCACACAGTAAATTGCACATCTATGATGGAAAATCTTCAAATACTCACAAAATCACTCAGGACAGTCGATGCAAATGCAATCTTTATTTCTGCAGAGAGAAACACACTAAGGGCAGTCGTCAGTGTTTTATTCGGTCATGACTTCTCCTCTCATCCAACATGACCATCTCTAAAGAACATAAGCATAACGCACATGCACGTTAAGAATAACATAGGAATAACATTTGTCCCTAAAAGGCCATTCATAGCATACATAAGCATTCATATGTTATTCCCTCACAGACAGCCTAAAGCAGAGCAGAATACTTGAAAGTTACTTATATGAATTTAAAGCACACAATTAATACAGTTTTCTATGACACATCTAAGTAGCAGCAGGTTATCGCTCAGATTATTGTATGAATTATCACGCCTCATCAACTTTCCCTGTATGTTAATGGAATTTTATTATAAGTGACTTTTGATCATTTCTACTGGTCCATACATCATGAATTTTCATCAAAGTGTAGAATACAGCTGGCCTCATAAAATTATGTATAAAATTTGAGAGACAAGGTTCCAAGAGCTATAATATATGACTCGACCTTTCGGTTCCTTTGTAAGCTCCAGATTCATTTTTTCAGTACTTTCTCCATCTTGTCTTTTTGTGCTCTTTTTCTTCTGCTACCTCTCATTCCCTCTCTTCTGGTCTCATTTCCTTCCCTGTGTGCTTTTTTCCTGCCTCTGTCGGCTCTGTTCTATTCTCTTCACATATTCTCTCCTTCTTGTCTCTCTCAGGTTGTGATATGTCTCTTTTTCTCTCTTTCGTTGTCTTCATGAAAGAGCAGTTATGTGGATGCTACATTAGTGAACGGGGAAGCGGATGGCATCTCTGGGCTATTTGAGCTGTAATACGGTTACACACACGCAGCCTGAACACACGTGTTCATCAGTGGCCCTCGGAACAGGCTGGTGTCGATCCAGCTTCTAGGTTAATTCCGTCCTCTGGGAGAATGGCGGCTTAGCCAGTGCTGTCAAATGGAAATCTTTCACAGTACTGGGAGACGAACCTCGTTTCAAATAGGAGTTTTATCCGGTTGTCGAAAGAGACACAAAGAGGGCTATTTAAAAGAGTGGAGAAGAGCACTGAGATTATACTTGAATCGTAACCCTGGGAGATATGATATGTTGAATAGGTCACCATGACAACTAGCCATCCAGGCGTGTGTGCATGCATGTGTGTGTGTGCGTGTGTGTGTGTGTGTGTGTGCTCTTGTGCTCATTAAAGCATAAAAGCGTATTCATTTCCATCAAAATTCTTGGGGTTAATGTATAAATGAGTTTAACCAACTATGCAATATTCAAGGCTCACTACAATAAAAGTAGCACTGCTAAATTTGGAAAGAGGCCATAAAGTTCGGCCGGCGACCATTTAGATATATTAAGTTTGTTTTTAGAAAGGCATCTAATGTGGCTTAATGGTAAGTAATTTGGGCGTTTAATTCCACGCTCGGCTGGTTCAATTAGCACCGATGGAACAGAACTGAACAGAATTCCATGCTGGTCATTCATCAGGAGAGAATGACTAGAAGTACGCCTCCCCGCTCTCTAATGGTTTAGCTCTCTGGAGATTTTTCCCATTCTTCTCTCTGAGTTTTTCGCTTGCCACATTACCCTTGAGTTTAACATTTATTCAGGATGAACCCATGACTTTTAGAACTAGCCCTTCAGTTTGGGTTGCAAACACCAAGGGCCCTATTTTGAAGCAAATCATAAAGTGCAAAGCAGAACGAACATTTATAGGTGTATCCAGATCCTTTTTGCTAATTGGACGGCAAGAGAAACAGACTTTTTACCAGTGCAAGGTGCAAAAACTCTCTTAGTTGTTCAGAGGTGTGTCATGGGTGTGACATGCAATAAACCAGAACGGCTCGTCACCTCAACTTTAAAAGGCAGGGGCAGAGCTGTGGCAGATCGCTGTTATAACTGAGGTAAACCAGTTCAGTTTAGAAAATGGACCTGCTTGTGCAACTGGTCCTTTCACATAATTGTATTGTTTAATGAAGCACCAAAATAAGTAAGTAATTACTTCTCAGAATTAGGTATTGATGAGAGGCTGTACATCGTTTAAATACGCATGTGTGTCAACTGGTGAAATAGATAATCATCAATACATTATTCTGAATTACTTGAATGCTTTTTAATGCCACTTTATTATTTGCTTACTTTTTGGTGTTTCATTAAACAGTATGATTACATAGAAGAACCAGTTGTACTCTAATATAAAATTTATTTTAATTAAATTAAATAAATAAATACTACATTTCAAGAAGGGCTGCACAATTATGGCCAAAATGATAATCATATTTTTTATTAATATTGAAATCATGATTATTAATCACAATTATTCATTATTTTTAGGTAATTCATTATTTTTTATTGCACTCTCTAAACTTTTAAACAAACAGTAAGAGATCAAGGCTTTCAGTTCCAAATGAAGCCTCAAATAAAAATAACTCATAAATAAAAAAATAATATTTACCCAAGACAGAGGGCTAACAAAAAATAAATATGCAATTGCAGAGTACAATCATAAAGTGCAGGGAAAAAAAAAAAAAAATTAAGCCTGTGCAGAAAAGACACATACTACAAGTAACAGGAACACACTACAGGCCTGCAGATTTTTGACGACAAATACCAGCCTGTCAATATTTCTGGCTTAAGAGATGGGGGGCAGGGCGCACACGCACACACACACACACACACACACCCTCTCTCTCTCTCTCTTACACACACACACACACACACACACACACATACATACATATATACACACACACACACACACATGCACACTCTCGCGTGCGCACATACACAGGTGTGAGCATGCACGCACACACACACACATACACATTCTCACACACACTCTCGCACACACAAATGCACTCACGCACTCTCTCTCACATGCACACACACTCTCTCACACACTCACACACGCTCCTTTTTTAGGCAGCTTAATTGAAGCCTAATCTTTCGTTCGCCCCCTGGTGGTTGGCTGACTATTGGTTGAGAAAGGGCTTGATTTGATAGGCAGCATTTGATATTTCATCTGTTTGAAAAAAGGAGTAGGCAGAAGTAAAAACTTATTTGGCCCAACCCCTATTGTATATATGTTAAAGTTAACAGCATTGAAGGTGATTTGTAAGAGACATGTCATGTTTTGCTAAAAAAAAAATTATCTGCATTAATATATATTAGCCCTCATATGTTGCACCCCTAGAGTGGTTTCTTCAGTAATAAGTCCTGATGTAGACCCTTCGTTTAGGCTGCCGCTTGTGTTACTGATGTGTTTAGGACGTAACATACGTAAGTTCCAGAGAGTGTTGTTTGTTGAGTTGCCTTATTTGGTTTTCTCCTCCAGCACTAATACAGAACTTGATGCTGACCTAACATGCTCAATTGGCTGAAAGAATCACCATCAAAGACCTGCACTTGGCATGGTGTGTCAGACTTACACTGTATCTCTCTCTCTCTCTCTCTCTCTCTCTCTCTCTCTCTCTCTCTCTCTCTCAGATCTATATAGTACCACAGGCAGCTATCTTTAAGATGGAGGGTTTAGAAGGCCCGGAAGCAGAGGCAGCTATGTTGAACAACATGCGAGTCTATGGCTCCCTGGTGCTCACCTTCATGGCGATAGTGGTGTTTGTGGGTGTGAAGTATGTCAACAAGCTGGCTCTGGTCTTTCTGGCCTGCGTCATCTCCTCCATCCTGGCTGTCTACGCCGGCGTCATCAAGACCGCCATTGAGCCGCCTGTGTTCCCGTAAGTGCTTATGCTTCTCCGGGGAGTGCTAGTGCTCTGTTAAGCCCTATTTACACTGGATTACTATTACCTGGAGAGGTGATTACCGATGAGATCTGTGATTTTAATCCAGCAGTGTTCATAGTCTGAAAAGTAATAATTCTTTACTGAGAAATGCCACCTGGGAACCTTCTCAGTAATATTAATCATTTTAATCAACCTCATGGCAATCTAATAAGTACTAATAGTTACTGTTAATGGTACTAACGGCCAACTAGACGTGACGTAAAGTGGGATGTAAACATCGAGACCATGATTTTTTAGTCCAGGCTATGTGTTCTTGAGGATAATTACACAGATACCTTGTCCATAATGTGTTGGACAGTCAAATCTAGACATGGCACTGATTCAACACCAGTTATCAGGATTGGGCCAATATCAGAAGGTAATGCTGGATTGATTATGGGAGAGAAGCACATAATAAATCAGTCTTAATGCTTTAGCATGCGAAGACATTTTGGACAACGCCAAAATCGCTGGATGAGTTCAGTGTGAAAGAACTTGACAGGCCCACACAGAGCCCTGACCTCAACCCCATGCAACCCATTTGAGATGAACTGGAACAGAGACTGCCCTCATAAATCCTGACCTGATAAATCCTCTACAGAGTGAATGGGCACAAGTTCCCACAAAAACTCCTAGAAGAGTAGAAACTGCAAAAGGGGATTAACTCCATATTAAAGTCCTTGTTGGTCTATCTCACTGACACACATACAACACGTCCATGTACAAAAATGACTTTGAAAAACTATAATATTTAACCAAATTTCCATCAGGTAGCGACAGAAGAGAGATGACACCTCTCAGAAATACCTACTGGAGTCTATGAGACCTGCTTAGGAATGAAAAACCATTTAGTTCAGTTTATTTCACGCAGATTTGCACAGCTGAGACAAACATATTGTAAGGTAATCAGAAGAGAACTTTTCCAGCAGATAAGCTAGATATGTCAGTTATTAGTTATTAACTGTTGCAGACAGTCTGGCTCATCTCTGGTTCCCCTTTTGGTGATGTTTCTGTTGATAGTGTCCAATTAAAAATGAGTTCTAGTTTTGATGTTCAAAAAGTCAAACCTTCGAATCTTACTTGCAGCTTTTGACACACTTGTCAGAGGCAGCCAACTACCTGTTTTCCTATTCACAGTCTGTCAGGGATGCATGATAAAGACTGACTTTCATTCCTGCATCTTCTTCAACAATGCAAATCGATAGACAGACTCAGAGTAAATATGTTCATTCATTTCACATGGGGCATGAAGGGGCGTCATCTTGCCAACATAGCCACACCTCCACTCAGGTGAAACAGTGCAGGTGAATTCTGGGAGATAGCACTCTGAACTGTTATTTGAATGGATAGGAGATTGCATGAGAAGGAAAGGATCATATGAGAACTGAATGAATCCCCCCTCTATCCACATCTGAATGTCAACAGTGTGTGTATGTTGGGGAACCGGACCCTCGTGTGGAAGGGCTTTGATGTTTGTTCCAAAGTGATAGAGAGGGAGAACGCCACGGTCACCACCAAACTCTGGAAACTCTTCTGTGATTCTGAGTTCCTTAACGCCACCTGCGACACCTACTTCACCCACAACAACGTGACAGAGATTCAAGGCATTCCAGGCATCACCAGTGGCATTCTGAAAGGTACACACACACACACACACACACATCAAATCACATTAACAATATCATCACATACGGTACCATTTAGGGTAGCATTAGACCCTTCAGCATGTTCTTATTATAGCAAGTTATAATGCAATTCTGTAATAAATACCTTTTAATTACTAGAAAGTATGTCATGAAAATGCCATACCATAGTTATAAGATTGTCTCTTGAAATCTTGGCATATTATGTGATCCTTCAAACATGGTGTCTTGTAATAATCAGATATTCAGATCACAAGATATTTTAATTTCCTCTCATATTTATGGCAGTATGTTGTTTTTACAGCACTTGAACTACAGACATTTTGAAAATACTTGCAAATGTTAGACACTGTCTTCTAGGCATGTTCTATGTGTTATTTAACTAATTATTTTACTACAGAGGTGCTCTGCTATTTTACTACTTATATGTTTACAGCATTTTTTTACGTTTTTGTTTTTTTTTTTACTTTGAACTGTATTTAAGGGGGCTCAGAGTCCAAAAATTTCATCACTGGTTGTGATGTTCGTTTGTTATCTATATATGACAAAGTTGAAACTTGAAACTACTATTTTCTAACCATGATATACTTTCTCATAATTAAGAGACGATTATTTCTTAATCACAACACACAATCTAATAGTAATGACATGCTAAAGGGTTCTTTTTATTTGCTTGGGAATAACACACCAGCATACCCAATCAAACCAAATCAACTGGAGCAAAGTTTCATATACAGTGTGAGTCATACACCTGCATGTTTTAGCCAAAATGATTTATGACTGAACTTTAAGTATAGGTAAAGTAGAGCTGTAGCCTGCAGCCACACCAGGATATTAAAATTATATGGCTTTCATTTATCTCTCAACTCATAAACTTGTCTTTTTTCTCTCTCATCTCTTTCTTTTTCTCATTTGCACCTTTTCTCCCTTTCTTCCATTTCTTCCCTTTCTTCCCTTTTCCGCCTTTCTCCCCATTTCTCATTCCATATGTTCGTTTTCCTCAGAGAACCTGTTTGGAAATTATCTTGATAAGGCGATGTTTCTGGAAAAGAAGGGCCTTTCCTCCTACGAAGAGCCGGACGTTCTGCCGACCAACACAAACCGCTACGTGCTGGCTGACATCACCACCTTCTTCACGCTCCTGGTTGGGATTTATTTCCCTTCGGTTACAGGTCTGTCTACACCCTGCAGACCCCACACACACATTCCCCAGTGCCCAGTGTTTCAGGGATGTCACACAGACATGCTAACTTGGCTGATAGTGGATGAAAGTACTTCAAGTGAGCCGTGAAATGTTGTTTACAATAAATAATAAAGATAAATCAATTATGTAAAGATAAAGATAAATCATATTTAAAAAGTTACGAGAACTAGTAAAACAAAGATTGGCTGCAGACTGGCTGAATTATACGAGCGAGGAATGGAAGCCTGGATCTGAAGGAGTCTTCAAGCAGTGTATAGGGTTAATAGATGCTTACTGTGTGCCTATTAGTCATATTTTGTCATATGGGGAACCCATTAGAACTAAACTGTTTCACAGTTAACTAGTGTTACACACCGTTACATACAGAATTGTATGTAAATGTTAATTACAGGTTTTCTTACACTGTGACTGGATGAATACTCTGACTAATCTGTTCCCTGCATCTCAAAATCACATACCATTCCTTCATAACACATCATGTTATGACAGTAACATTGTTATAATAAAAATCAAGCAAGGATTGAATTAAAAGAGAAAAATATAATAAAACACACTTCAGAAAACACTGAACTGTCTGAATATTCTGATGCGCATTCATAATTTACAGCCCCCTGCTCAACATGTAAAGAATGTAAGGTTCTTATTTGCATGACTGCTGAATGTGCATCCAGGGTATCCTGGAGCATCTGGTAAACAAGTAAACAAGCAAAATAGATTAGCTAGCTTGCTCAATTGTGCTCAGCTTGCTGTGTTTTGTGCTGGTCATCAGTTTTGCACAGTAAGTTCCTCCAGCTCAAACAGAAAGACCATGGAAAGCCCAGTTTGGTTACAGCTGTGTGGGCATAACAACCTGCATCAGCCTTGTGAATGATGAAGGGACCGTTCCTGTATACATGACCCAAAATTAGTAGCATTCTCCATCAAAAGAAGAGGATTTCAGCAAATACCATGACTGTGTTGTATTGTGTTTATTGTTTGCCTACAAGAGCAAGATTACAGCCTGTGGCTTTAAAATTATTTTATTATCATTAAATAGATGTTTAGATTTGACCGATATATCAAACAGATTTTTAATGGTGCGTTTATCGAACTGAGGAGAGAAGAGGGGTTCGGCTAATGTGTCTGCAATGTATTCTACGCTTTTTACTTTATAAATGTATAGTCACTGGATCATCCCAGTATTCCCATCTCTAATGGCAACCTGAAGAATCTGTTTGTGTGTGTGTGTGTGTGTGTGTGTGTGTGTGTGTGTGTGTGTGTGTGTGTGTGTGTGTGTGTGTGTGT
>JBBPCW010000106.1:19544202-19558356 GCA_037974425.1 Phenacogrammus interruptus
CCCCCCCCCCCCCCCCCCCCCCCCCCCCCCCCCCCCCCCCCCCCCCCCCCCCCCTCCCCCCCCCCCTCCCCCCCCCCACAACTAGATATATGTGCGTACGTATTTATATTCTTGTTTGTTTGTTTACCTCTATGTCTGCTTCGAGCATGGCCCCGCCTGGGCCGTGATGTTCATCGGCGTTCTTTGTATGCTAGAGGAGTGTACATCACATCTGTTCTATGGTGGCTGAAATAGAAATGCACTTTATAGAGTTAACATTCTTAATTCCTGAGCATGCTGGATTATTTCAGCATTCCTCTAGTGGCAAGAGCGTGTGCCACGGTCGCGTAGAGGCAGCAGTGTCATTCGAGGTTTCACCATGAATTTACAGAACAGATATGTTCTCATACTACCTGGTCATGGTGGTTTTTCTCCTATACAGTACTGAGGTGTGCTGTTTTTTGTTGTTTTTTTTAGCATGGATCACTAAATTTTTGGTTTTTATTCACCAGTTTGAAGAACAGAGTACACAACATAGATGTGAAAAACAAAGGTGTTACATTTCTTGTACCAGACACTGAATCAATGTGGAAACTGATGCCCTCGCCTCACCTGCCCCGTTTCCCCACCCTCCTTAAATCACACAACCCCAACTGCCCCGTCACCTGCTGTCCCAACACCCACCATCCCCGGCATTGTATTAACATGTGATTGCAGTATAAATCTGAATATTGAACAAATACTATAAACAAGCGCTTCCACTGCTGGGCTTGGCTCTGTTAAAACTGCCAATGGGCCGATGATGCATCCCCCTCCTTTGCCTTCTTTCTCTCGCTCTATTATCATCATCATCTTCTTCTGAGGATTTTAAGAGAGGAACCTTGGTAAGATGTAGCAAGAGATGAGTCCAATATTCCATAAACGTGTCTAAGGGCTCTGGATCACAATGTCCTTGGTTTTTGGGGTGCAATCAGGCACCACTCAAGATTGAACACCTCTCCACTGGCTAAATTATCCTCAGTGCTCCATTACTTGGTTGAAAAAAACTGGCACATGCTGCAGCTTTATGTCCTAACGTTCTCCAGCTTAAAGAAAAAACAACTCCTTGAGAGGCCTTGTGTAGGTTTTAAGGTTCCAAACGTTGCGGTGTCCACACTGCAGTTCTAACAGAGCCAGGCGCCCAGGTTTGTTGTCTAACTCGACGCATGCACATTATCCTGAAGTTGATATAATGCTATATATTTAAATGTTTTGTGGTTCTCAGTATTACGTTCACTCTCAGTATTTATTTTAACTCTTAATTGCCTATGTGTTATTTTTACAAGCTGTGTGGTGTAACTTATTGTGTACAAATGCTTTCTTTGGGTAAATTCAGTCAGTTAGCTAGGGTGAATGAGTATATCGGTTACAGGAGTCTATTTTTATTATAGTTAGTTGAGCCAGAAAAAAGAGGCTATTTTACTTTTATTATGATCACCGAGTTCTCATCATCAACAGAAGAACCGATTACCAAAGTATACTTGAGTTATATATTTTGTGTTATGAATCGTCATTTTAATGAATCAAAAAAAAAAGCTTGAGGGACCAAATGAAGTCAGAAATCACGTCATTTCGATTCCATTGACTTCTACTTATGCCTTAAACCTAAACACTAATTGGCAGCTACATCTCAACTGAGTAGGGTGAGGGACATGGGTGGATAGGACAGCTTGGAAATGCAGACCTTTCATTTTACTAAAGGTGGAAAAATATGCTGACCAAGATTTTATCAAGTTTAGTGTTGAATTTTAATTTCAATTTCAGAGTAGGTGGGTATAACAATTGAATCTAAATATCATTCTCTTTAGCCTGGTACTCACCAAGGCCACTTAAAAGTACCATAGTATATTAAATACCATCTGCAAGGCTTTCCCTTTTGGGTTTTAAATAAAAATCAAGTCTTCTTAGTCTTGGCATTAGACTTCAACCTGCATCAGCCAACCATTTAACAAAATCACTAATTCACATGGACAGGTCCTTCAAGCTTGCTTTTAATTCATGAGATGCACAACACATTTTGTATGAATGTTTGAAAGAGAACGGATGTAGACCAAAAAAAAAAAGATTTTAAAATTAACGAGTATGTAGATGTTTTATTACTTTTATCTTGGTATTTACCAATTATCACAAATTGTTCCACTGTGTTAATGTGTGCGTGGGTGTGTGTGTGTGTGTATGTGTGTATGCATGTGTGTGCAGACATGTACGTATGCACAAAAAAAAAAATAAATAAAGCATTGGGACCATGGGCTAGGGAGGGAGGGGGGTTCTGTACATACAGATATGGTTAGTGTTGAGGTGTTTATTTTTTGTGTCAGTGTAACTTCAATATTTTAAAGAGATAAATAAGTATCTATTGTGTTTCATGGTACAAAAGAGAAAAAAAAGAAAATGTAGTTTTACATTTCAAATGCTTTATCTATATGGCTTCTGGCAATTTCCCATTCCATTTTATAGATTCGTCAGCACAAAATGCAATAAACTAATACCATTTTATTACAGATTTGTATAATGTCTTCTTTTGGGTGCACCTGCTGTTTATAAAACACAAAGGAAAGTAGTCACAAAATTAATTTATTAAATCACAACTGAGTATGTACAAATGACAGCTTTTTATATAAAAAGAACATATTCAAAATTGGATCAGACTATCATGCCTCATGAAAGACATCACATTTTCACATGTGATATATGGAAAAACAAATTTGATAGTCACTGAGGTTTCCTATATCCAAAAGAAAGAAATTTCAGCACATTTCCAAATATGAAATAAAACATTTAGGAATTTTTGCAAGAACTAAACCTCTAAGGAGAATCGAAGGTCAAATACAAAGAGTGGAGTGGATTTAATTCAATAATGACGAGGGTAGTGAGATACTGATTGTGGTGTCTGGCCCATACCTTGCACCACTCCTTGACCAATCCCCTGTGCTGCTCTGGGTGCTGCTGCCACTGAAGTGGCTGAATTCACCAGCTGGTTAAGGGCAGGCCCGCTCTGGATGAGTGTGTCAAGGGCTTTCTGCACGCTGGGGTTGTCAAAGTTAATGCCTGCCCCCGTGGGGCCAGTGGATCTCTGGACACCCTGTGGACCTGGCATGCGGCTGACGGAAGGCCTCGCAACAGGCCGAGAGCTCAGCAAGCTCTGAGGCTGAGAGGGAGTCAGCGAGGGTGTGACTGAACTGGTGAGTATGGAGGGCAGTCCGGTGCTCTGCTGGCCTAAGCTGGAGCTGTAACCCTGGGTCTGGGGGGCTGAAGTTGGGGTGGTGGCCACCGAGGTGCCAGAGCCACTGTTGAACAGGCTGAGGATTTTAGCTTGAAGTTCTTGCTGTTGGCTAGTAGTGGTACTAGAGGCGGGTGCCAAGTGGGAAGTGTACGCAGGCTGTGTCTGGTGGGAGACAGGGGGAAGCGGTTGGGTGGGCTGAGAGGGCCCATGAGCAACTGGTGCAGCAGACGGAAGGGATCCTGCATGAAAATAAATAAATAAATAAATAACTTAGAAGCATGACGTTTGATTAATCATCTTTCAACGTGTGCGTGTCGTAATACTCATGAGTAGCCATACATCAAATCCAAACTACCTATGATGTCCTTTATTCGGTATTGTTTATTAATTAACATTAAAAATCTGTTTAATGTAACAAAATCACAAAGTTTTCGCTACCAGATCAGAGACGTGCTACACTGCGAGGTACAGGAGCTGCTTTGATACTGCCCAAACAATATACTTAAATGCTTTAGATTTACATTTACAAAGTGGGAGAGTTTAGTTTCATTTAAAACATTACATAAAAATGTTGTTCAATGCACAAAAGACTAACACAGCCAATACAGACTGAAACACTGTTTAAATTGAATTGTATGTATTCTGTCAGAAGAATGACTAAAAAAAAAAAAAGCAGTGTGAGAAAATAAAACAAACTTTACCATGATGAGGATCTGTGCCACCTCGGACCGCACGATCACGTTTGTCTTGTAAGTAGTTAATGAGTCTTGTTAACTCATCAGGAGTCAGGAATCTAATTTAAAAAAAAAAAATCAATAAATTACAATATTCATTACAAACACCAAATCACAAATAAAAATAATGAACCTTAGAAATATTGGTACCTGACTCAGAATTGGAATTCTACAACTACAATGAATTCACCATGTCCTTGTATGTTACTTATTTTAAAATGTTCTTGTTGCATTAAACAAACATACCGGCCTTCTGAGAGCAACGTAATGGCAGTCAGTAATGAGACTGGGTGACCTTCTCGCTCATGCTCCCTCATCAACACTTCATCAGCCATTTTCGCAGCTTTTCGGGCAATCTCATCCCTCTCCTTAGCACGATTCTCAACCTTAAAGGAGTCAAAGTTGTGAGCCACTAGAACCATGGCATCCTGCATAGGCATGTTCCTGTGTTCTGGAATTAAAAAAACAAAAATTATTTCAATACATTACATTGTATCAAGGGCCAGTATACAAAGATGGGAGAAGCTTAATCTTAAATTAAATTGTCAAAAGAATGGTCAAACTTTTTTCTGAGAGCAGACTTTATCCATGCCAACGAAGTGGCCCTGCTTCTTTTTTAGGTGAAAGTGTTAGAATTGCACCGAAAATCTAATCTCTCCTGAAGGCTCTTTAAACTTGGCTTTAAATTTGCAGACAGCAAAAACCATTATCTTAACGACTCCTGGAATGAATCTACCATTATCTTAATGGCTTTTAGACAAATTAATAACCATTATCGGTCATCAAGCTGCTCATACCCTGTGGCGTTCCAAAAAGGATGTTCACTGTGCAGGAGCGATGCACTTCGTGTTGCTGAGTGATGATAATGGCGAAGGGCGTGCGAGCTCGGCTCACATCCTCCAGAGCCTGGGTCAATGACACCTCCGTGTTGAGGAAGATAAGGTCCACCACCATGCCCAGATCTCGCACTTTCCGTCCCACTGTTTCTGCGTACTCTCTACACAAGGTCAAAACAAGACAAATGCTCAAACTAAATTCATTGGCGGTTCTAAGACTGACTAGTACCTGTAGTTAATAGCCAAAGTAAAAGCAGTTTGAATTGTCCATTTAATTTGTGCGAAGCAGGCTTCACTTAGTACGGGAGAGATGTCCTGTACTGATACGACAATACAGATACTCATCTGTAGTCAATATGGACGCCAATCTGACATCGTCTTTTCGTTCTCTTTAACAACATGTCAGCACGATGTAAACATTTCAAATTTAATTTTAAGTGCATAAAGCATAATAAAGATTTTTTTTTGCTTCTTTCAGCTTAAAAAACAGCCGACATAGTGGCAGCACTGCTGACAGGACTCACTCAAGTTCCAGCTACTGTTTACATGACAAAGGTTACATCCAAAATGGCTACTTATTTCCTATTCAGCATGCTGTATAAGTTATGAAAGTTTTACACCCATTTTTGCATAATTTATTGTGCTTTGAAGCCTGAACCACCAATTGATCTTCGTTAGACATATTTGACTATGTGAACACAGGAGCCTGTATTCGTATTAATAGTACACTATGTGAGAAGTAAGGGAGTCGTGTGCAACACAGTTGAGACACCTTTTTTTACATCATGTCACTGAAAGTTTAGTATTCATGAATTGTTCTGATATCCAATCTAATGATTTTGGACCCTTAAGGATACGGAGTAGAAAATTGGCACACCCCTAATTTAAAGACAAGTACTCAAAAATAAACATTTCACACCTCTTTCAGAGGTCATCATTACATTTTCTTAAATTAATGAGAATAAGAGCTTGGTTATCAAGAGACTCACTTCTGCTGCTTGTTAACCACAATGACAGAACAGTCCACAGGCCTCTCGGCATCGTAACGTCTCTGCAGCTCTTCATAGTACTGACGATAGAGATCATTCCTCCTGCGCTCCTCAGGCCGTGCACGCTCCTCTGAACATCAACATACTGACATTCAGCAAGACTTCATTTTAAATTAACAGCTTTCTCTAACTGACAGAGAATTACTGCAAGCAGACTAACCTTCAGGTTCTCTCCTTCCATTCCAAGGCTCCCTATAGCGTTCCGGATATGGTTCCTCTTTCTTATGGTAAGTGTCATACTCGGCACGGTAATATCCACGATCATAACCATCATCTCTGAACAGCAAAAAAGATGTTTGTTTTGGCTTAATGAAATTATTGCCCTTAATTAAAAAGAAGTGCAAAATTCTAGTAAGTAAGTCTCCACAAGTAAAATCATAGCCCCAATACATGACTCTGCCTACAGGCATAGGACTTGAACATGCTAACATACTACAACTGATTAGTGCTAAAACAGAATGGCTGAATACACCAACACATAGAAGACAGTAATCTATTCTTCACCAATATAAGTGTCTCACATTATATACATCATCAGTTTTAGTGAAATCCTGAGTACAGTCACTTGATATGACTCTAGAGGACTAAAGTAACTCTGTCATCTACCTGTAAGGAGCATCTCTTGAGTCTTTCTCCCTCCCCACTGAGCTCCTGTAGCGGTCATTGTCATGATCTCGAGGGGGACCAGGTCTCGGCTCTCGGCTGTGCTCCCTCATATCTCTGCCATCTCGGTGGTCACGCGAGTCACGGGAGTCTCGGGAGTCTCGGCCTTCTCGGCCATGCACTGGCGATCGAGAACGAGGACGGGGCTCCCTGCTGTCCCCATAGCCAGTCGGCCTAGACAAGCAAAACTGCATATCAACAAAATGCCAACTGAACATGAAGATGACACTAAATGTTCTATATAACAGCTTCACAGATCATTTTAATTGCAATTTAATACTCACGCAGTTTAGATCTTACGAGATATTCAAATGACCGGAAACAGTCGCATCACTGAGACAAACGTACTAATGATGGGACAGAGTGCCAAAAACAAAATGCTCCCATAAAAGAAAATATTAAGACGAAGCGCGCAAACTTTATTCCGAGGCATTACGCGTGAAAAGCACCAGTTGAAGCTTCCGGGTTCATCAATATCAGCCAGGAAGGAGAAACAGAAGCATGATAGCAGAAATCTTTAGGTTAACAGTTCAAAATGATGTCCAAATGTTAAACGAATATTTTTCTTTGCCGAAATTAAAGGATCCACCCATTTATCCACAGCTTGCAGACAAACCAAAGCACGTTTTGGCAGACGACAGGTGATTGCTCAAAATATGTATTTTAAATTAGGTCACAAAATGTACGCCCTTACTGTGAAAAGAATGTCAAATACATTCCTCTTCTAAAAACAGACTGTGTGTGAAGACAGACGCTCCAAAAATGAGAGGTTTATTAATTTTATTTCATGTGAAAGCCAATGACAGACCAAGACACATCCATAAAGCTGTGAGGCCCAACGCTGCTTAGTATTTCAATTGTTCCCCCTTCCCACTGCTTATACAAACAAATGAAGTGATTTACACCCCAACCACCCAGCCTCTTTTCAGTGTTGCACAGAACAGTATTGAATTATTAGTTTGGTGCAAGAATTGATAGATGTGAACAAGATGCAGATATGAATTATTGACGCCCCCTTTTGTGAAATCCCGCACAAACTCCAGACAGAATGAGTAACACACTGTTAAAAGACAATGACACAAAGGGAAATAGACTCAAACTGCCCTTTCAACTTTATTTCAGCATGTTTAGAAATTTTTTAAAGAGCAAACAAGCAAGAGGACATGATTGATGAGAACCAAAATTTAACGAGTCTTTTGCCTTTAACGATTTATCTTGTAACGCTTCATCAAACCTTTTGCACCAATTTTCCTCAACGATACTTTACCTGCGTGGAGGACTTGACCTGGCTTTCTGTCGTCTCTCCGCTGCCATATTTACATCTGTAAACAGACCAATCCAAAGGTTTAACAAAATACTACGAAAAGTCTAGACCTAAAGGACTTCTCACTAAATAACCAGTACCAGTATCTCCTGGGGACCCCCACTATCTAGGTATTACTGTATTTCACCAATCTGCTCAAGCTGAAATCCACCAAAAGAAAATAGGCTACATCTGAAAAAAATAATGATTTAAACGAGGGGGAAAAAAAGTAGCAGTTCATTCCAAAAACCGACATATACCTAATTTGGCATGACTTGGCATATTTAAGCTTGAAGACTTATGGTTCTGAAGGACTTCTTAGTTCTTAGCTTATTTTAAATGATTTAAGAACCCAAAAAGTTAGCACTCCTAATACATGCTACTTGTGATACACATGATAATCAGGGTGCTTCTTTATTTTTTTCTAATGTTCTTTAGAAAAAAAGATATTTTTATATATATATATATATATATATATATATATATATAATTCAATACACTCACGCTTACTGAAATACTGTCATACAATGCTTGAACACTATAACACAATTACAGACAACTGAATCACTTATAAATGCTAGTATATTTTTTTACACCAGTTCATAGTCCACTGTTGAGCCAAGCCTCCTAAAGAAAGTATATGTGTCCACATTTCACATGAGCTATATGTGTAACTATCAACAGTGCAAAAAAAAAAACTAACAACAGACAAAGAAACCCCTGAAACCTGGACTCAAAAAGTGCCAAAGAGACCAACAATATACAGAAAAACGGCTTTGCATAGGACTGAATCCCTTCAATGGTACTGGTATAACAATGTTACGTGAATTTTTCTCTCATAATCTGTTTCTTATTACACCCTATCTGTAAAAAAGAATCCATTATTCCTCTAATACAGACTACCTAAATAAGGCCTGGCAAATAAGGCAGCCATTTTCTACCTGAAAACGAAACTGGCAACAGGTGTACCATAAGAATGTGTTTATGCACTAATTAAGCCTTACCTAGTTTATAACCTCTATAAATTCGACCGTTTTGTCCCGCTTTAGCTGCCTCAGCATCTTCCACCCGTTCAAACTGCACAAATCCATACCCACGAAACAGGGACAAGGCTGCAAAAGGGAAAAGTTTCATGCACGAAAACGTGATACTTCATGGTGGACTAATACGGCCTTCTTCATTCACAGAATCTGATCATATAACTCCATTTAGGCTTCACAGCTGAATCCAAATTATGTTTTGATGCTTTCCTGTAAATAATACTTCTTAGCTGACTTTTGAGAACGACCCTTGATCTTTTAGACGCTTCAATGGTAATCAAATTCAAGAGCAGCAAATTCCTTTATTCTTGAATTCACCTAAATAAAAAGGTGGAGGTTGGCTACTAACCCTGTATTTTTCCATATGGCCCGAACAGTTCCTCCATATCCTTCTTTGCCATGTGCGCCGTGGGCAAATTGCCGACAAAAATCCTTCTCTCCAGGTCGCGAGGGTCATTGCTGTTGGTGCCGTAAGGCAGTGGGGATCCACTTCGGCTTCTTCTGTGCGACATGACGCAATTCACTTCGGCTCCAACCGCCCGTTTGCTCAAGATCAACTTGCAGTTGGTATTGTATACAAGAACGTATACAAAATGATTGTTTTTTTGGTTTAACAAATTATTTTTTCCCCAGGTCCTGAAAATGTCAGTGCATCAACATAGAGGAAAAAAAGAGAAATTCCATGATAAAATGTCCAGGATAAATAGCACGGATGTAGTTTGCAACATTTGGGGAGTAAATAAATACAATACAATTTAACAACCGACGAGAATGAAAATACTCAAAGATAAAGAGGGTTAAAGAATCATGGAAGGCATGGAAGATACTTCATTGTCACATTCATATTTATATAAGTTGTGTTATAATTAATTTTGTTCCATTGTCAAAATTAATTTTGCATTTTGTACCCAGAAAAGTCACATTTTTATACAGAGTTTAAATAGAAAAGCGATTTTGGAAGTGAAGATCTAAAACAAGCCATTATGTTCTAAGTCGCCTGAAGATCGAGACTCAACTCTCCATGTAATCTCAGTAATCATGGCCAAAGTCTAGAGCAGATTAGACAACTTGAGAAAAAATAAATAAATGTAGGATCCACATACTAAGAAGGTCAAAGGTGACGGGACAAAAAATTTGAATCCGGTAAGTGGTAAATAGTGATTTGGGGAATTAGAAAATGCTCCCCAAATGTTCCAAGAAAAGTTGCCCTTTTTGAAACCCAGTGGTGTCAACTGAGAAAATCAACACCGAACCGGAGTTGAAAAATAACAATCGTGAGGAAAATTCGAGCCTGTGACGATCAAATAAGTTGAAAACGAGATGCGTTTCACAGCCATAAATGCAAATAAGACACGGAAATGCAGTAACGAAATGAAATGCGTTCGAATGGTAGGTTTCATTGAGGAACGGCCAAATGCTTTCCCCCCTTCATATAAGAGCCATGTAGAAACGTAAAAATATTTCACATCTTTAAAGGCAAGTTAACTCACCACCCATGATTTTTATATTCATCACCAGCACTTTAAAATATATTTGCTTAAAGGAAATACATACATTTAGATCACATTATTGTTAATATTCAGTTGATCATAAACATTCAAGTGATGTTCAATGTAAAATAAAAAACATTAAAATCTATTTTTTGTATTACAAACAGGCCGCGCAAAAAGAACACAAAGGTACGTTTATCCCAACAACTCAAGATGGAGGTGAAGTTGAGGGCGTAACATTTCTTCGTAGTTAGACCACTGTTTTGACTGCAAACGGAGACAGAGGATGTGGATGATTGTTAGGATGAAGGACTGTCTGAGGATTTTGGAAGTGCAGTAACTTGTAATCATGTTATTTCTATGTCCTGCAGCAGAAGTGTCTGTTAGCAAAATGATCAGGTAGTCTAG
This sequence comes from Phenacogrammus interruptus, assembly GCA_037974425.1. Classification (NCBI taxonomy): domain Eukaryota; kingdom Metazoa; phylum Chordata; class Actinopteri; order Characiformes; family Alestidae; genus Phenacogrammus; species Phenacogrammus interruptus. The sequence goes on from JBBPCW010000106.1 coordinate 19,554,967, forward strand.
ATAATAAACTTTGAGACACATTCCTTTTGGGAGCCTTTCAGTTTCTTTCTGTGGGGTGAATGTGAAATGCCACCCTTTATTTACATAAGTGATGTACCCTTGTATTTTTAATTTTAATGGCAAACACTAAGTCAGTGGTGAGTTGGTGGTTTCCTGGCAGCACTGTGACCTGGGCTGCTCAACAATTCGTCTCAGCAATGCTGATTTTGCAAACGCTGTTATTATTCAAAAGAGCTTCTAACCATTATGTAAATGAGCTTCTGAGTGTTTCAGACAGGGTGACCAATCACAGCTCCAGGTGAGTTACTGGGTGTTCTGACAAAACGAGCTCTTCAAGCAATCCAACAAAAGTCTCATTTTTAACCATAAAACTTGTTTGGAAATCAGTCCATGAATGGATAGGGCTAAACTGCTTTAGCCAGAACGGGCTATTTAAATGCTTAAATATGATTAAATATCTAATACTGAAAAGTGTTGGTTTTGTGACATCACAAAAACAGGTTATTATTGTTATTTATTTACATACACACTTTCAGAACTTATATCCACCTCGCCTTACTGACCACAGCATTTAGTGTGTTTCATGATGCACAGAGCATACTAATGATTAGGGATGCACCGAATATTTGGCCACCAAAAATTTTTGGCTGAAAATGGCAAAATTGACTAGTCAAGATGTCTGCAATGTGAGCGCATTTCGATACATCTAAGAAAGACACACGGAAAGCCCCTTGTGAAGCGTTCAATGACCCTTCGAGCATTCCCAATCCGTCTGTGTTTTTGAAAAGGCAAGAAAGTTACAGTTAATATATGGACTGCCATTCTCTGTTTCAATACACTAATGTCATAGGCCTACAGAGAATGTTGTTATCTTTCAATAGTTTTAAAGCACTTGTTCTGAATGTAAATTGTTCATGCACTTCGTTCAGAATATTAAAATGCTCTTGAATTCTCTTGTTTTATGATATTTCAGCTATCTTGCTTTTAGACTATTCATGAGTATATTTCAAGTTTTATTTTAAATTGTGCATTGTTTTAATGGTAAATAAATATTTTCATAGTTTTGTAACAGATTAATTCTTTGAACCAGTAATATTAATTTATGCAACTGCAATGCTTGACTATGTACTTATGTAAGTACATACAGTCCCGGCCATAAGGGCACCATTAAATACATTGGTATAATACTTTCTTTAGTGTCTCAATTTCGGTTTTCGGACAAGTGTATCCTCATTTTCGGTTTCGGACAAAAAATAATAATTTTGGTGCATCCCTACTTATGATACAAGATTTTCCCTCAAGATAATTAAAGAAACTACTTTGCCAGACACTATATGGACAAAAGTATTGGGACATCCCTATAGCTTTCTTCTAGTTAAGGGCAATCTTAATGCTTCAGCATACCAAAACATTCTGAACATACTTCCAACTTTCTGGAAGAACCTTTTCTTCCCCTCAACCACATCTAACAACAATGAATGACCTGGAACGGAGATTACAAGCCAGGCATTCCCGTCGAACTTCAGTGACTGACGTCACACATGCGCCAAAGAATGAATGGACACATTCCTACAAAACCTCAAAAAATTGTGGAAATTCTTTCAAGAAGTGTGGAGGTGGTGCAACTCCACATTAAAGTCTAAAAAGTCTATTTAATTAAAATCCCTGTTGGAGTGGTCAAACGTCCCAATACTTTTGTCCACATTGCGTACCTTAAGAATAGCATGGTCGGCCATTTTGTATTAAATAAAAGGACCGTGTCTGCAGGGGGGGCGATGCTTGGTCACTAAAACACAATTTTAGTCAAATATATAGACTGTGGGAGAAGATCTCGATGCCATTGAAAGAAAGTGTGCAGTACTCGTGCTACAGGATAAAACACACACACAGAGACCTATAAAAACACGTACACATCAATAACAGGTCAGGAGGCCGGACTGGAGATCCAGACGCCATGTTGTTCATCCAACACGACCATATTTTACATTAAAATTACAGTTAACGACACCGTGTTTCCAGCTTAACGTTAAACGAATATATTTTTACAATAAATATGCATTTTTGTGCGCCTCACCTTAAGTTTACCACCGTTTTTAACGCAAAAAAACTCGTTACCCGGCTCAAGACATATTAGCCAACTCAGCTAAACCGTAGCTGACTAACCTCTGAGCACAGGGAGATAAAGGCTTATTTTATGCTATTTTAAGTGCAAGGTTTACTTCATGAACAAGAAAATACAGCCTTACCACTTTCATGAGGCGGCTGCTTTCTTATCCAATCTGTCCAGACGACGTTAACTCACACGGAGCTCCTTCTGCTTCTCTGAGAGCAGGGCTCTGAACGAATCGTTTCTCCAAGATGAATCTTTTCAACGGCTCAATTGAACCGACTTAGAAAAAGTAAGAACGTAAAAAGATGTCCTAAGATACGATGAGATAAACCTTTGTTAGTCCCACAAGTGGGAAAGTACGTTGTTACAGCAGAAAGTCGACAGTACATAGGTAAGTTTAAAAAAAACAAACAAAGCTATAAAACAGTGTAGTATAAAAAGCACACTATACAAATAATACAAAAATCTAAATATAGAAAAATGTGTTCAGTATCTCAGGTTTTATCTATTATATGTGCAAGTACTGAACTGAACACTGCTTTCCTTAAGAACTGCTCATAAAATTTCTCCTAATTTCCAAATAATCTATTGCTATTTGAAGCATCATTTTAAAGGAAATGGCAAAACATCAAAATAAGGGAATGCAGGGCAGTGTTTACAGTTGTAATAGCTTAATAAATAGAATAATTAAATAAAAACAAATCCCTTGTCCTCCCAACAAAATGGCAATAATTACAAACTTCTTGTAGTGAATTGTCATTCAACTGGTCACATTGTGAGAGGACAGTGTTGATTTTTATTATTATTATTATTATTTTATGTACCTTTCCTTGTTAAATAAAATTTAATTCAGGTGATCAATCAGTACCTCTTAAAGCAGAATGAGGTGTTTGTGTAGGAAATTAACAGACACTGGCATGGAATGGTTGTCATACTTATAGAGATACTGATTTAAAAATAAACTGCAGTGGTATCTTTTTTTCCAGACCTGTATAGGCAAATATAAAATTATGTAAGTACAGTATATGTGTGTATATACACATTGGATAGCAGCAGGATTTGACAAAAACAGTACAAATGCACCAGAAAACAAACATAGTACAAAGTAATATGTACATAGTAATATTTTACCTGAAAAACTGCACATTTTTCACCAGGAATGTTACACACAAGAGAAAATATTGCACTTATCAGTCCTTGGTGTTTGGATGTGTGTGTGTGTGTGTGTGTGTGTGTGTGTGTGTGTGTGTGTGTGTGTGTGTGTGTGTGTGTGTGTGTGT
>JBBPCW010000106.1:19566610-19586862 GCA_037974425.1 Phenacogrammus interruptus
TCTAATGCCTCATAGTGCTTCAGTGCTTCATTTTATGTAGTCACATCTAAAGTGACAGAGAGAGAGAGAGAGAGAGAGAGAGAGAGAGGGAGAGAGAGAAAGAGAGAGGGAGAGGGGGGGACGAGAGAGAGCAAACTTTTAATCTGTGCCATAGGTGAACATTCACTGCTCCATCAATGACATTCTCCTTTTCTCCTTAAAATCACACATGTGCCTCACTTTAGTAGTCCTCCAATAAAAATCTTTTTTTTTCTTGTGTGTTTGTGTGTGCGTTTATGTGTGTGTGCAAGTCTGCTGGGGGCAGCTGTCTTCAGTCATCCAGACATAACTATCTGAACGAGCACATCCAAAACAAAGAGTCCCCATGGAGGTTTTGTTTGGTCATTGACCCCGGGGTCTCAGAACTGCGCTCACTTATAGGAGAAAAAGATTTTGCTTCCGCTTTTCTTAGACTTTGGGAGAGCAATTGACTTACATGGAAATCCAGCACATACGTTGTGCAACTCATGCGAGCGGCCTTTGCCATACATGAGACTTATCCAGTGTGATGAGGAAAGGGGGGGAAATCTCTGTGGAACGAGTTCCAGTGAAACTTAAATATTGTTGGTACATATTGACACTGAAGTGGGCCAGCTGTTCCCACAACACCCCCACACCCAACCACTTTATACAAGCCCTATACATTCTTTTGTATAGGGCATTTATAAAATGTGGTGTTTCTCCCACCCTATTCAGATGCCTCACATCCTCACCCTGTTACATGTTTACATCCGAAACACTTCCTTTGAGCTGGCAGAAAAAAGGTCTGCTTGCAGTGAAGAGTGGTAGGGGGTACTGCAGCTCACAAACAAGTTCTCCACTATTCGGGTCAATGCCCTGTAATACCCCCATTTTGGGGATAAAGGAAGGCAAGTCATTCAACGATAAATAGACACAAAGGAACACTGATTCTGTTCAGATGCTTTGAAGCTACGGTATGTTCAAAAATCTTGAGTTATATGTTATTACTTAGTTATTTTCCCCAATAGGTTTATTTTGTTTAAAAAACATTATTTAAAAGCCAGAATATACCTGTTCCACAAGTCAACTGGCCTGCACTCAAGTCTCACTGTGCGTCCACGCAGCATCCATGCATTCCAAAAAATATGACAGATGTCTGGAATACATTCTGCATTTTTTAAATGATTTAATTCCATTTTCACCATCTAATCTACATAATTTCTTATGCTGTTCTGTATCTGTTCTCCGGCAGAGCTTTAAATCCCAGACAGTTCAAACGACAAAAAGACATCTAAATGGTCTTGAAACTAAAGATTAGTAATTAATAATAACCTAATATTTAGTTAAAGATTAGAGCCACTCACCTCCATTTGTGACACTAGCAAGCTCTCCTTTCAAAAGGAAGCCTAAAGGACTGCTGTAAACTTTGTGCAGCCTTTGTGCAACACAACAGCTTTTCTCAGTATCCTTTCCCAAGACTTTCACAATTCTTCCCAGTACTTACAGGAGTGAGGAAATTCTGCAGTGTTGGATGGAGAAGGCGAGGACTGACGAAGCAGAGTTGTCCCTTTGGTCTTAAGCTGGTCAGTGGCTCTCTCAAGTGCCTGCTCGCCTCTAATCCTCAGTTTCACTCCTCTTTTTGAAGCCCATTCTCCTTCTGTTCCCCTTTCAAGTCAGGCAGAATTTATATGGCAGGTTGGGGAAAGGGGTGTTCCCATCCTTGCCTGATGTCGAATGACTTTGTGGTTGCAATAATGACAGTCATTGCTTTCATAAACACACATGGCATGTTAGCATTTAGTCTGAAGGGGCATTTAAGGAAGAATATTGCATTGACAGCTGTTTTTTTTCTTTAACTTTCGCACATTATCTCACAACTATAGGGTAAAATTTCTTACTCCAAGTTAATGCATATATGTTGGATTACTCAGCAACTTCTTTAAGTAGGGCTGGTTTACCTTTGAAAGAAATGCAATTCCGCTCTTTAATTCCAAAAGCAGCCCTTTAATTACTTCATGGCTTCTTGGAAGCACATTTGCAGTTAAACTATTCAGAGTCACACACTAAATATATGCTTACTTTTTTTTTTTTAAACCACTGAGGTTAAAGGTGGTGCATGGTATGGTCTACTTTAAAGAAAATAAAAACATGCAAAGAGAGAAAGCAAATTACATGCCTCGTGAGGTAGAAAAGTTTTAAAAGTTTGCACCTATTTATAGCGTGTATCTTCACTTAACCTTGGTTTGCAAGACCAGGCCATCTTAAAAAGAGTCTGCATGAAACCTGCATCACATCTTTTGTGCTAGGTTGTACAGTAAATCCTGTCATCAGGCCTTCAGGACCTTCTCAGGTGATTTTAGACCACCATTCCTGATGAGGGGCAAATTCATTTAGGCCTGGGGCACAGTGGCTCAGTTTAATGGAGAATTCCAATGTAGGTCTCTTTCAAATTATGCAGTAAAATGTAGACATTTCAGGAAATGACCAATCACCAATAGTGATGATAGAAGCCAAATATATATATAGCATATAAAAATAAACGTTATTTAATATCCAGAGCCACCAGTTAAGCACCATGTGTCTTTCTGTGAGTGTTTCATATATGTACATGATACCAAATAAGAGGTAAATCAGAAGCTAATGTTTTAAGACATTGTATTCTTCTTACTACACTCTGCATGTCAATTATCAGAATTTAAAAAAATGTCTGAAAATAATCAGAAAACTCAAAACATCAGACAGAGTATTTATGGTCATTTCCTGTGAGGAAACTTTTAGAGCCGTTTGACGCTTCAGACGTCTGGTTCCAGTCACCACCACTGTGGAAAATTTCAACATAGCAAGTTTCTCTACAACAGTACAAGTCCACACTCTGACTTTGTTTATATAGGAATGATTAAAATATGTATAAAATGTGATAAACACATGGCATTTGGGTACAGCACAACTTCTTAAACAAATACAAATAAGAAGGAAACAGATTATTAGTGAGTGTGTTACACTGAAGTTTTTCAAAAAGGTGACACAAACTATTCCATGATTTATTAAGAAATTAATTATGGCTTACACAGCTTTTAAAACATCTTAAGGATAGTCGGAAGGCGGTTTAGCAAAGCAGCTTTGCTGTCATATTTGGGCTTAAATTCCTGAATATCCAACATGTACAGCATATATAGCTGAAGCTCAGTGGAATCAATACAGAAATATCCGAATATCCAATACCATACAGAACCTAATAAAACGTGTGTACTGTTATACCTGTTACACCAGGGGGAGTCGTCTCTGCGATCAAAAGGCTGTGGGTTCAAAACCCATCACTGCTAGTGGCACCACTGAGGTACACTTGAACAAGGTACTGTCTCCACACACTACTCCCTCAATAAAAAAACTGGCTAGGCAGTTAGCGTTGCTCCTTTAAGCTGAAAACTAGAAACTGTCGTCTCACTGGCTGTCCTTGAGAGACGGTATGAAGTCATTAATCTGACTGCTTCTTACTAACAAAAACAAACATTTTAAAAAGATTTGAGATGTAATTACACTGCTCAAAAAATAAAAGGAACACAAAAATAAGACATCCTAGATCTGAATGAAATATTTTTATTAAATACTTTGTTCTTTACATAGTTAAATGTGCTGACAACAAAATCACACAAAAATTATCAATGGAAATCAAATTGATCAACCCATGGCAGAGATGTTCGCAAGTCATTTTTACCAAGTCCAAATCAAGTCTCAATTCTTTGTGCTCGAGTCCAAGTCAAGTCATAATGTTTATAAAAGGCGACTCTACATTTACAGCTCAAAAATCCCACATTTAGAGCTCTAAATGTTTAAAAGATTTGCTAATTGGCCACACCCCATGATTGCAATTGGCTGTTACTTAGCAGGGGATGGGACTGTGCTATGATATGCCCTCACCAACATGGAGGATTTGTTAAATATGAAAAATATGTCTCGCACTCTAAATGTGAGACTCCAGTTAGATGGGGCTCAGTGACCCCTTTCCAATGACTCCTCGAAAACCATTAGCTGAAAGCCGTCTACCTCTGACAAAAGTAATGGGACACCGGGGTGAGGTGAGAGGTTTTTTTGAGGTCGCTGGAAAGAGTGCAAGATATAAACAAGTTATAACTCACGAGTCACAGCACCCGAGTCAAGTTTCAAGTCATTGAGGGCGAGTCTTAAGTCAAGTCACAAGTCTTTGTTTGTATGACTTAAGTGCGACTTGAGTCTCAGACTTGAGTCCCCATCTCTGACCCATGGAGGTCTGGATTTGGAGTACTCACAGGCTGATCCATCTTTGATGTAATGTCCTTAAAACAAGTCAAAATGCGGCTCAGGGGTGTGTGTAGCCTCCACGTGCCTGTAGGACCTCCCTACAATGCCTGGGAATGCTCCAGATGAGGTGTCGGATGGTCTGCTGAGGGATCTCCTCACAGACCTGGACTAAAGCATCCGCCAACTCTTGGACAGTCTGTGGTGCAACGTGGCTTTAGTGGATGGAGCGAAACATGATGCCCCAGATGTGCTCAATTGGATTCAGGTCTGGGGAACGAGCGGCCAGTCCATAGCATCAATGCCTTCGTCTTGCAGGAACTGCTGACACACTCCAGCCACATTGAGGTCTAGGATTGTTTTGCACAAGGGGTCTAAGGATCTAATTTCGGTACCTAATGGCAGTCAGGCTACCTCTGGCTACATGGAGGGCTGTGCGGCCCCCCAAAGAAATGCGACCCCACACCATTACTGACCCACTGCCATGCCATGCTGGAGGATGTTTGCATTTTGCAGGGCTCTGGCAGTGCTCCTCCTGTTCCTCCTTGCACAAAGGTGGAGGTAGCATACCTGCTGCTAGGTTGTTCCCCTCCTACAGCCTCCTCCACGTCTCCTGGTAGCGCATCCAAGCTCTGGACACTACGCTAACAGACACAGCAAACCTTCTTGCCACAGCTCGCAATGATGTGCTACCCTGGATGAGCTGCACTACCTGAGCCACTTGTGTGGGTTGTAGACTGTCTCATGCTACCACTAGAGTGAAAGCACAGCCAGCATTAAAAAATGACCAAAACATCAGCCAGAAAGCATTGGAACTGAGAAGTGGTCTGTGATCACCACCTGCAGAACCACTACTTTTTTCGGCATATCTTGCTGGTTGCCTATTATTTCCACCTGTTGTCTATTCCATTTGCACGACAGCATGTGTAATTGATTGTCAATCAATGTTGCTTCCTAAGTGGACAGTTTGATTTCACAGCAGTGTGACTGACTTAGTTACATTATGTTGTTTAAGTGTTCCTGTTGTTTTGTGTATTTGCCCTTCTGCAAATGGCTCCGCTGCGAGGCCGCGCGCGCGAGTCCCGCCGAGTCGAGCTGGCGCATGCGCACTGCCCGGCTCCGAGTGCCCGATACAAGATGGCAGAGTCGGTGGGGAGGGAGAGGCGGAGGCGGGTCCGGATCGAATAGAGCGCAGCCTGCACGGGACTCCCAGAAAAGCTCTCCGAGGTAAGGCATAATGCTATTTCTGCGGGACGTGGAGGGCACGGACGTGTGGCGGAAGGTGTGCTGCACTCGGCCGTGCAGGTTATCCGTGCTGGTCCGGGCTAGGAGTGAAATAAACGGGAGATGTGTGTGCAGAGAGCTCGGGGCTCAGCCCGCCATCTTGTGCATCCGATCCGAAGTACGCGCCTAAACCTGCAGATTCTAGGCGTCGAGAACTGGCCGTGCTAGACCCTAAACCTCCGACACCCGCCGTGTTTTGAAGGCGAATTTGTCCTCGCCTGTTTGAGACCCTGTTTGTCCCGATGGGGCCGGTGTTTGTATGAGTTTTCCCTCCTTTTTCTCCCCCCACGCAGCCTCGACAGGCTCTGCTGTCCCCTTTGTTGTGCTGCCCGGCTCTGCCCTCCTCCTCCTCCTCCTCCTCCGTGTTTGTTTTCGGCCGCCTCGGCTCCGGGGTGGGCGCTTGGGCAGCAGGCGCATGCGTGAGCTCCTTTACGCTCATAACCTCCTTTTTAAAGGCAGAGAAGATAACCGAGCCCTTTAGAAACACAAAAATCACAATTTTACAGTGTGCCGTGCTGTTTTCAAGTTCTTCAGTACGGCCGGTTGCTCCACTGTCAACAGGGGAATGTGTTTGAAAGAATATAAACACACCTATCTCATTTTTAGCTCAGGAGCTAACAGGCTAAGTTGTTTTCATTCCTGGACGAGTTACAGTACCCTAAAGACACCCGGCCTTCTCTTACACACCCTGGAGTAAAAAAAACCAAACACATTTGTGAACATAAAGGCTACTAATTGTGCAGTAATATTCAGTGTCAACCCTCTATTAGCCACTCTCTCGTTAGCCTAGGAGCTAACAAGCTAATCCCCAGGACGAGTTGTTTTCATTCAGAACGAGTTATAGTGCCCCAATGACCCCAAGCCTCCGTTTTACACACAAAAGTAAAAAAGCACACATTCATGAACAGAAATGCTGCAAATTGTGCAGTAATGTCCCGTGTCAAACCTCTATTAGCCTACGAACAAACAAGCTAATCCCCAGGACGTGTTGTTTTCGTTCCTGGACAAGTTATAGTCCCCTGAAGACCCCGAAGCTCGTCTTTTACACACCCTAAAGTTGAAAATCAAACATGAAAAGAAATGCTGTGAAATATGCAGGATCCCACACTGTCCGTGTTAGCTGTGGTGATGACGTGCCCCAGCTTCAATGAATGAAGTGTTTTGGCGCCTCTGCACAGATAGAAAAGCTCAAACTCCCTGAATGAACAGCTGATCTACTGATATTAACACATATCAAAGCATTTTCAACAATACCTGAAAAGATTCACAATGTTTGCAATAAGATATTGTAGGCAATTCCTATGAACGATTATGTAAAATTGTATATGACTGATACAAGACCTTCCCAAGATATTTCAATGTGCATGTGTGTTTCAAAAAGGCAGGACAGATGAGGAGCTATGACGAGTGAAAACCACGGAACGGTAAAGGGAGACTCGGGAATGGTCATGTCACCCACCGGGTCCACTTCGCAAGCATCTCCCATCACCCCCACCACCAGCAAACCTATCCAGGAGCTGCCAGGTGTGTGTTTGTGTGTATAACATGGTTGCAGTTAGTGTTAATAAAATTCAGCATCATGTTTTCCAAAAATATTAGTGTCTCATGATATTAGAGAATTAATTCTGCATTAATAAGGTTATGAATCCAGGCCTCCAGCTGCTGCTCTATTCATCTTACAAACAGCTAGGCAATGTGACAATATTATGCTGAATTACATCACTGTATATGTGGCCCAGCACATAAATATTTTCACATCTATATTTGCAAACCAGCCACAGCTTGTTTTGATTGGATTGTTATATTGTTTTTTTTTCACTTCAGTTTAATGCATAAGCAAACTCACCTAGCATTGTCTATTAATTGAAGTGTGTCGTATACCACGTTTACTGCTGGAAAATGTGTGATTTATGTTGTTTATTCATTTTTGCACTGTTTTCCCCCAATACTTTAAGTGCCCAGCAAACTGAATTTATTGTGGTTGATTTCAGGACCTAGAAATTATAAATTAATACTTAAAAAATACTGTTAAGAGATATAGATACAGGACAGCAGCCCAGGATGTATCACAGCATGTCAGTATTATCATATATAGTCCTGCTATCAGTACTTTGTCTGTAGTGGTAGACGTTAAAAAAAACAAAAAAAATACACCAACTGTGAAGTACTTCATTAACCTAACATCATTGCTGTGTTTTGCAACCATGTTAATCTAAATGTGGTCATTTGGTGAGGAAGACCCATATTTAGAGCGTTGAATTAAGTAAGTCTGGTCTTTCTCTCAGACGAGCTGATTCAGGCTGGGTGGGCGAAATGCTGGAGCAAGAGGGAGAACCGGCCGTACTATTTCAATCGCTTCACCAATCAGTCACTGTGGGAGATGCCTGTCCTGGGACAGCATGACGTCATCGTAAGTACAAAGTACATTTTTATCTAAAACCACACGTTTCTTTGGAAAAAACACTTTTTTAAAATACAAAGACATTTCTTCACAAGACATCAGATCCAAAGTTTTTTTTCCCCTTGCCAACATTACTTCTTTTTTTTATCATAACTTGTGAGACTGTTTAAGCCTGCAGGGTCACTTCTTTTCATTTTTATGTGCTTATAACTATAATTATGACTTACATTTATTTGAGTGACCTGGGCATGAGAACTCAACCAGAAATAGGGAAATGTTTGAATCTTTTTTGATATACAGTTTGTTTGTTTTATTCACCAGTATACATTTTGTTTTGCACTACCAGTCAAGTTTTTGCAGTTTTAAGATTTTCTACTTTTGCTTATTTACTAAAATAGACTCTTGTTTGCAAACAAAAAATGACAGTATGTCCGCCATTTCAGTTCATTTATTAGCCATATCTTTTTCACCATTACTGATCTACAGTACAATAAACACATCTAATATAACACGTATCACCGGACAAGGGTTTGATTTTTAACATGCTATTAAGGGATGAAACAGTGAACAAGTGCGTGTAAAGTTTGCATCACCACAAAACCAGTTAATACAATGCCAGACAGGCTTTGACATATTTTCATTTATAGTTGATCAGTGTTTAACAAGAAAACAGGAAAAACCTGTGGTCTGTAAAACTTTTGACTGGTAGTGTAGGCTGCTTTATGTGCAACTAGTAAGAATTCAGCCCAATCAAGTTTCTATTATTGTCTAATTGACACTAATGTTCCTAAAAATAATGTCAATCTCTGAATAAAGTCATGGATTGGATGGAATATAATTTTATGAACAGACACATTATATAGCACTGCCCTGATAGAGGAAGCTACTCAAAAAGATATAAATGTGTGATTCTGTGTTGATTTACTGAATTGCTGATAGAGCCGCCAAGGGAGTCCTTAAATCTCCCTCGATGATCTGTAGTGAACTGTTTAGTAATGACTAAATACTAAAACGTGATTATGAAGATGAAAGACGCAATCATTTTCAAGGCGCTCCTTTAACTTGACAGCTTTTTTGTTTTGACTGCACCTGTGTCCAAACTGTGTTTCAGTGCTGATACTGAACTAATTTTGGCTCTGCTTCTGTTTCAGTCTGATCCTCTGGGCCTGAATGCAGCTCCTGCCTCAGGCGAGGGTGTAGCAGATCCAGGGCTGGGCAATGGGCAGCGCAAGAGACGCCCTTCAGAAGAGGCCCTCCAAGGGGGTCCTAACAGCTTCAAGAGGCCAAAAGTCAGTTTTTTTCCCCTTTCCCATAGCAGAATACAGCATCAAGGGAGCAAATATTTAAGACCTTATGAATCATTAATACTAGGCTTATATTTTTAAACGATTGTCAGCATGTTTTAAATCCTTTCTTTTCTGCTACATGCAGGTTGAGATTCCTGTAACTCCAACAACCCCCACGATCCCTATATCACCCAGCACACCTGGAGCAAAGCCCTGGAACTCCACCTCAGAGGACAAACAAGGCCAACCCAGCACTCCTGCCCCAGCCCCATACCGGCCATCTGTGTGAGTACCTTCAACCCATCAGACATCTCACTCTTTTCTTAACCAGGCCATGTAGACCATGCTTTTCTGTAGGCCATGCTTGTCTTATACTTGACGTCTTTACTTTAGGATCTACTGGGACCTGGATGTTCAGACCAACGCAGTGATCAAAGAGCGAGCCCCATACGACTACCTCCCTCCCCACCCCGAGATCGAACTACAGCGTGCCCAGCTCACCACCAAACTCCGTCAGCATTACCATGAGCTGTGCTCCCAGCGTGAGGGTATGTGCATACCTTCGAGCCTAAGCACACTCAATTTTGAACTGATGTTTTATTGTCATGCACATATACTACCGGTCAAAACTTTTTGCACACATGGTAATTTTCTGAATTTGCATTGTTACTGTCTTAATAATCACCAAAAATACGCTCCGTATTCTTTGCTGACAAATAAAATTGCAGTTTGTTCACCGTTTGAGTGCCTTTATTAGCCAGAAAATATCAATCTTGTTTTATTCATCACTACTGACCAATAAAAGCCACCTATAAAGTGGACCATCAGACAAGTGTTAGGTATTCAAGGAGCTATGAAGTGACGATGAAACATTTAGCGAGAGCAAAGTTAAAGTGCGACCTAGAATTTGACTCTGCATCACCACACAGCCAGTTATAGGGATGACCTGGACGTAAGGTGGGGAAAACCATCACATTTGAAAAATGTTATTATATTGTAAATTCTATTTATAAAAATTGTCATTCACAAATTGCGAACAGGAAAAATAAGTTGTAGAGTCTCAGAGCTGTTGGGATGTACACCATGTAGAAGTTACAGATTTTGACTACTAAAACGTTTCAGTAATTAGTATTTCAGTTATCAATTTTATTGTGAATGATGACCGTTAACAGTTATCCTCTTGAAGCTGTAATTAAACTGAAAGGGCATGAAGTCTTTCTTTTTAATACTTTTTACATTTTAATAACCATGTCATAAACTAATTGTGGCTAAATGACTTTTGTAAATCTTTTCAAACGTTGTGGATGTAAGGATCGACGTCATTCCTGAGGCTTTTTTTATAATTTGAATTGAAATGAGGGGTCGTCGGATTAACAGCCTAAGTTCTTTTTTTTGTTGTTATTTTTATTATTATTACGCTGAACAGGTAAATATAGGGAACATTTTTTAAAGACTGTAGTTTGATATTTAGTACACTGTGTGTGTATTGTGTAGTATGCAAAATATGATCGAGGACTGAAGATGTTTTGTGGTCAGGTCATGTTTTCACATATTTCTTAGTAAGGTGACAGTCGTCTGCTGGAGTTTGTTCCTGCTTGTAATAGAGACTTCGGCAAAGTGCCACAATTTTTCTGCCTCATGCTTTTGTTCTTCCACCCTGTCGGCTCCCTCAGTGCAGATATATCCTCTATACGCAGAAACTTCACACTCAGTATCGCTTCTGTTATAAGAAAGAGTGTGTTTATGACTGGTCTAAGATGTTTTAACCAGAGGTGTGATGACAAACCTCTGTGAGGCTTAACTGGGTGCATCACAGGAGGCAAAACCACAGGGCATGAGTCATGATTTCTGCATATTATATTCTGAAGGGAGAACGATCCATTCCTGCAACACGTAATAGACTTTTCACTTCAGTGCACAAATCATTTGGCTTAAAATTGTTCTGCAACTTTGTAAAAATGCATTTAGGAAGTTGGAAAAAGCAGACCATGTATTAACATGTAAATTCAGAATGTCTACACTCTGTTCATGAATTTGAATAGGAGTGAACAAAGAACACATTTCACTGTCTTGCAAGTCAGGTGTCTCGAACACGAAGCCGTTCAGGTCAGGTTGAGGTCATGAGTACTACCTAGATTACTCTGTTCAGGTGGATTTTTAAATCTAACATTCCTTACTTTCTTTAGGTTTCTCCAATGGCAGGGAAATCATATCAGTTATTTGTCACCATTAACATTTTGTATGATCACCATTAACAGGTTTTTAATGCAGAATAATCTAATAATCTGTATCTGCGTTTGTCCTTCATGCCTTCTAAACATGTTGCAGCCTCACAGTCATCACTTATCACTTTTGCTCTTTCAAAACAGCAAAACCCTAAGTACACATTCTCTACAGAGGACACCTACACATTTAATGCATTATTACTATTTGTGTGCTGAATACATTTTTTTAAAAAATAGCTGTGCAAAATATTAGTCATATGAAAGTGTAGTAGTATTTGCTGAAAAGGCCATATTTATGTTTATTAGCGGAAGTTTACTTATTTTCAATGGGAAAATCAATAAAACATGTAATTTGGCCAGAGGTGTTTAAATGTTTGCATACGAATACAACCACATATTTCTGCTCTCCTGAAAAACTGTTGATTCAGAGCTTAAAGATTAAATTGTACTTTTTTTCTTTTCATATACAGATTGTTTGTTTGTTTTATTCACCAGTATACATTTTGTTTTGCACTACCAGTCAAGTTTTTGCAGTTTTAAGATTTTCTACTTTTGCTTATTTACTAAAATAGACTCTTGTTTGCAAACAAAAAATGACAGTATGTCCGCCATTTCAGTTCATTTATTAGCCATATCTTTTTCACCATTACTGATCTACAGTACAATAAACACATCTAATATAACACGTATCACCGGACAAGGGTTCAATTTTTAACATGCTATTAAGGGATGAAAAATTGCGTGTAAAGTTAAGAATTTGACTAGAATTTGACTCTGCATCACCACAAAACCACTTAATACAATGCCAGACATGCTTTGACATATTTTCATTTATAGTTGATCAGTGTTTAACAAGAAAACAGGAAAAAACTGTGGTCTGTAAAACTTTTGACTGGTAGTGTAGGCTGCTTTATGTCCAACTAGTAAGAATTCAGCCCAGTCAAGTTTCTATTATTGTCAAATTGTCATTATTTTTAGGAACATTAGTGTCAATCTCTGAATAAAGTCACGGATTGGATGGAATATAATTTTATGAACACACATTATATAGCACTGCACAAATAGAGGAAGCTACTGAAAAACATATAAATGTGTGATTCTGTGTTGATTTACTGAATTGCTGATTTGTACCTGACAGGAATAGAGCCGCCGCGGGAATCCTTCAATCGCTGGCTGCTGGAGAGGAAGGTGGTGGATAAAGGAGTGGACCCCCTGCTCCCCAGCGAGTGTGACCCCACAGTCTCTCCCTCTATGTTTAGAGAGGTCATGAATGACATCCCCATCAGGTCATAATCTGTTCCAAAATAACAGCCTTTTTTCAGAGTGTATGTGTATTTTTCTGTTTCTTAAGAATAAATATTTATTTTCTGGAATTCTAGGCTCTCGCGCATTAAATACAAGGAGGAGGCCAGAAAACTTCTATTCAAATACGCAGAGGCGGCCAAGAAGATGATTGAATCGAGGTGATTTTTCCTCAATAGTGTGCACTGGAGTGAATGAAATATTGAAAATAAATGAGATGGATGTGTTCAGGTGGAGTAACAGCTGAACCGGTTTGTCCACAGAAACGCCACACCTGACAGTAGAAAGGTTGTGAAGTGGAACGTTGAAGACACGATGAACTGGCTGAGGAGAGATCACTCTGCCAGCAAAGAAGACTACATGGTACTTTCCACCCCTTCGTACATACATGTCCCACTTGTTTGGCCTTGCCACCCCAGATGCTGACTTTGCTGGGCTTTTCTCAGGACCGCCTGGAGCACTTACGAAAGCAGTGTGGTCCTCATGTGACTGCTGTAGCAAAGGACTCAGTGGAGGGGATCTGCTCTAAGATCTACCACATCTCTGCTGAATATGTGCGGCGAATTCGCCAGGCTCACCTCAACCTACTGAAAGAGTGTAATATCGCAGGTAAGATGTGATGACCTGCACAAGTTGCTGTTTAACTGAACTAACATTTTGTGCCCAAAGAGATGTTTTAATGCATGTAGTAGCCTAGTTAGAATTGTATAGTTATATTAAAATAAATTTGTGTAGGATTTGTCAATAACCCACAGATGGTTGTGGTGTTTGAGAACAACAGTATAAAGTAACACACCACATTAGGATATTGCTGTTTATCATAATGATATCAAATGTATGTTAACCCTTTTGTCTATGACAGAGTACTAGTCTAGAGTAAGCATTACCAGTGCTAAATGTGCCTGGAAATTTTCTGTAAAATTTTCCTAAGAAGGTTGTATAGCTTTTAAGAAATAAGTTACAGCCATAATATCCAGAATTCACCCTCTTCTAGAACTGGCAATGAGATCTGGGCGATAGATAAAAATATTGTAAACAGTCAATTACAGTGTATTGTTTACCATTTTATAATATATTGTTCCCAAAGTGAAAGTTGGATTAAAACTCTGAATTTGAATAGAAAATATCTATAGATATGTAGGATAAGCTATTGGACACATTGGCCCATGTTGAGGTCCAAGTGGCTTAAAGGTTTTCAGCATCAGCAGTAACGGATTGTTGATATTATAAACAGCAGTCTCGTCTATTTTTGCATTCAGTCATTGTAGTAACCATGCTTATAGCACAAAACTATTCACTTTTTTAAATTACTTCAACTGCACTTTCATAAATAAAGACCAGTGTACACCTATGCTCAATCACTGGTAACTTTTTTTTTAACATTGCAGTGGATGGTGTAGAGAGTACAGAGGTGCAGGACCGGTTGGTGTATTGTTATCCCGTCCGGCTGTCTATCACATCCCCGCCTCAGCCCCGTGTCGAGCTGCACTTTGAGAATGACATCGCCTGTCTGCGCTATAAAGGGGAAATGGTTAAGGTCAACCGTGGCCACTTCAATAAACTGGTAAGATTCTTTCATAAGAGCCAGGCTAGGTGATAATGTATACGAAATAAATGAGTTTGCATTTAACATGCAATTTGTAAACATACGTATGTGTCGTATTTTCAGCCCTAACTCAGCATTTTTTTTTTTCGCTACAGGAGCTCCTGTACCGATACAGCTGTATTGATGATCCAAGATTTGAGAAGTTCCTGTCACGTGTGTGGTGCCTTATAAAGAGATACCAGGTAAGCAGATTTGTGTTTTTGGAAGCTTCTACCTTGTAGACTACTTGTGTTGTGTACCTTATCTAATTTTTCACTATTGTGTCATAGGTGATGTTTGGATCTGGTGTGAACGAGGGAAGCGGCCTACAGGGGGCACTGCCTGTACCTGTGTTTGAGGCCCTTAACAAACAGTTTGGGGTCAGTTTCGAATGTTTTGCGTCACCGCTCAACTGCTACTACAAGCAGTTCTGCTCTGCCTTCCCTGACATTGATGGCTTCTTTGGTTCTAGAGGGTACGTATGCAGAGGTGCTTGCGTAATGTCACTTTAGCGGTTTGAATGTAGTATTCCAAGCCATCATTGTTAGGATAATATAAATTAATGTGCTTTTAATGTGAATGAATTTTGATTTTCATAAATCGTTTCATTTTCTCATAATGGTTTTCTCAGGCCATTTTTGAGCTTCTCCCCTGTCAGCGGCTCATTTGAAGCTAACCCTCCCTTCTGTGAGGAACTCATGGATGCCATGGTCACACACTTTGAAGTAAGGAACATTTGAAAAGTGTTCTGGAGTTTATTTATATTAAAAAAATATATTATTTATATAAATATATATTGGTTTTTAGTAGTATTGTTCAAATGTTTAGAATTCCTCTTTATATTAATTGTTGACATTTGGTAACAACAGTTGAAATATTATCAACTAGACACCTGGAGGAACACTGTAATTATTATATGGTTGACATTATTGTCTATTTTAATAGTTCATTGCGATATGCAACTGAATCCATCGCCTTTTTTAAAATACTGACCCATTCATCATTCGTAACCAGAGTACTTCAAATGATTTGAAACACTGAGTTCCTTCATTTTATTAAACATTTAGAGTTTTTGTTATACTGTCTGCAACTAGTTTGTTTTAAACTACTGAATGACCCCAGACCTTTTAGAAGTAATTCCAAACTTTAGAAAAGTAATGTTCCTCACACCACTGCTGGACATTCAGATAAGACATTTGATCTCTCTCCACCTCTTCCCACCATCCATCTGTTTTCTTCTAGGACCTTCTCGAAAACTCCAGTGAGCCACTGTCCTTCATCATCTTCATTCCAGAATGGCGGGACCCCCCTACCCCAGCCCTCACACGGATGGAGACTAGTCGGTTCCGCAGGCACCAAATGACGGTGCCTGCTTTCGAACATGAGTACCGCAGTGGCTCTCAGCATATCTGCAAGAGGTCAGACTTCTCTCTGTGCAGTACTTTGTCAGACTTTCCTCTACTGTACTTCTTTTACTTCTACACCCACTAAAAAGCCCTTTCCTCTACTTTACATCCACACCACTAAAAGCCATTTCCTCTACTGTACTGCTATACCAAAATTGATTTGGCTCACATCTTAGTCTCCTAATCATAAATTGCACAGTTTAATTGCTTGGTTATACAGATAGCACTAAATGTGTATGAGTATTAATGCATGAGTATCAATGAATACTCATTTTCAGGGGAAATTGTTGAGTTGCTGCAAGCGTGGCATATTTCTATAGCAAATTTTACTGATGGTCTTTTCTGGTATTTTCAGTCAGAATCAGTGCTTATTCATTCTCATTTTTTATATGGATCAGGTTTATCTTGCAGTTTACATAGAGCTGCTTCTACAGTCCTCTTGTTAATATTGTCAGTTAAGCAGACAGGATGGTCACTCATGCTATACCAGCGGAAGAGGAAGGAGGGTGTCTAGTTACTACAGAAATAGCCCTTTGTTTTTGTTGTCCAAATTCAAATGAGAATTGGAAGAATGAAAGAATGCCCAAATAAACAAATATAGTTAATTCTGTAACACTGTTTGCACTATTTTTTCTTCTGTTTTAATTTGTCAAGTTTCAATGTGCAGAATTCATTTAAAGCTTTTTACAATATGAGCGTAGAAAGAAAAAAGTTCTCTACTTGTGAGACAAGAACGAATAGAATGATTCAGAATCATGACCTTCGGTCATTATTATATATACAAATATGTTGTCACTACTGTTGCTACACATCATTTTCTCTGTCTGTTTGGTCAGCTTTTGGCTGGGTTTTGTGGTTGTATTCATTTGTTTGTTTGTTTATTTATTTGTTTGTGTTTTAGAGAGGAGATGTACTACAAGGCCGTTCATGGAACAGCAGTCATCTTCCTGCAGAACAATGCCGGCTTTGCCAAGTGGGAGCCGACCACGGAGAGGATTCAGGAACTCCTGGCGGCCTATAAGATCTCCGGGCGCTCGCTGTCCTCTCCCGGGCCCTCCTCCACCAGTGCCGGAGAAAGAGACTCCAAACCGGGGCATGAGCGCTCGGCCAGCCTGGACGCTCCGGCAAACCGAGACAACAACAGTCCTGTAGACAAGACTGCGCCCGAAATGGCAAACGTCTAAATGTGTATATGTGTGTACGTGTGTGTGAGCGCGTGTGTGTGAGTGGCTTTGAAAAATTGCTGTTGGGTTGAGAATGGCTTCTGCATGTTATGTGGATTCATGAGCGAGAATGAAGGAGAACGAGTGAGAGAGAGAGACTTATTTCTTTTTCTCTGCCTCAGCTATTTAAAGAGTTATTCTGGGTTTTTATTATTAATGTTATAGTTGTTGAGGGTTTTTTAATTGATGTAGTGATTGGTCACTAATTATTACATTTTGTTGTTACCGTTGTCGTCTGTACAAGACGTGGTAATTCTGGTCAAGTCCTTTTTGTTTCTTTGGCCTTTTTTTAAAAAACAAAAACATTTATGTGCTTTGTACCCTGGCAGAGTTGTCGGTCTGTCAGATTGAGAACTGAACGTTGAGAAATGGAGGCGGAGTTCTAGAATTGTGTGTTTCAGTTTGGGTCTTTAATTTTATTATTATTGTTTTTTTGCTTGTTTTTCACGGCAACAGAAGGGAGGTGGACCAGCGAGTAGGCAGCTATGTTTATAAGCCTTTAAAATAATGCACATTACAGAGTAGTTGTAGGCTTTGTGCGTAATTATTACCTGTGTTAGAGGCGGTTCATTTTACGCTCCTATGTGCTGTAGATGTTCCTCTGAACGCCCTTGCAAGCCCCAGTGGTCCCTTTTCTGGATCCAAGCACTGAAGAAGAACTGAACTCTAATGGGGGTCAAAGCTTGATCTAAATGGCTCCTTCATAACTGAAAATTTGCAAATGAGGCAAACAAATAGCAAAAAAGATGGTCAGTTTAGGCAGTCTTCATGTAGAACTAGTTGTATGTTTTGTAAATTAGTCCATTTTCCACTTTTGGTTTACTAACTTGTTCCTAAAATATGCACAGAGGATGGTAATAAATCCAACTGACATTGTTTACTTGTCTGTAGGAACACGGTTCACTGTTTTATATCTATTGAGCTGTATGCGTGCTTGCAAAAGAGTCTCACTGAAGCCAAAAAAGGTAGAATCTAACCTCATGAGCCCTGTGCTGAATTTAGACAAATTGTCAGTGTGATGGTAATAAACTTCCACTCACGATACGCCACTCCTGCTTTTTCTAGAGTCTACCTCTCATCTGTGAAGCATACAAGACCAAGCAATAGTTTTTAAACCTAGAAATTCAAAAAAGAACAATTAAAAGTGGATTTTGCATGTTAACAGTAATGACCATCTTCTCCATCCATGTTTTAGACCTGGCTTCTACACACTTCAGTTGGTCCTTAGAAAGCATAAAAGTGCTAAACATCCTGGTTTTGTTGTGATGTTACAAATCATGGACAAAAAGCCTCATATCTCCAAAATTGTAACTTTACAGGAGAAGGAAAAACCTTAACTTTCAGTTTGATTTTATATTATGTAAAAAAAAAAAATTAAAAAAAACCATAATTGGAGATACAAGGTTTTGTTCTGAGCAGCAAAATCTTTGTGTTTACTCCAGAACGAGATTAATCCTGATCACTGGGCAGCATATTGAATGTAAATTAAAAAAAAAAAAAAAGAGGAAAAATAAGAAAAAAGGGGCCAATGTCTATATTCTGAATCTCCCCTCAGTTCTTCTTGGCTTTTTGAAATTTCATGTTCAAATTGGCTTTGTTTGTTGCAATTAGTGATACACTAATGTAGTCGACATTTTGGGATACTTTATGCTTGTATGTAGTATCTTATATATCTGTTGTATATTCTCACCTCCCTCTGTATATACCTGTCCTCTTTTTTGATGTTTTTCTTTTCCTTTTTTTTAAGTAACAAATTGTAATGACTTAAAAAGGCTTGGGAAAGTGTTCACATGTTCTTGCTGTTCAAGTAGTACAGTGTTCTGGTTAGATCCATAGCGTAACCTGGCTCGGCCATCGTTAACCTCCAGTTTCCTGAACGTCTCACCTTCTGAATTCCTCATTTGATCATCGAACACCAGATGGATTTTTCATTCCTGGGGTGTTTCTCCGTCACCAGCAAAACTGTAGATATTGTACAGAAAAGCATTATGATTTTTTTTATTATTTAGTGGAAAAAATGTACATGTCTTCTCCATGCTTTTTATTTGTTTTAATTTAACATTTTTAAACAAATCTGTTTATGAATTATACAATTTATAAAATAGAAGTCATTTTAAACTAAACCAAAGTGATAACTAAAGAGGAGAAATTTATCTTGTATGTAAAAGTAGAGCTGTGTATGAGCAGTAATGCATAGTGTAACCAGCAAATGACTCATTATTTTTATAAATCTACTTTTGTTCTGTTTTTGTTTGTTTTCTTCCTGCATGACAAGATACTTCACAATCAGAAATGATCACACGTACCTTCATTACTGCTTTAGCTTGTAGGCTATGTCGTATCAGCCTCTACCGATGGTTTTGCATATATTTCCGTCTGTATGTTGATTGATTTTTTTTTTTTTTTTACCCTGCCACTATTGCATTCATTTGTTTCATCGGATCTAAAGCACCATGAATGTTCCCCCTTCTTCTAATTTTGATGGGCAAAGATGGAATGAATGTAAATAATGTTTGTGCTTAAATCGTTGGTTTCCTCTTCCTGTATATTATCAATGTTGTGGCATTTCTCATCTTCTGAATCAATATGAAGATATACATCTGGGTCAGTTTGGCTCTCAGTAAACTCTATTGAAACCATGTAACTCCTGCATTCTGTTGTTTTTTGGCCCTTCATCCACTTCTAGGATCAGAATCCTTATTGTCAAGTTTGGATGCTGTGCAAAGTAAAAAAAAAATAGAAGTTATATTCCTATACACAAAATAGAACAGGTAAATAAAAATATAATCAGAAATATTTACTGAACCTGGAGGAAACTGCTTAATGACTGAAGACAGATAAGAACAGCATAAAATGTAAAGTCTAAATAAATCTAATTTAAAAACCTGTAGAAAAATAACTATACAGAAAATGGGTATAAACATTATAGATAAGTAACACAGTTAAGGGAACTGTAATGACAGATGGTAGTTAGGAGTATGTTATTGCACTTAGTAGCGATCAATAGTGTAGGAGTAATATTGATATTGCACAACTATATGTGGAAAATATATATATATTTTTTAAATGTACATCTCACTGCAGTTCTGGCACTTTGTGAGGACATTGCATTTTGGCCCATATTGCATACGGAGTTGAAATATAGCCTTGCATTACATTAAGCATCTTTAATATAAAGATACATACATTACAGGGAGTGCAGAATTATTAGGCAAATGAGTATTTTGTCCACATCATCCTCTTTATGCATGTTGTCTTACTCCAA
>JBBPCW010000106.1:19589415-19608147 GCA_037974425.1 Phenacogrammus interruptus
ATATGCATGAGGTGATTTGCATTTACCATATATGGTGGAACGAGGGCGTGTAGAGGGCGGAATATGCGGCAAATCCATGTGCGCACAGAGTGCGATTTATAAAGCATATATTGCGTGCAGGTGTTCGTGCGAACGTTTTTATAAATCTGACTTTTTCTTTGTGTACGTCATTTTTGTCTTTTGAGCGCACGTACACCTTTAGTATGAGTTCTACACAAAGTTTTATAAATGAGACCCCAGATCTTTAACAACAAAGATAATATGGGCTTGTGTCTCAGCAAGCAATAGCTTGCTATTTCACCCATTTTTTAATGTTGTAACTGTTGATTAAGGTGTTTATGCATTAATTAATAACCATTAATAAATACACTCAAACCATTTTAGGCTCTTAATAAGGATATTCTATTTGGAAAAGTGGTTCCATAGCATCTGTAGAATTCTTGAGTTCACTTCGTTTTCTTTTGAAATTCTTGTAATGTTTAATTTTCACATACACGTTTCCGGTTGGTAAGAAAAATGCCTAATCCAACTGAGGAGCTCTTAATGAGCCAATGTAGCTAATTAACTCACTAACAGTTCCTTACTACACTGAGGTGGATGTGTTGGAGTAGAGCTCTAGGACCAAAGTTATGTTGAAATTATTGTTAAAAACACATATTTAAACACTTTTGGAAAAAGAAGGTTTATATATCTGTTGAATGCAGACATCACAACCCAGGGATTAAAGATTTTACTTGTGTGGCAGTATATCTGGAGTACTACATTTATCAATTGTACCTTCATGTTTGTAGTTTTGTTATATCATACATACAAACATGTTATGTTACTCACAAAAAAACATACTCATTTAGCAAACACATTGAAAAGTTCCCAAACTTTTGATAAGCTGTGTCAGTGTCCAATTGCAGACTGGAGCCCATCTGTTGCTGTGCACAATTTATCACCCCATGTATCCCTTACATCATCATAGGATTTCTGACCACAGAACATTGTCTGTGCAATTTGTGTGATGGATCATTCTCCGCACAGCAGTGACACTGACATGATCGTTTTTACACTCTCTGCTAGACTCAAAGTGCTTGGCTAACCAGCCCTATCCAGCCAAGAGAGGCTATTTAATAAGAAACTGAGCACTGAAGAAAGGCTAGAAGACAGATAACACAAATTCTGCATTAACAGATGGGCCAAGTGTCTAACTGTATGCCAGTAAGATGCATTTGACTCTGCATATTAAATAAATTGGCCAGTAAGTATGTTTTTGTATTATGCACCTGTGTATAAATCCAAATAGTCCTATTCCCAAAAACATCAGTAGATGCTGTGTTCATAGCTGTCGCCTGACTGGTCATTACGTGTTCTGTCAAGTGCTGTAAATGGTCCTTCTATCAATAACTAATAATATGTCAGCATGTTTCAGTACTGTGCAATAGTCTCAGGTACCTGCACAAAAAAACACTTAAAACCCATTTAGATGCATTGTGTTTTTTCACATTAGTAGCATGAAATATACAAAATAAAAGAATAACATTTACATTACAAACAACATTGTAGAATAAATTGGGATGTTGTGTTCAGTATATCAGTGTGTATATTCTGCAATGGCTGGAGGAGTCGAGGAGATATCTGGAACAGAATCTGTATTCTCCTTTATCAGCTACTTTAGCAACTACTTTTCTACAGACAAAACTTAGTTTGATAGTTTTACTGCATCCTTGTTTGTTTGCATTTATTCTAATGGTAACTCTTCTATCCGAAAGACACTATCACACACAGAGAAAAATGGCTTAAGACTTTTGCACAGTACTGTATTTCTGTTTGAGGCTTTATTTGTATTGTAGAACCCCTGGAACATCATGATCAAGCACAGACAGGTTCACCGGCGGGGTAGACGCTCACAGATGACAGTGAGGTAACTTTTTTTAGCACTTCCATTGCTGTATCAAAGTTAAGCTGTGAATCAAACAGTCGTTTTATCTTCTCCGTAATCCATCTCTATGCTTGTTCTAGTTACACAGATCCAGTCATTTCTATGGACCTCCTGCGGACAGTCCTGCAGCCCAGCTTCAATGAAGACATTTTGGCCGTCTTCAGAAAATACATGAAGGTGAACTAGCAAGAAGAATGTCTGCTAAACCCATGCAATATACTGAACCCATCAGCATATACTGAAAAAATGTTTTCTGTGTTTTCTGCACAGTTTTTTGAAAAGGCAGCCAGCAACGTGAAAGAGAATGTGGGAGAGGATGTACAGACGGATCAACTTATCAAAGAGGCTTGTCGAAACTGCTTGGAGCATGTAAGGAAAATGCACCCACTGAGTAACTATAACTGAAAGCTGAAAAGACTTGGTTAAGCATGTGAAAATTGTTTTATCTAGGCAAAACAGCTCTTTCCTGAGTCAGAGAAAACTGCCCAAAGACCTGTTTATGATCCCTCAGTGAAGGTAAAGATTAATCATTCCTTTTTGAATGTAAAATTGCTTTGTTGTTTATACAGAATTTGCTTTTTGTCCCAAAGCTTATGTTAGTCTTTCAGGGAACAGAGTGTTTTTAAATGAGTATAGTTCAGATATTGAATCAAGCTTTTTGTAAAGGGAGAATACAAAGTCCTTTGGAAAGGTTTGATTGTCAAATGTTGAAAAATGTACGGAATTAAATTCTTTTACAGTGGTAGTGATAGAAACCACTACAAAACAAATACAGTTATTTCGTTCACTGTACCAAAAGACCAGTGAACATACACATGTCTCCTGAGATTTTGTGTGTGATACTTATGGTAGTAAAACAATAGAAAATTTGTGTTTTCTCTACAGTGTTGTGCATACATCTCTTGACCACTTTAGACCCATGGTCAGGAGATATGTGTGTCCCAATTATGTACTATACCCTAATGTCATAAACTATAATACCAAGTACTAATATTAATAGTGCCATCTGTAGCTCCGCCTCATACTGGTTCACACAACATAGTGGAACAATTGTATCCATCAACAATGGTTGAAATTACATGCGTTATCATTTATGCATTGTGCATTTTATATGCATTGTGGATGTTGTGGATTTTTGGGTATAGCCAAGAAAGAATGATTGCTCAGAAAGAATGAATGCATTCTCCTGATTGAGGCATTTTGTATTAAACTACTCTGAATGACTTTGTTTATACCTGAATGAAGGATTGGGCAGAATGAAATGAAAATTGGAATTCCCCTTTCATTTTTTCCCATCCATTTTGCAGCGCTCACGACAGATGGAGGATGACTCCAGTCAGAGAGGAAGCCCAATCCCAAAAAAGGTGGGTCTATTAATAAAGCTGGCTCATATTTAGTCATGAATTCAGTATAAGCTAAAAACAGCACAATTGTTATTTTGAAAACTTGCTAATGTAGGTATTTTTAGCTGGTTTTAAATAAAAAGGATGCAATAAATGTTGTAGCTAATACATTATTATTTTTTTTTAATTATTATTTTTAAATAAAAATGTATTTTAGTTTTTTGAACTTTCTGTTATAGTAAGTACAAATTCAGTGGCTCCAGTTACAATACTGGTTTGTACTGACACGTGATTTTGTTCTGTGATTAGAGAAAGGGACGTCCACCTGGGCAAGTTATAGCTTATGACAGATCTATACCATACAGCACACCGTAAGTATCGTAAATTATTCTGCACGTGGCCTTCATGTTGAGGAAATTACATTTTTAAACTTTGAAATGTAAAATTCTTGTATAGGATGAAGCCTAAAACATCTGAGCCCATAAAGCGAGAAGGACCAAAGGTAAAGAGAATAGAGAATCTTATTTTCTGCTTATTTTTCATGTAGTATTGGGCTACATAATCAGCAGATTTCCTGCTTGTAAGTTGCTTCTCCATCTCTTGCAGTGGGATCCCACCAGGCTGAATGAGAAAAGCACATTTGTTTTAGGTTCCAGAGCAAACAAGTAGGTGTTTCTTTACTGAACTGCTGAATTGTGTTGGATCATGCGCCTTGCTGATGGCATGTCAGAAGGGCACAAGGTCCACTAACCACAATTGTTGGAGTCACTTCACATTATGGACAGCAAAGTTTTAAATAATGATTCCTGGTTGATGTTGAGAGCTGTTGCTGTTATTAAAGCTGTTATTAAATTCAGTATTTATATTTTTCTGTCATTCAGACAGTTTTAGGTAAACCTTGACTTTAATAACAATCCCTGAATTTTTATACCGATCCTATATTTTAGAGGTGTGTTAAAAACACAAATGAGTGTGAGTTGGACAAAGAAAACATTATGTGTGGTGGCACCTATAATAATTTAGGTACTAAAATTTGATATTGAAGTTTTGTCACATTTACAATGTGTAAACATTTTATGATCTCATTACATTAACTAAGTTTTTCCTTCGGTGAATTAACCATTGCAATTCATTTAAAATGATAGGGTTTAGTGGCTTTGTTAGAGGTTTTTAGCCAACAGTCTTTAAAAAGCTCAGGTCTGTGTTTTGCTGTATTATGTGCAGTAAGAAAAATAATGAATAGACTTCCATTTTAGGGCTTTAGGGATGGGAGGCACCAGAGGAAGGATCTACATTAAACATGCAGACCTCTTCAAGGTATTGTGAATTCTGTTGCTATGTAATTTATTTTACTTTGCATAACCATGTGCAATTTTTTAACTGCGTGGGCGTGTTTGTGTGTTTCAGTATGCCGCTGATGCACAGGATAAACACTGGCTTGCTGATCGACAGCACATGAGAGCCACTGGTGGAAAGATGGTAAGATTTACATGTACAAGTGTGTTCTTCAGGAAAAGAGGCTCAACAGTATGTTCATTCTTAAAACGCAGTTTCATTTTATTCAGTGATCTCCATTTTTTAGGCTTACCTGCT
Source organism: Phenacogrammus interruptus (assembly GCA_037974425.1). Lineage (NCBI taxonomy): Eukaryota > Metazoa > Chordata > Actinopteri > Characiformes > Alestidae > Phenacogrammus > Phenacogrammus interruptus. The sequence continues at coordinate 19,594,279 of JBBPCW010000106.1, forward strand.
TATTGAAGAGGACATCAAAGAGCTTGCTTTAAGTGAAGAATACAAGTACGTAACTGCTAATACAACCATTATGAGGCCCTTGTTTTCAGTTACATTTTTTCCTCGAGGTCTACTAGGTTTTATGAATCAAAAACAGTAATTATTTTTTTACATGATTGTCTCTGTTCTACTTGCCTGCCCTCTGTGCCTTGAAAAACAAAAGTGCCAAAACATGATGTGCCATAAAGCGAGAACATTCCTCGCTTTTATCATGAATAGGTGGAAATATGTAAATGCAGATATACACTACCTGGCCACAACATTAAAATCACTGGCAGGTGAAGTGAATAAAATTAATGATCTGATTGCAATGGTGGGATATATTGGGCAATGAGTTCTTTAAGCTTTCTTGGATGCAGGAATTGGAGCCTGAAGGACTTTGACAAGGGCCAAATTGTGATGAGCATTTCCAACAGAAAGTCTTGTAGGGTGTTCTTGGTATGCAGAGGTTAGTACCGGCCAAAAGTAGTCTAAGGAAGGAAGACCCACAACAGGGTCATGGGAACCCAAGGCTCATTGATGCTTGTAGGGAGTGAAGAAAAGAGCTATTGTAGCACAAACTGCTGAAAAAGTTCATGCTGGGCATAATAGCAATGTGTCAGAATACACAGTGCAGCTTGCTGCATAGCCGCAGACAAGTCAGAGGGCCATGGAGCAATAGAAGAAGATGGAATGCTCTGGCGAATCACTTTTACTTTTAATTCATGTGGATGCCCTGATGCAAGTGCATTGTTTACCTGGAGAAGAGATGGCACCAGAATGCACTATGGATAGAAGATAAGCTGGTTCTGGGCAACATTCTTCTACATTCATGTGGCTGTTACTTTGACACATATCGCCCACTTAAAGATTGTTGCAAACTAAGTACACCTCTTAATTGCAACAGTAATGCATAATGCAAGTGACCTCTCTTAGCAGAATAACGTGCCCTGCCACACTATGGTCACTGTTCAGGAATGGTTCCATAATTTTGGCTGACTCCTCTTCGTAGAATTGCTTAGGTTCAGCATGAGCTTCTTATTTAAGGTTCTGCCAAAGCATCTTTCAAATAAAAAAAAATGACCAGGTTTCTCTGAACCATTCAGAAGTGGACATGATCTTGCTTCAGATAACAATGTTCTTGTCAGTCTTGCTCTATAACCCAATTACACTTGAGCTACAGATCACAGTCGGATGACAGCACATTCCCCGACTGTGATCTGGGCTTTCTAGTAGCAGACATTTTTATGGTTTTGCCAATTAAGACATGTTGCCCAGGCCCTGAAGCAGCAGAGGATCCCCACACCATCAATCTCCCCCAAAAGACTGTCTTCTAAAACATTCCTCTTTTGACTCCTCAGTCTACAAAGTGTAATTCCAGAAGGCTTGGCATTCATCAAGATGTTTTTTGGCACATCTGAGACAAGTTTTATGTTCCTCTTGGCTAAACGTGATTTTCGAACTCCCCAGTGGATATTATCTGTGCCAAATGTTTCTCATGGTGAATTCATGAACCCTGACCTGAGATGAGTGAGGCCTGCAGTTGGGTTCTGCTATGACTTCTCACCGGAGTCATCGCTAGGCTCTTGGAGGAATTTTGGTAGATCAGTGTAAATCAGTTTAATGTTGCACAACTTCCTCACCCTTATTTCTCTTCATTCCACATTCATCACAGTGTTGCAAGATGGGCTTTGATTGTGTGACTATCTGCTATCTGTGGCTCTTTGACATGAAAGAAAACGGTGCTAACCGATTGGTTATCACTGATCTGTATCTTAGTATTTCTCACGCTTTAGAGGATGAACATCTACCAACATAGAGGTTCTACTTGATCTCAGCTTGCTAATGTTAGAAGAAAGGCTACAGAGAATGAGACCATGAACATTGTAATCGTTTAAAACGTATTTGTTCTTCTAAATCTCTAGAGACTGCCCTGAGTTGAGGCTGGACGAATTGAAACCGTTTGCGGTGCCAGTGTGGATGGTAGAGAAGATGCAGAAGGCAATGGAGTCTCAGAGGTCTGAGAAGGACTAGAGGAATCAGAGCCTGGCACGATCAGCTTCACTCTTCTATATAATATGACATTTTTAAGAATAAATCATATTTAAAAATGAGAGATAACTGGTTGTGGATCAACTGTCTTATGCTTGAGGAATGTGACAGATGTTGTTTCTCATCTCCTGAAAATGATTAGCAACCTTTTAAGCCACTGGACCATGCCTGTGTTATCCTAAAGAACCACAGTGTAGTCTGCATTGTTTAATTTTCCATTTGTGGATTCGATACTGAGTCTGGCCTTGTAATCAAGCCTAGAAATTTGCTGTGCACCTTCATGATTAGAAGAGATGTTCAGCAATGCTGTTTTCTTAAAATTAGTATTTATAGAGATAATGGTAGGCAAAAACAGTTTCAGTGTTTGTCTTTTGGTCCTTTAATCAGCAAAAATATTTTCTTACTGTGTTTTTTTTTTTTTGCATAATTACAAATGCAGTGATGCTGTGAGCGTTTTTTCTTTTCTTTTTGCTTTTTTTCACACCTTTTTTTAAGAATAGAAATACCCTGTAAATGGTTTTACAGATGATACTGCAACCTCTGTTATTTGTATTGATTTGTTTAGTGTCATGTACATGAAGAAGGGAATTTATTATTTTGTCTATAATTTCCTCCTTTTTCACTTTTTATTAACTGTTTAATCCTAAAAAGAAAAGGAAGCTGTATTATTGTACGGTGCTGTACTTGAATGAGAAAATTGTTTTACAGTGGGGAAAGGAAAAAATACTGTAATATGCTTAGACATTTTTGTGGAAAAATAAAGCTGTTACACTTATTAGAACAGACAAAAATGTATTTTATTGGTTATAATGAAGGCAATATACACTGTATTGTCTATAAAATGTATTGCCAGCTTGTGGCCTAGTGGTTAGGGAGTTTCCCTGTGATCAGAAGGTCATGGATTTGAATCTCAAGACAGCTAGAGGCACCACTGAGATACCCCTAAGCAAGCTATCATCCTCACACACTCCTCCGGGTGCTGCTTCGCTGACTACCCCTGCTTCATTTGATGAATGAGTTGTTGCACCCTATTGGGTAAAACACATGCCTGTGAACCCAATGACTACAAAGTTGTAGGTTCAAACCTCTCAATTTTCTCTCATTGTGTTCTTGAGCAGGACACTCAATCCTCAGTTGCTCCAGGTGGATTGTCCCTGTAACTAATGATTGTCTAAATACAACGAAGGTATCCTCGAGCATGCTACCATCTCCCTACACTGCTTCCTGGGTGAATAGTTTAAATGGAGAGAAAGATCACATTGTTCATACTGTGTGCTGTGCTGTGGTGTTTTCACAGCTGCCTATAAGGGCCCATTTGATAGTGACAAGTTGTGAATATTGACGCTTTCATACAAAAATCACTAAAAACATAATTGTTTTATATGCTATTTGCTTCTTTGAACTACATAAAAGATAATTATTTTTTCCTGAATATTGCATATGTGCCTTCCTGTGCTGTGACTATAAGGGCCAACTTTACACTCACCTTTCGTGCTTCAACGGTCGTAGACACGCCCGCTCAAGAGCCTTGACCAATCCGATCGAAAAGAAGTGCAAGGTGCGTTATTTAATAGTTGCTAAAGACAAGCATCGTTTTGAAAAGCGGTTCCTGATTGGAGGAGAGAAAGTAAGGGGTGGGGCGTGTGGTCAGAGTCAGTTTAAACCAGGGGGCGGGATGATATTTTAAAATCTCAGTGTGGACCTACTCCCTTAGTTAGTTAGCCAAAGGACTGCACACAGACGGTAATATTGATTAAATTATATATATTAGACATTTAATATGTAGGCTAATGATTAAATAATATATCCGATCTGTTCTGTGTTGAATTAGACAGTGTTTGGCTTCAGTTTGACTGTTAGTCGAACGAGATATAGGCTAGTGCTAGCCTCCTTAGCTAGCACCTCACTAGATAACTCACCATCATTTGTTTTCTTACCACTTTTAAAGCTTATGTAAAATTAATAAATGTTTACAACTCGAAGAGAAGCTTTATAACAGTTTCTAGTCCATTTGAATACAGAAAAGATGAATCTTTGGTCGTGTTGGTTTGCAATATTGGCTAGCTGTTGTTTGATTCGACGTTGCTAAGCTAACTAGCTCATCTGGGTTTTTTTTTTTAAATCCCCGGTTCATTATTTAGAGTAATTTCTAGTTACCAGACTAAATGGTGAAGAGATTGTTTTAACAATGAACCAATGTGTCAGTGTATTTAAGGTAGGTGGTTTTGATGGCTTAATGTCAGCTAGTTGGCATCCGGAGAGAAATGGAGTACAGTTTAGCACTTTCTTATTCAGCTTTTTTCATATATTTGATATTTCGCCTATAAAACTAATCTCATGATATAATGAGGGTCTGCTAAATCTGCTGGTCCTGTTTGCTTTGACCCAATACAGTGTTAACTTAATGGTCAGATTAATGTCTTATCCCTGTTACTGAAGGCTGAGTAAGTGGTCTTAACAATTGATTAACAGAAATGTCTTCCAAGGTTTGAAGCTATGGCCTCCCAGAACATGGATCCTGCAGCAGCTTCGTCAGCAGCATCTTTAAAAGGAAACGAAACTGGAGCAAGTGTACCTAAAGGCTCTGTTTCAAAGAGGTACAAATTGACTGATCTTTCTATGCCAAAGCTTTTTCAAACAGAGGCTATAATTTACGAACCTTCAGGTCCTCTGTGTACTTGACTTGGTTTGTTTGAGTTAATGTTCCCCTTATATTTTTAAACTAGAATATTACAGTATATAGACACTAGATAGACAGTATACGGAAACGTTTTTCAGGTTGTCCAGTGAGGGGCAATCTTAGTACCTCAGCATTCCAAGCCATTTTGGACCACGCCATACTTTGGGCACTGTTTGAGAAAGACCCTTTTCTTTTCCCGCATGACTGTGTTAGTCCCCAAAGCAAGGCCCATAAAGCCATGGATGGATGATTTGTGTGTGGGAAAAACTTGTCCATATTAAAGTCTATGTATGACTGCAATGTCATTGAAGTCTGTGTTTGTGTAATGGTCAGACATTGTAATACTTTTGTCAATATTGTGTGTATATATAAATGTATGCATATACATGACTTCCATAAATCATTACTGTTATTACCTTTGTTTGTCTAATGTGCAATATTCATGCCTAAACTGTCTTCCTACTTAGCAATTACAAATGTTTAAATTGGTTTACCTTAAATGTCTGTAGAACATAAATGCAGAATTACTTGTTTTATTCTTATCCAACCCTTTTCATTGTAATGTTGACCCTGTGTTAACATACGTATGACAAATAAATCTATCTTTCTGTCTCCAGGCTTCAACAAGAGCTGATGACACTTATGGTGAGTCTTTCAAACACCATAACTGTCAGCTTTATTTTGCTTTTTTGGTTTTAATTCTCATGGTTTGTTGTATTGCAGATGTCAGGAGATAAGGGAATTTCTGCCTTCCCAGAATCAGACAATCTCTTTAAGTGGATTGGGACAATAGATGGAGCACAGGGAACAGTAAGTGTCCAGTCTTGTAATCAGTGGGTTACAATTACCGTGGTTTATTAATGCAGATGATTACTGATTCTTTCATGTTTGCAGGTCGTCATTACAGAGAGTACTTTCCTCAATACTGTTAACCCAATTATTCTACTCTAAAGGTGTATGAAGGCTTGAGGTATAAGCTGTCGTTGGAGTTTCCCAGTGGGTATCCCTACAACGCCCCACGAGTGATGTTCATCACTCCCTGCTTCCACCCAAATGTTGATGAAAATGGGTTCATCTGCTTAGACATTTTGAAAGAGAAATGGTCAGCTCTCTATGATGTTCGATCTATTCTGCTGTCCATTCAGAGTTTACTTGGGGGTAAGATGTTTTTCAGACTCATGATGTACTCATTGTTTCAAACCTCCCTCTTTTGAATGACCCTAATCCTTCAATATTCACTTATTTTGTAGAACCCAACAATGATAGCCCTATGAATGCTGCTGCGGCTGAATTATGGGCTAACCAGGAAGGTGAGTAATTTCTGCAGTGGCAAGTTATTTTGTCTATTGTCATCTAATATTTTTATAAATGACGGGAGGAAAGAAAACACATCCATAGTTATGTATGTTCTTTTTCTAGCCTTCAAAGCCCATTTGCATTCGACCTACAAGAAATGACCTCCAAAATTCAACACCCCTGCCTCTGTTCTTTTATTTGTGTCCTCTCACTTTTCTTTACCACAATTATGTAAATTAATCCTACGTCTGTTTAATGTACAGTATTTGTATGTCGAATTTAACTTGTGTGAATAAAATGCTGTTCAGTAGCAAAATTCTTGCGCCCATTCATTACCGTTCAACAAATCTTGGTCCAACCTTTAGAAAACACAATTATAATGTTAATTTATTATTTGATTTAAAGAGACACTAATGTTTTAATGTAAGTGCACATCACTTTTTTTTTTTTTTAAAGTTGAGATGTGGCTTAAAAAGATACAGAAGACAAAGGGCCTGTATGTATATTCATTTTTTAAATTTATTCTGAGGGATTTTTAGAACACGTGGTTTTATCCACCAAAATAGGCCCTAGTTTTTCACATTAACATTTCAGCCTTTTGGGAGCTGTTAAGTATTGTGCCTTATTTGAAAAGCAGCTGTTTTTCCTCACATAAATTTACAGATGTGTACCAGGATGTATATTCTACATGTTCTGTACCTTTGACTGTTTGTGTACACATGAACAACTTAATGTATGGAAAGGAAAATTCAGATTTAGGAAAGGCCATTTAATCTCTCAATACTAACAACTTTCTTTAAGAAAACTTCCTAAAAATGTAAGCCTTTTATCTAAGGCACTTCTTTATCAAGACAAGAATTCTTATATCCTTGCATATTTTGTCCTTTTGTTTGAGGGGATTGGGGCTGGTACATCTTCATTTAAAACATTTTAACTGGTTTAATGATTTAAAGAATGGAAGTTTTAAATAGATCTGCTAGGTTTAAAAAGGGTGTCTAGTCCTTTTGAAGAGAGAATTTTTATTTGCAGGTAGAGGGCAGTGTTTTAAAAGTAAACCACCCCATGTATATGCAACAGGGAATAGGGGGGCTTGTTGAGTTCTCGGCAAATAGTGACAAATTGAACTTAATCCTGGTGATTCCATGACAATTAGATCTCTCATGTGGATTTCTCATTTATATAGTATTCTGCTAACTAATTAAGCAGGCAGAATAAACATCCTAGTTTACAGTTGGAGTGACTGCAGCAGCCTTTGTTGTCCTGAGACACCACCTCTACCTCCATTATGTCGTCTAAAGTGTCATCTTCATCTTGCCCATCTATGCAGCCCTCAGCCCAGGCATTCTGTGTGGGCTTCACTGACCACAGTGGCACATTTACACTCTGAAGCATCTCTTGAAGTAGGCCATCAATCTCCAGCACATGAGTCTTGAGGTCTGGTCTCTCCTCACCCTCTGTTGTTACCCAGGGTGTCTGTACAGCGGCAGCCCGACCCGCCACCTCAGAACCTCCACCAACCATGCCGCTGTTGACCAGGGCCCGGCGGTCCTTGCGCTGGCTGAGGGGGAAGATCTCCTGGAGGCCACTGACCCTCCTTAGGTCTTGCTGGAAGTTCTCCAGGCTGCAGAGGAAGAGCACCCACATCCGCTCCACCTGCTCCCGCTCCCCCTGAGCTTGTTCAGTCTCTGTTAGGAGGGCCAACAGTCTTCGGTGAAGGCCTGGAGCGTGGACATATCCAGACAATAGGCAAAGCAGGGTTATGTTATAATGGATTCATGTTGTAGTGGAGGATTATTAACACCCTAAATATGTGGCCCTGAAATAAAATCAGTCTTCACTGATCTCAATGTTTTCTAACATTTTCATCAAAGTGGGTTTATATGAACTGGTTCACTGCAGAGAAACTTCATTTTTCCTTAATTTTATGGAACCCCAGATCTTTAGAACCGAACATTGCACATTAAATTACTCCAAATATACTAATGGTTTAAATCTTAAAAAATAAATTGAATATTCCCATTCAAATGCAAAACTGAATGTCACTGCAACTTCCTTTATAATAGAAAGAATAAGACTGCAAACGGTACAGTACAATCAGTTGAGGCATTTGCAAAAGTAGTAATACTTTATTTTTAAATCAGGTTTCCATGTCATATGATCTCAGAAAGCCTTATTGTAATGAGCTCAGATAGTGATAAAAATGTTGTATATAAATATATAACCATTTTATTGACCTCGGTCCTTATTCAAATCCTGTCTGTTACTAGAAGGCACCCATTTCTACTTTTATACTCTTGTGGTTTTATATATACAGGGGGTCCTCGAGTTACGCTACAGATCCGTTCCTTTGACAGTAATGTAACCCAAATTGTGGTGTAAGTTGAAACACATTCTGGCCTAAGTCACTTCCTAACACAGCTATAAAATCATAAAAACACAACAAAGCCACAGAAAAAAGAAAAGGAAAAGTCCCTCACGCATATGTCGCATTACAGCTTATTCTTCCACTGCACACAACCTAACTAAAAGTCCACAAGTATGGCGCTAACGGCATGAGCGAGAGTGAGCATTGTAAACTTGGAAAGTCATATGTTGAGACCTAACCTGAGGACACCCTGTATTTTGATTTATTAGCTATATTCTTTTGCATTATTAACTTAATGCTTGATCTTGTTTTCTTTTCTGTAATGTGTCCTCATGGGCCTTGAAAGGCACCTTTAAATAAAAGTGATAATAATAATATTTATGCTCTCAAGCTCTTGAGTTTATGAGCTACCTGTTACTGTGCACACGCCTCCACAGTTCCCTACCTGTGCATATCCTATGAGCCAATCCCCTGGTTTCCTCCAGCTCCTCTCTAAGGCTGCTCCCATCAGTGTTGCAGCCTAAGCGGTTGGCCATTTGCTGGAAGCAGGCAGTCACCTTGCAAAGGGCGGCCTGCGCCTGCTCACACTCGCTCACCTGTCTCCGCCTGGCCTGGATCTCCCCCACCGACCGCTTCCAGCGATTCATGCCCTCTCGTGTCTTCAGAGCCCACACCCTATTAAAGTTTAAGCACTTTTGGGACTGGTGTCCTGTACACAAAGACTTCAACTAAAAATAACTTGGAGTGATGAATCTTTCTGCAGAGGTGGTCCTGTCTTTACAGGACCAGCTCTGCAGGGGTGGAGGTAGCTCAGTGGGTAGGGTGCTTGCCTCCAGACCAAGAGCTCATGGGTTTGAATCCTACCTTCAGCAGACCACCACTGTGCCCTTGAGCAAGACCCTTAACCCCAAGTTGCTCCAGGGAGACTGTCCCCTATAGTTAGAGAATGGAAGTCGCTTTGGATAAAAGCGCCTGATAAATGCCATAAATTTAAATGTAAAACATGCCCATTGAGTCAAGAGTCCATGCATAGTCCAGCATCTCCACAAATTCTGCAACAGGCTGTTATGTGTAGTAGACTATTCTTCTAAAGTGAAGATTTTTAAAACACAGTGAGCATAATTAGGTTAAATCATAATGTATCTTTGTGGAAATGGACATTGCTGCTCATGCTAAATCATGTTAATACAGTACAGATCAACATTTACATTTATGGCATTTAGCAAACACTTTTATCCAAAGCGACCTCCATTCCCTAACTATAGGGGACAGTCTCCCTGGAGCAACTTGGGAATTTAAGGGTCTTGCTCCGGGAACCAGTGGTGGTGTGCTGAAGGTTCGAACCCATGACCGCTTGGCCCAGAGTCACTAAGCTACCTCTTAAGTACTCAGTCCTTTCTGATTTACCAAATGTAAGCATTTTGCATGAAATTCCACAAAAAGATAAGTTATTTAGTTCTTACTGTCATTACCCGAATCTGTCTGAGGATCCTTCAGGATGTCATGACTTCTTTCCGTTCTCTTGTGTTGACAATGTCATATATCAGTTTGACTGCATCTGAGACTCTGGGTGCCAACCACTCTATTTACACCCCCTTCACTTCTGCTCTTACTCACCAATGGCTTCTCAGAAGCTGGTCTTCAGGGAGACAGGTTTCAATTAGGCCCAAACCTTGCAGCTGAGGCCCTCCGAGTAAGTACGTCACATCTGAGGGGAAACCTCGTTTCAAAATAAACACACACTCATGGAAAGAAGAATGCTTCACACTGAACACGGTTGCATCAGATCCAGGTAAACCTTATTTTTTCCTGTTTTGTATCTATGTTTTGAGTGCAGCCAGTTAATTGTCAGCTGGGAAAGGGATGTGGGACTGCAGAGGAGCAGGCAGGGAATCTGTGTTGCCCCCCCGTGGTTTCTCAGGCTCATTTGCCAGCAGCATGTCGATGAGGTGAGAAACCCTGACACTCTCCCACAGGTCTAGTATCCCAAGCAACCTCAAGATTAGTTCATTCACTTAGCAAAACATCAAAGGTATAATAAGCTCCCACACCATTAATCACTTTTTCATCACAATTATTTTAATTTCCATCACACTTAGAACAGAATTTGATTTTGTTTTGTTGTTTTTTTTGCTGAATATTCATTCACTTTTCCAATACTCATTCTTCCATGATGCAAATATTACTAATCTTATACCAAAAAATCCCAAACAATTATCTGTTGTTCCCTATATTAATAATTAATAATAACTCTTTATAATTCCTCATCAGGTGATATATAGTTCACTGTCTTTTAAATCTTTATTGAATATTTAATAACAGTTTAGGCGGTTAGAAGGTATTTGTTCATTCTCATAGCAATGACAAACACATTTTTATTCATATACAACATTAAAATACAGCTCAGGAATTGACATGCCTTACAAAGGCAACTAGAAACTCTGACAAATACACGGAGACGATGCTTTAGAGTCAAACAACAAATGGATTTTCATAAAACAACCAAATGTGGGTAGGACACATTTCGACTCGTGTTACAGAACAAAGCCCATAGTTTCCATGTTAGGCATGATAGAATCTCGTTCTCCTGTTAGTGGTAAAAGGATCACAGTCATGTTGAAGGCCCACTCACTGAGCTAACAAATACAAAAATGCCAGCAAGCTGAGGCAACTTAAGCTCAATACGTACGACTTGCGATGCTTGTCAAGTCGTAACTGCCCGATTTGAGTGTGTACAGCCCTGCGTATGAACTTGAGAGGAACTGTATGGAGTTCACTGTTAAATGCTGGTATGCTCCAGTGCAACAATAGGTGAGGTTTATTGGATACATTTGTGATTTTCGCTTCATTCTTTACAGGTCTTGCTAGGTGAAGTGCATAATGTCTAGAGATCGGCTAAAACTATGTGGCGATAGCCTCCATGATCTCATGGCACAGGCATTGGCAGAAGCCATAGAAGACACAGAGAACCAGGGTGGAGGGCACCAGGCTGACCAGGATGACCCCCAGAGTGAGCTGCTGGATCATGAGCAGATAGATGCCCAGCGGCAGCGAGCTGAAGTACACCAGGCAGAGGAAGCCCATGAGGAAGCGGGGCACTGTGCGCGACGTCCACGCACGACACTTCTGCACAGGTAAGTGGCAGGGCAGGGAGTCCAAGCTGGCCGACCGATACAGCCGGACCATGTTAAGCATGCTCATGGAGTCGGAGGACTGTGACTCTCCTGGAACCTCCATTATGGTGATAACCAAGCAGTCGGAGGAGCTGTGGGCCTGCTCTGCGCCCCCTCCACCACCTCCACCTCCACTCAGGCTGTTCGGGGTGAGCAGAACCTCACCCGGGGGTGCCGAGCCGCTCTTCCGCGCCCGGTCCTGGTAGGTGAGGATGGCCAGGATGTTGCTGTCATCCTGCAGCAGCCAGATCTCTTCATCAGGCACATGTGTCTCATGGCGGCAGAAGGGGCAGCTGACGATGCTGGGCGACGCATCCAGCTCCACCATCTTCTTCAGGCATTTTGCACAGACGCGGTGCAGGCAGCTCAGAACCTTGGGCTTGCGGGTGCGTGTGTCGAAGCGGTTGTAACAGATCTTGCACTCCAGCTCCTCCAGTGTGTAGACCACCGGCGCCTGAGAGGCCTCCGCCTCCGAGTCTGACTTCTGGCTCATCTCAAGACCGGGAAAAGAGCAATGGAGGACACGCAGGTGGGAAAGTTAAGAGCCAGACGGTCTTTACGTAACAAGGTAGCGGCACCTGGTTTCCTGCTTGTGTCCCCAGATTTTTGCTTCACACTGTTTTATTATTTTCAAATTCTGTTTGACTGTGGTTGTTTTTCTTAGAGCTTTTTGGCTGCTCTGAAATTGTCTGTTCCTCTAAGGAAATAAGGAACTCTCTAAATCAATACAAATTTGGCCTAGTAATTAAACACTTAGAGGCTGATAACCGGCCATCCTGCTCAAAGTACCCTGATTCATGCTTTGCTTAATAGTTTTTTTGTTGTCAAATTCTTCAAAATATTGCAGTGATGTTGTAGTGCTTATAGTTCTCAGAGCTCCTAAGTCTGTGTTTAACACAAGTTACAGATTGTGTTAAACAAGTTTCTACATCAGCCTGAAAATATTAACTCATATATATTCACAGTACTGCATGCAAAAATCTAAGGTCCTTGGAGTGACAGATTTGAGGACAAGCAATAAAATGGACACTTCTGAGTAACTGGGAGGTAATAAGATGTTCTAGTTCAGAATCCTAAGACAATAGTGTTGCTCCTCAGTTATCCATAGCTAATATAGGAAAGAAAAGAGCGATAGTCTTTAAAATACTGGGTGAAGTCGTCCTGAAGTGGGTCCATTTTTTCTGCCAGGCAAAGGGATCGTCCTTAAGTAACAGCGATACACATTTTATGTCCGTCAAATATTGAGCTGCCAAGCATTCAGGGGGCAACACTTTTCTTCTTTCTGAAAAAAGAACACAAGTAGAAAAGAACTGTCAGTTAAAAAGGTAACAATTGTTTCATACTTTCTAATTAAATCAGGGATGCACTTATTTCTTTTTTGGCCAATTTCTTTACCGCTGGCCAATTTTGTCAGATTTTTATTGGCCTTTCTTTTAAATGAACAAGATGAAACACACTATACCATTTCGGGGACAGTTGATTAAATGAAGTTTCAACATGAATAATCATGCTCTGTAATTGGCCAAACTGGTATATGAATAAAACATTATATATCAAATAAAATGCAACATCAAAAGTAGGAGTATGCTGGTTATCTACAATGAGTCATAAATATTTATGCTGCAGCATTCGGTACAGGTGTAGCAGTAGCAGTGAAATACATTGACAGTGCAAAATGTTAACAACACAGACTGACCATAATAAAAACGCATTTTGATATAATAGCAAAATTCATTCTTGCCGATTTTCACTTGTGCATCCCTGGTTTAAATGCAACACACAGCAGGCCCAAAACATACATTTTAACTGTTTTACCATTGATAGACATTATTGATCATTAGGTTGTAAATGTACATACATACATCTCCTATACATCTACCATTTCAGAGATTGCACTACAACAGCAACAACATACATATTGCATATGTGTAATTAAAATGTAATTGAATCAACAGCCGTTCTGGTACCAGGATGATCTCACCATAAGTTAGTATTCCAGAAAAGAGAGTCTTAATCATTGGGGTCATTAAAGCTACACTACATTAAGCCCATCCAGTCAATAGCAGTGGCGTCTATATGATTTGTCCATGTCTTAATGTCTGCTTACTTTGCCCTCTGTGGTCAAAAACCTCATAGTGTCATCAACGCCACTTTATTTACAGCCTCTGTGTTCGTCATGCCCTTCCTATGGGACACATAAAGCTGTCGGTGTGTGTGTGTGTGTGTGTGTGTGTGCGAGCCCACCCACCCGTGCGTGTATGCAAGTGTGACTCAACACCGGCTAG
>JBBPCW010000106.1:19615103-19626235 GCA_037974425.1 Phenacogrammus interruptus
ACATTAATAAGCATTCAAACATGGCTATCTTGCTTAAAGAAGAAGCACTCTGAGAAGAAGAAAGACACTGTAAACTTTGCATTTTTGCGAGATTTTTTGAAAGATTAATAATTTTTTCCAAATCAGCATTTTGTGCTGATTTTGGCCCCATAGTGAAGCTGGATACTGGATCAGCATCACCTCTACAATGTCTGTGATAATGCCAACCATTGGATGAGGACTAATCCAGGATTTAATATGAAATAGACCATTTTGTCATACGTGAACACACAACAGCGTGAACAGCACGAAATTCAATCTCTGCATTTAACCCATTTGCCAAGTGAAGCAGGGGGCTGCTACGAACACGGCGCCCGGGGAGCAGTGTGTGGGGACGGTACCTTGCTCAGGATACCGCAGAGGTGCCTAGCGGTTTTTGGGAATCGAACCCGGACTTTCCGGTCGCAGGGCGAATGCCGTAACCACTAGGCTACCAGCTGTCCCTTTTTACTGTAACATAACAGTTACCACACCAACAGGCATCCTCTACAAGCACCAGGCCACTGAATCCCACTGTGTTTTTCAATTTGCATAATAATTCATTTCAGCAAACCTTAGCATTCTTAAGAAGTTCTTAAGAAGTAAATGTTCAAACATGCCCCTGTTCCATGTTTAGCAGTTTCTTAGGCACAAACAATATATATTTAATCAATTTTCTCCAGGATCTGAAGTTTTCTGATATTAGATAATAAACAATATAATAGAATAATACATCAAATATATTATTATTTTTATTATCCAGCTTAGATAATATTTCAATGGTTTAAGCGGATCAGGGCCACTGTGGTCCTTGGATACTTTGTGAATATTTTGTCCAAAACTGGTTGTCTGTGCCACAAGCATACGCGGTTCTAGACGGGGTCCTCCTTACTACAGTGAGATGATGACAGTGTGATTTAAAATAATAGTATGATTTCATGCTGTGAAAAAGAACTGTAATGAAAATAAATGAAAAGCTAAATATAAAATAAAAAATATAAAATAAAATATTGACCTGTTTTGCCGTTATAAGTGCCCCCCTGTTCATTTTGGTCTAGAACCGCCACTGGCTACAAGATTAGATTTTGATCAAAGATGGATCTTTTAACATGATAATGGGTATGTTTACATGCACATAATAAGAAATATTAAGAATCTGATGATGAGTAAACTGACAGTTTGCATGAATCTCAGGAATGCAATATCTCAAGCATTGCAATAAAAGAAGCTAAATTTAAGCTTCTCATTGAAGTTTAATTACATGGAGTTCCTTGTAAATATTTACATGGCTCCGGATTGCCCGTAATGAAGTGATTTTTTCACCATTTACAAGTGTAGTGTAACTTTTTAAGGGGTAGCACTTCTCTGTGTGGTTTCGTTTGTGAACAAACACACTGAGCTAAAATCCAGGGTCTCTGGAAATTAAATTCTAATAATGTTTGTAAGGAAATAAATGAAAATAAGTGGCCAAATCAGCTCCTACCGGATGTTAATGAATGTTAAATGTCAGGTATCTCTTTAACAGGCCGTATGTGAGATCCAGGTCTTGTTTGAACAGTTCCAATAGACATCCAGTAGGATCAAGCTGTAGCTTATATTTTTGTAACCTGATGCCAAATGCATTAAAAACGCAGACTCGGCAAAGAAAGTAAAACATTCAATTACGTTACATATTTATTTTTACAGTATATATGAAAATCAGTTGTCATATTCCCACGCCACAGTAACCCACATGTGATTGTGGCTGAGAATGTGAGAATTAGGCCCTTGGGACAAAAAGCATTCCAGTAAAGTGGGTGATCCATCTGTAAGGATGACTGATTGATTGGAAAATGAATCTATGCAAAATTGATCACTGCAGCACTGCAATGTTTGAGCCTTAATGACCAATTTGATTCCTTCTATTGCCATCAGTTCAGAGTACTCCAGGGAACTTTGAGGACTACATTGCACTTTTAATCTGCAAATGTCCTGAGAGATTACAAATGAAGATGATAGAATGAAGATTATACCAGTGGTTAGAAATGTCCAAATGTGCAGATCTTCACAACGTTTCTTTTTCTAAATCTTGTACCAAAATATCATAGTCCGATAATAATGCTCAGTATGTTAGTCTATTTTTTTGTTATATAAAAAATCTTTTTATGTGAAGTACATTAATAAGCATCCAAACATGGCTATCTTGCTTAAAGAAGAAGCACTCTGAGAAGAAGGAAGACACTGTCAACAACTTGACGTTCACAAAAGTGCATTTTTGCGAGATTTTTTTGAAAGATTAATCATTTTTTCCAAACCAGCATTTTGTGCTGATTTTGGCCCCATAGTGAAGCTGGATACTGGATCAGCGCCATCTCTACGATATCTGTGATGATGCCAACCATTGGATGAGGACTAATCCAGGATTTACTGTAACATAACAGTTACCACACCAACAGGCATCCTCTACAAGCACCAGGCCACTGAATCCTCACAGCATATTTTAACATTAACAACAAGCTCAAAATGCTGCTGACACTGTTTTCCAGTCCGACGCATTTATTATACATATAACAGGTCTTCGTGCCGACTCTCTGTTTTCCTTCTTCAGCGAGCAACTTCTGGACTCTTGCCATGTTCTAATTTTATCTCCCATCTCTCAAAAGAATGCACCTGCATCGAGAAGACGGCTTTATCTCTTCTGGTGTGATTTGATGGGACAGCTTGGTGGCTATCTCACACGGGACTGGAAGAGCTTGAGAAATCCGTTCTCTTCCAGCCCACTGCCAGCACAGAGATGTCATACTAACACAGGTCATTAGTGGCCTAGTTTTTACTCTTTTCCTGGCTTCTCAAAGTAAACGAAAGCACATAAACCTGCAGACCTGCAATTTGTGGGCCAGTGGGTGTCTATAAATTATGAAAATTCTGCACAAGCAAGGAGTTTCTGCAGAGAGACAATCTCTTGGCTGTTAACTGCAGTGCTAACTTTTTTTTTTACAATCGCTGTGAGGTAAGCTTTTTGTCTTCATGTCTGTCCTTGACAATTTAACTTGAGCAATCCGTGTATTCTCCATTCAGTCATCATTACATTAGTCTTCCTAGATTTGTAATGGGGACGTGAACAGAATTGTATTGAGGCAGATTCTTTTCTTTGAATTAATTAGTATTGGCCCCTTCAAATGAGACTTTATGTAACATCCTCTGAAGTCTCTCATTGACTGTTCCCACAGTTCATTACTGTATGAGCACTACTGGCCTCTACCCGATGATGCAGTCACAGACTCAGTGCCACTTCAAACCCATCCTGATCATCGACAAATGACTCAAAGACTGTGGGGAGCCCACTTTTGATGAAAGGGAAAACTGCTGTAATTAGGCAGAGTGCACATATGAATGGATCGGGGCTACATTACTCTGAGGCCTGGCTTATTTTTCACTCGAGCAATATGAGAGCAGTGTCAGGATTGTGCAGCATGTTAGCCAGTGTTTATGGCAAAAATTGATTATTTATCAACATGCAACAGTAACACAAAAGAGAACCATTTAAACATTTGGATGTTTTTTACCCCAGTTCTATGTAACCTTCACTAAAGAAGCCATGCAGAAGCTGCTTGTTTAGAGTGTAAGCCTCATTACAATACGATTGTCAAACACAAACATAGGGTCGTTAATATGTTGCCATTATCTAACACATCCAACAGGTATCAAAACTGCATGAATTTGCTCACCAGAAAAAAAAAAAGAAAAAGAAAAAATACATAACCCTAACCCTAAGCCTAACAAATATAATACATATGTACGCATAAGCTCCCAGATTTTTTGTTTCTTGGGCAAAATCATACAGTTTTGATACCTGCATATAGCAACAGTTATCAAGATTTTGATTTTGCTCAACAGACAGAAAACAGATGGACAATTGAGAAAACAGATGGACAATTAAATATATTAATGAATATACTTTCATTAATATATTTTACACCCCCACCCCCCTTTAATTAATATATTTAACCCCCTCACTTACTGGGAGCTAATATATATTCCTCCAGGAAAACTAGAGAAGATGATGAAGAGGAACGTCCCTGTTGCTTCTGCAACTCCTGGTCTTGGGCTGCAGGTTGAAACGCTCAGACTCAGTCCACAATTAACAGAACGACTTAATACAACAGATCGGGCGCAAGTCCACCAGCAAGTGCACCCAATCCAGCTCTCCTGTGGTTTAATGACACGGTCCTCTGCATGGTGGGCATCAGGCAACACGTAGCCTGGTCTACATTCAGCAGCACTTACCCCTCGCTTCCCGGCCGTGGGAGGGAAAAATCCACGCGTGTCCAGTGTCGGACGTAGAGGATGAGAGGATAAGAGTCGGACCGTTCCCCCTCTCTCCCCGTGTTGTGTCGCCTGCTGTGGTGAGTCACGGTCAGTCTCCAGGTCCCATCTGCCCGAGCAGGAGCGCTACATCCCCCTCAATGCGGCACCACGAGCTGCACAGATTTCTTCTCAGCGGTTGCTGTGGCAACAAGACCGAGACGGTTGACGGTTAGAACGCGGGCGGGTTCTAACGGCTGCAATCTTCCAGACCTCAATTACACAGCAGGTCAATACAGCACACACTGCACTGTCCGTTTACTAGTTAGTAGGTTCACACTCACGCCTTAAAGGTGACTCTGATTATTTTTCAAATTTTCTGCATAATTCAATAATTAAAATGCAAGAAGAGTGGTTTTGAAGTGAAATGCTTAGTTCTAATAGTGGTGAATGGAACCAGACACCTGAAGAGTTGAATGCTTCTAATATTCTCAGGTTCTAATGACAGTGAACGGAACTAGAGGTCTCATGTGAAATGTATTGCTATAGGGGACTTTTCCCATTTCAATTTGGCAGTGTTGATAAGACCCATAGTATAAATCACTGATACCTAGCAACACAGCCATTTCAAGCAGTTATCCCCCTGGATCAGTAAAGTTTTCTGATTGTGAAAATGCTCAGGTTCTAATGACGGTGAATGGAATCAGATCTCTGAGGACTTCTCTCTGAGGATCTCAGAATGCCTCTGAACTGTTCAGGTTCCAAAGGTAATGAATGGAACCAGGCATCTGAAAAGTTGGTTCTTCTTCTTCTCCCACTTCCGGCTGCTCTCGATTAGGGGTCTCCATTTCTTTCTGTCCTCTGGGCCTTCCCCTCTCACACCAACTGCCTGTATGTCTTGCCTCACCACATCCATAAACCTCATACTATATGTTCCTCTTTTCCTCTTCCCTGCAGCTCCATCTTCAGCACCCTTCTCTCAACACACTCAGAGTATCTCCTCAGCATCTCAATACATTCAGTCTCTTCTCTGCATTCTTCTCCCAACACACTCCTCTCCTCAGCATCCTTCTGAGTGTTTGAATGGAACCACAGGTCTGAAGAGTTGAGAGTTGCTTAGGTTCTGATAATGGTGACTGGAGCAAAATGTCTAAAGAGTGCTTACAATTTTTTCAGATCTAACTACTAGACTACAATATGTTCTAATACTGTATTCACTCACACTAGTGCTGTTCTGCTGTACTCAACTGTAATGTTATTG
Organism: Phenacogrammus interruptus; assembly: GCA_037974425.1. Lineage (NCBI taxonomy): Eukaryota > Metazoa > Chordata > Actinopteri > Characiformes > Alestidae > Phenacogrammus > Phenacogrammus interruptus. The sequence goes on from JBBPCW010000106.1 coordinate 19,620,667, forward strand.
TCTCGTCCTGTAAATTTATTATACTCTTGTGGGGATTTTTTTCAATTTTTTTTTGTTTAGTGCTGTCCTGCTTGCATTTATTTAGTCTTGTGGTGTTTATTCTTTGTGTTGGTGCTAGAGGAATGTTGTTTCATTTCACATTTACATTTACAGCATTTAGCATACACTCTAATCCTGAGTGACATACACTAGTTGACTTAGTTGACTGGTTGAGTTTGCTTTATATGGTGGAATGACAATAAACCTACTTGATCTGACTTGGTTTGACTAATTAGATGGAATATGTTATAGATTTGAATATATAACATATCTGCTTGCCTAGTGTTTCTCAAGGCTAGTCCTGTGGAATGGATCAATGGATTTCTACGACTTCGATCCAGCAGTCAAACCAGCAGGTGGAGCTGTGGTAAAAACCCACACTGCTGTCAGACACATGCACCTCAAGAAAACATGAGGGAACTCACTTGAGCAGCAGACGCAAGTGGCAGACAGTCATCCTGAAAACAAAAGCCTGCTGACTGCGTCATTCACACCTGTCTGCACAAATTCCGCACTGCAGAACTCACCACGCAGCTTCACAGATTTTGCTGTGCAATAAAAATATAGGCCATAGGCCGTTACAATAATGAGGTTTATCATACTGAACACTGAGCTCCGTTCAGAGGGCGATGCAATAGCGCCCTCTTCTGGTACATTTGTGTAAAACGTTCACATTTTGTACATTTATCTCTAAAAATGTCCCATTCTAAACTTCAGTACGCTTTTAAGCCAGCTCTATACTTTTAAAATATAAAACAATGAAATGTTACATGGGATTTCCTCTTACAGAGTCAGAGCTCCTCACAGTGGTGGTGAACGGAATCGGATGTCTGCCTCTTAAAGCCTTAAATTGTAGTGATTACTGTTTAGAGAACTTTGACCCACCTGTTTTATTCCAATGGTGAAATGGACAAATAGTCTTCAAAGAAAACATACACTTTCAGATGTTTACAATTGTTCCATCATTGCTATTATAAATAAAAAATCAGATGTGTGTGGGTTCGCATGTGGGTTTTAGTAGTGAAAAAGGCTGTATTTTGTGTTGTAAGCCACTGGTTCCATTCACCACCACTGTAAGAAGACCTTAATGATTCTGCTGCTTGAATACAGTATCTGTCCTAATACTGTTTTCATTCAAACTGTACTATTGACTGTTTTGAATGTTGTGTCCTGTTGTTTTGTTGTTCTTGCTCTCTTTACACTGTGTGTATTTTGTCTTGTCTACTTTTATGTGTTGTTTCTGTTTATATTTTGTGTTGCTCCATGACCCCGGAGGAACGTTTGGTTTCACTATATATTGTTTGTATATGGCTGGAATTAGAGTCAACCTACTTGACTTGACTTAGATTAATGAAAGTATACCAAGAGTAGACCAAGACCTGTTGTTATTTGACGCATATTTGCAGTAGGGACATAACTACTGACACATGACTATTACACCAACAGTGACTGCATTTAAACGCATAAACTTTAATATGAAGCTGGTCACCCTTTTGCAGCTATAATTCCCTCTTCTTGGAAGGCTTTGCACAATATCATGGAGTTTCTGAGGTTTTGTGCCCATTCGTTCTGTAGAGCATTTCTCAGGTCTGTAGAGCATTTCTGAGCACTCATGCTGGATGAGACAGCCTGGCTCGCAAATCTCCTTTCTAGTTCATCCCAAATGTGTTGGATGGGGTCAGGGCTCTGTGGAGTCAGTCAAGTTCTTCCACACCGAACTCATCCAGCCATGAATACAAAAGTTCTTCTCCAAACGGTGTCCAAGTTAGAAGCATGGCTATGTCCAAAATGTCTGTCTACTAACGCATTAAGATTAAGCCCTTCGCTGGAAGTAAGGGGCCCTAAGAAACAGGTGTGTCCCCATACTTTTGTCCATATAGCGCTGCACCAACAAGCTTAATAGTCCGAACGGGATGGCTTCAGTGTGCATTGTGTGTAGATGGCTTAAACGACAAAAACCCGACATGACTTGGTCCGTTTTAAATCAAAACTGTAAACTGGCTTGGTTTACTTCTCTTCCGCTGCATTGTTCAGGTTTTTTGGGGGGTGCGGTGGGATTTTCTTCAAAATAGTGTATTAACCAGCTTTTTGAAGAGATCAGCAGGTGTGTTCAGGTTCTGCGTGTCTCGCGCAACTTCAAAGAAGGAGTTTCTTCTCGAGCAGGAAGTCGCGAGCTCACACTCGTGCTTTGAAGCTCGCAACAGAACACCATCCCGTTACCCCACGCGAGGCGCTTTATTAATATTCTTATTATTATTCTTCTTATTATTATTATTATTATTTATTTGCACTTACTCATTTTTCTTTCTCCCTTCTGTCTGTGCGGAAGTTTGGGGACTGGTTTATTTATTTATTTGTTTTGAGGAGATCTTCTGAGAAGAAGTGGTAAAAAACATCTCCAAATGAATTCTAATTATGAAGGCAGCGATGCTGCAGGGAGCGGCCAGGACGAGATGGACTTTCCTTTCCCCCTGTTCCTGGCTGGAAACGACCTCCCGCAGGAAGACCAAGGTCAGTTACTGGTCTTACTAGTCTTACTGGGCTCCAGGTTCTTAAAACGAAGCCTCTGTGACGAGTCCCCCACCTTTCCGCACCTTTTTGTTGGTCTGCGGTTCTTTCCCTTTGCTTTGTGCTTACACTTTTTGTGACTGGGTGATGAGTGTTTTATATTTAACAGAGTATTATTGGTTTACTGTAACGTTCAGAACTTTTCAAATGTGGTCGAATTTAGATATTGCTGAACAGACCTGGGAAGTTCAGCAGTTCTTTTTAATTAAAGTTTAGAAGTAGAATCTTCACTTGAGCTGTCTGATAAAAGATTGATCGTGCATGGTGAAATCATCATAGAATCATCATAGAAATGGTCTAAAATAGAAAACCTGTTGTGTGTGAATGCATATATACAATGTGTGTATGTGTGTATGTTTGACTGGTAATACATGTTATCAGTCAAAAATTTTGAATGCAGGTTTTTACCATGTATTTTTACCACGCATCAACTGCTGGTTTTTATTCTTGTTAAGCCTTAGAAAGTTGTTGAGTGATAGTTATAAAGAAAAAAAAGAAGAAAAGGAAAATTTTTATAAAGACTGTGTAACAGTGCACGCCTGACACTCTGTTAATTGGTTGTGTGGTGATGCAGAGTCCTATTCTACACAATTCTTAACTTTAAAATGCACTTGTTACCTGTTATCCCCATTGTTTTGGTTATACTTAATACCTCCTTAAATATCTAGCACTTGTCTAGTGATCCATGTAATAATTGTAAATATATTAAGAGTCCTTTTGTAGGAAAGTACCGGTAGTCGTGAATAAAAATCTACTAAAAAGAAGTAAATATTAAGTGAAAAATATGCAAATGGCTGCCAATATAGATACACACGCACATACAAGTCTTTTGCATTGGCATTGGTATATTGTTCCGTTCCCACCCTACAATGGCACATACCTTAACTGCAAAAGAAAGCTTCTAGAAAGTTTTTTTGCCCTCCACGTTGAAAGTATGACCAATGTCAACTTCTGTGCTTCTCAGCAGATGACCTTGATACTCTGTCACACCTGGACGCTAATACACTTTTAAACAAAGAGGCTCATGTTCCATACAACGATCTGGCCCTCACTCAGCCTTTCTACCATCACGTGGCTTCTGAGGACCTTCTTCCTTGCCATCATATGGATTTGAGAGACCTTCTTGGCCACTCGCTTTCCAGCCAGTCTGGAGGTCCCCCAGCCTCCAGCCCCAGGATTGAGATCACCTGCCCTGATTTGCACCATCACCACCGTGACCATGTGCACACGGCACCTGTGGACATCAGCCGGCGGCTCACCGTTCCTCCCTACCAGAACTCCATGTACAGGGAGACAGTTAGTCCAGCCAGCAGCAACTCCTCCACCAGCTGGCAGTCAGAGGCCTGCTCCCCTCAGCCCTCGCCTGGCATTTCTCCGAGTGCCAGCACTGGTCTGACTACTGTGACAGTGGCTGATCTTTGCCCGAGGCTCCAGGCCATCCATGCATCTGGATCACCCCGTACCTCACCAACCACGTCTCCACGTACCAGCATCACGGAAGAGACGTTCCTAAACTTCCGTCAGTCTTCTTCACGCCCAGGGTCACGTTCAAGTTCTCCCCAGGGAAAACGCACCTATGAGCAGTACCAGAACCCCAGCCTGGTGCCCCCGCGCTCTCGAAGCCCTTCTCCTCACGCTGGGAGAGAAGAGCAGGCTGAGCCCCATGGCCCTCCAGCCAACCTGGAAGAGTTTGTCGACAGCCTTACCAGAAACCTGACCAAACCCATTCCCACCAAGCTTGTCAGACCCAACCAGGAGTACTCAGTCTACAGCCAGTCAGAGCATGCGATCTTTTCGTCCATTCCAGAAGTAAAGAGGGAGCCTGTGATGGAGCCCCTCTACGTCATGCCACCCCTCAGCTGGCCCACTCAGCTGCCCTCAGGGATGTGCAGGTAAATCAACTATTGGGTGAAAAGGTACATGGATCAGAAGGTGCCAGTTTATTTGAGTGTGTCAGTTTATACCCAGTTATAATAATATTTAAGAAACTGTGGACTCGGGTAAGTGTGTTTTGCCACTATATTAACATTGTAATGATTACACATTAAAATTGACACAGTAAAATATTTTTGAGGTGATTAAAAAATATAAGTTTGGTTCCAGACTAGGCGTTAAGTTTTACAAACATTTTTTTGACGTCTTTAAATAACCTTTAACAAACAGCTGTATGACTTTAATCCCTGGACATCGCAGTTATTCCCAATGTCTTAGATAACTGTGTCACAGATGTTGGTGAACTATAATTGCCTCCACAGATGTGTAATGATGGTGTCTCTTTGGTCCTCAGTGTGTCTGTGGCGTCCCTGCCTGCTCTAGAGTGGGCTCTACCCAGCAGAATGAATCATTATGAGCTGAGAATAGAAGTTCAGCCCAGACCGCACCACCGAGCCCACTATGAGACGGAAGGCAGCAGAGGAGCTGTTAAGACACCTTCAGGGGGTCATCCTGTGGTTCAGGTAAAAAGAGAATGTGTTTGTTTTGTTAGGGTGGGGGTGGGATGTGTGGTGGGAGTTGGGTGAAGATGACATGATGATATAATTATTATCAACATCACAATATGCTTTTCAGTATATGCCCTAGGCATTGTCAGTCTAGAACACTGAACAACTGCATGCATCATAAAATAAATTATTTACATTGAGAATTGAAAAGGGCCTGCGAGCAACAACAGCCAGTGCATAGTAAGCAATTATAGAAACTGCACAGTAAGAAGTGGCTGATTTAATTTCAGCTCATTAGACACAAATTTACTTTTATCAGCTGTTTGATTTTTGATCTTCTTTTCCCATTAGAAACCATCTATTTTTGTACTTTTTCAGTTCATTTTAAAATGATTTCTGCTGGTGCATCTCTTTTTTCATGTACATAGAATTTGTAACTACAAACTCTCTCTCTTACACACACACACACACACACACACACACACACACACACACACACACACACACACACACACACACAC
>JBBPCW010000106.1:19645265-19659621 GCA_037974425.1 Phenacogrammus interruptus
TCTCATCTGACTGTAAATGTGTTTATAGCTGAGATGACACAAAAGCTGACTTTGACTTTGACCATTTATAAAAAAAATTCAAATGATAGCTGGTCATTTCAGTGATACAACAGTATCACACAGTTCAGCTAAATATTTAAGATTTAAACTTGATGGTACAAACTTTTCAATTACAGTTTTGGCATGGCTGCACTATATTTTTCTTTTCATGGAAATCAACGACCTTCTGACACCATTTTGTGTCATTATGGTTGTTCAATTATTCATTTTTTATGATTAAAGTTTCAATTAATACAACCTACTTTCAAGCTTATAGACCAGTGTATAGACCTTTTTTAGATTTACTGTGTAGACATTTCCTGCATCCTAATGCAGTGAAAATTTATTACAGGTGCATTTCTTTTTAAAATAACAGTAATATGTAGTTTGTTACTTTTATATAAATGTGAAAAACATAAAATATGATAAAACCCATACATTTTCAATGCATGAGTTAAAACAACAATAATGGCATGAAATTATAGATAAGTATTGATAAATTCAGTTCATTAGAGTGGGTTACTGTTGTCAAGTAATCACTCAGTAAGTAAGGGGAAAACGTTCAGAGGTAGGTATATTGTGTTCAGGTCATGGGTTTTTTTTTTTTTTTTCAAATAATAATGATGATATCCCATCTCAGTAATGTTAAGCACACTAATATGTAGTTTTTGCTAACAAAATTACGACCATGTGGACACATCTGCACCAAGCTAACGGTGCTGTACATTCCTTTTCACACTGGGGCTCAGTATCAAACGGCACCCCACTCCCTAAGCAATGCACTTTATACAATTTACAGTACCAGCTTCTGTAGCCAAATAGACCGTGTTTGAGGCTGCTAGGGATTCAGAGACTTGTGCATAACTTCATACTGGGCAAACAGTGCACTATAAACACAAAACACTTAAAATGTGCTTAACTCTACCTTAATTGACCCCTAAAAATACTATTAATTTGAATTAAGTAGCTGTTAATTTGTGACACCAACCCTTTAATTTTGGCTTAATATTAAATTTAAGGCAGGAGGGCTAAACCGCTTAATTTTAAATTTAAGATGTTAATTCAGAAGGTTCTATTATTTAAGGGGCAAATTTGAAAAAGTAGTTTTACCCCTTAATCAGCCTTAATCTGTGCACTTTTCCTCTTAATTTTCCTTCATTTCCTGCATGGGGTAAAATTAAGGTGTTTGGTTTCGTAGATATAGGCAACAGATATAGGCAACAGAGAATCATACATTATGTTATATATGGTCGCCAGAACAATTACAGCAGGGGGGGACCTCACGTTTTCCCTGTGTCCACTTCTTCCCCACATAGTGCCCTGCAGCAACATTAAAAATGCTTCCAGTGCCCATGATATATACACTATACAATATATTACACTCACACACATGCACATAAATCTGAGGCGAAACACTCCACACAAAGATATTTAAAAGGCCTTTATTCATATGATTAACTAGTCGGTAACAAATGGGCGAATTTGCATGTAGCCTTTTTCAATGGTTGGTATCTCTTGAAGTGCTGAGTTTTCTGGTTTACAGGATGATAATAAGCTACAATAAGCTACAGGAGTAGCAAAGGCTTATTTTCCAGTGGCAGACGGGTTCCTCTGTAAGAGAAGGTAAAGCATGCCAAAGCATCCACAAAAGGAATCACTGATACAGATACCTCTACACGAGACAAAAAAAGGGAAGAGGGCGAGCAGTTCTTTGGAAAAAAGAAGTCCTACGTGGTGCCACGGTGGAGATGAGCGCGGGGAAGGAGTGTGTTAGGTCATGTTAGTAAGCAGCAGTGTCGGCAGTATTGCATCTGCAAAGGTCTTTGCGATTGCCATGGTTCTGACAGGTAGTGAAATTAAATGTATGAAACTGGGGTTCGGGGCCAGTCGCTGGCGTCCACAGCGTCCCAGGGAAGACTGGGATTTTGTTGTCTGCTTGGCAGGGGAGTAAAGAGCCCCTGCAGCTTTTTCAATCATGGTCACAGAAGAAACATGAAGACATTTCTGTTATTGGTCCTATTGCAACGTAGGCTCACAAACACATACAAAAGCAGTCCTAAGCAGCGGCATTAGAAGTCCAAGGCAGCTCAAACAAACTGAAAAAGCACACAATACATCAACCCAGAGAACAAACACTCCAGCCACGACTTGTCAGAAAATAAGACAAATCATAATCACTGAAATATATTCCCCAGTGTCCAGGGCTCTCATAGCAAACGCATGACAAACTCATGCACCCATGACCTCCTCCTGCTCTGCCCACCGAGACAGTCTTACAGAGCTACTAGTTTGGATTATAGCATTTCTGTCAACCTGAATTACCTGAATGTAGTACAATTTGGTCAAAAACAGTAGGAACCATGAGTCCAGAGCTGTGGGGGAGAGTGCCTGTTTTATATGAAGGTTGTTTACCTGCTGCTTGATTTTGCTTCGCATCCATTTTGGTAGCTTTCACACCTTACTAGTTTGCTCCAGATCAAAAATAGCAATGTGAAAGGTGTCTCAGACTATGGTCTGGAACAAAAAGGACCAAAATTTGGTCTCACCAGAAGCTCTGGTCTAGAATAAACTGAACCATGATTCCATTAAGCCATTGTTGGCAATAAAGTCACTTTTTGGATGGTCCTGACTAATTACAGACCAGAAACAAAGAGCAGCAAGTAAAAAAGAGCAGCAGTGGTACAAGGGGAGAGGAGGAGACCAAGCTTTTAAATGTAATTTGGCCTGAAATATTTACTAATGGTAGCACCTGCCTGCTACAGAACGTGTTTGTGGGCGGAGCATGGAGCGGTCAGTTGCTGACAGAGGCTTTACATTGATTCCATTTAGAAACAAACAAAAAAAAACATCTTCACAGCATATTTCCCACAGTGACATACATTGCTTTCATTTTGTAAAGCACCACATACACACATACAGGTACAACATTAATGTGTAATCAAATCCAAACAAATTCATTAGGAAAGCAAAGATCCCAACAACCGCTTAAGTCATTTGCAGGCTAATGATACATATTTCTCTAATTGCTTTAAAATGTGTCTGTTAAAGTCTTTTAACCATCTGACAAACCATTTAAATAATAATTTAAAAAAACTAATCATAATAATGCCCACACCCACGCACATTCATAAGCACATATACACTTTCACACTGGCATAGACACACATTGCATAATAAAATCATGCCGCTGGATCACTAAAGTGGTAATAAACTACTATTTTTTTGTCACATTTTTTGCAAGCACTATACTGATGTGAAATGTATAAATTAATGTAATTCTGATGTAAACGCGGAGGTAGCCTAGCACTAGCACTAGCATACTACAGCTCTTTTGCTAAGAATGTGTGTGTATGGCATGGGTTTGCATGAAATGAGTCTGTTTGTGAAGTGTCCATTTAAAGAAACATTACACTGCCTTTCAACAGACAGTTATTTGTTTTTCTTTTGACACCAAAATCCTGTCAAACGCTCACATCCTTCATCTAAAAGGATGTACAATGAGAATTATTGTACTCTAGCAGCCACTGAGGGTTGTGGAAAAAGGCCTACGCATATGGCTTCTGACAATGGTTTTCTGACCCTTTAACCAAAGTGAGAGCAGGATATTGCAGGCCTAAAGTCACCTCTCCAGACGGGAGTCATGGAAATGTGAACAAGTGAACAAACACAAAACCCAACTGGGACACAAATGAATAAATTACAAATGAAACAGAAGTATGTGCTCTAATCTGAGAAACACAGAACCTACACACAGCTCATAGTAGCTCCTCAGATCCAGGCAATGACAGTAACCTGAAAGACTCTATTAATATAGCTCTAGATTTACATTCGGTCCTACACCCGTTCTGGGGGAATTCCATAAAATGTGCAGTCAGTGCATTTTTTTCCTCTACATTTTATTATCAAAATGACAAGAGCCACACACATACACAATATAATTTTGCCCTATTCCTCGGAACATGCTTCTATGTACATCAAGTTAGAGATACATGCTGTATTAACAAAGTTGATGGATGCATATGTACAGCGCACAGTTAGAGGGAGTATGAGGAAAGAGGTGCACATCAATGGAGTGGATTAAATGTAGTCTGTCGCCTTCATGAACAGAAACGGGACAGTGATTAGCATATCTCGGCTGAACTGTGTCCCTTACTATAGTTACTTTGGCTTTTCAAAGAGTAAAGTCTCCTGACTGAATGCTATTGAATATGTTTGTGTGAGCGCAAGTACATTTGCTTCAAACAAGGCAGTGAATACTAACCAGAAGTATTAAACATGTACACAAGAGACACACATGTAATGAGTGGGAAAAGGTTTCGAGAGTACACACCAGTACCAACAGACAGCATTACTCTGGTTCTCACACTGCAGTCTGGGCCAATTTCATGCCTATGGTGTCTGTTGTCATGGGCCAATGGAGAAGGTAATGATTGAGAATGTGACATGTCAGATTCTGTTTGGCACAGTGATATAATCAATAATAATATAATCTCTCATCTTAGACACTTTCATGCACCTCTGCACATGAACAACAGGGCTGTTTGCCTTATAAACTGAAAATAGGAAGACAATAAATAAATGAACATGCTTTTCACTGAATTAATTTGAATCCAGAAATAAATGAATTACAAATACATATGGTACTACATCACTGAAGGTCAGGCTCCATGATGCCTAGGTAAACCTTCACTAATAACTGACATAAACCTACCTAGACATTTGTAAAGGCTCTTTCTAACAAGCACTAGCACATAAACATTGCTTCAGCCAACTCTGATGTCATTTCACTTCAGAAAAAGTTGGAATAAGCCTTTATTAGTTGTCAGTTGCCATGACAGGCTTAGGCTTGTCTCGCGTTGCTTTATGACTACTGGCCATTAAAGAAGTGTTTCTATAAGTTCTACTGAAATGCCTCAATTTTGCTCCCTCAACTGCAGAATTTTATGTTGAGTACACCAAAATCTGTTCCATTCACACAATGGAAATGTGTGGCACAACTGAATTAAGTGCATTTGGAACGTAAACATGTTAAATTTAAGAGCAATGAAACATTATGTCATAACTTATCACTACTATTTACTAGCCCATTTATTCAGCAGATAACATACGTGTAGAAACAGAGAGAGCTGCACAAATGCAAAGCCCAGAATCTCCTTATATCTCACATCGCATCTCACATACAGAAACAACTCTTAGATCTATCCAAAAGCTCAAGTCTCAAGATTCAAGTCAAATCCAGCAGCCCGGAGAGGTTCTGTAAACACTTTCATACAGTACTCAGTATAGCTATACTCAGGACTGTTTCTGAATACATGAACGTTGACAAGTGTTCGGCGATCTGAAACATGTACAAACTGTGAGAATTAATTAAGCACATCCATTCAGGCACTCTGAGGCAGCTCACAGAATTATGTGAGCAGCCGGTAAACCACAGAATAGTCAGCCGAATAGAGAATAGAGGACAGTCAACGTTCAAAGCACTCAGTGATGCCACATCGAATATTTAACTTAATATGAGTAATGAAAGTGATAGACAAACCATAACTGTTGGAAATGCCATTATGAAAGACTGGGCTGACACGTTTCACCGATGAAACCGATAAATGTCTTCAGGTAGTCTGATTTTTCTTACTCTTTGGAGCTGCCCTCATTTTAATGATGTACTTATACATGCAATAACATGACTCTGTAGGTCACATGCCCCCAGTGCAAACATCCCTCTGCTGCAAGAGCATGGGATGACAATCTGAAACCTTCTTCAGCCAACTCTCCACGCTTCTATTCAATGTTTACTACATGAAAAAGGTTACATGGAGTTTTCACATTCAGCAATGCTGTTTACTTTTTCAAGTATATTATTCTGGATACTCTTTGATTATCTGACGTAGATGTGGACGAGGTCAGGGTTCATGCAGTGGTGGCTGGGGGCGGATGGGTTTGGGGGAGAGCGGTTAGTTGGTTAGTCGAGTCGCAGAGAGGTGGAGTTACTTCTTGGCGAAAAGACTGGCCAGCGTGGCGTCTATGTCCTCCTCCTGTTTGAGGGGGTGCCACTGGGCAATGGGGCGGCGCGGGTTGGCCAGCATGTCAGACCAGTGCTTCAGCTCCGTGCCCGAGGCCTTGCTGCCAATAAAGATTTTCCCGATAGCATCGTTCTTACCAATCTTGTCATAGTCAAAGACGGTGACCACCACAAGGATTTTCTAGGTTGCAAAAAAAAAGAATAAGTTAATTAAGAAGGGGTCAAGATACCCACTATAGCACACAACGTTCATTCACTTTCTGTAACCGCTTAATCCTTACTAGGTTTGGGAGGACCCCGGAGCCTTATTTACTACTGGGCTTTACTTTTTCATGTGTTTATGTTCATTTTTTGATGGTGGGCTGATTCTTTATTCTACTGTTATTCTAAAGTATTGTATTCTAGTCCGTTTTAATGTTCTAGACATCCGTTCAGACCCACTGAGGTGAGCCGTCTCACAGAAGGCGAATCAACAGAAAACACCAGTGGAGTTTGACTCTCTCAAAGATAAAAGCTGTGAATGCGGTTTATCTGATGGGGAGAGTTTTAATGGTCTGTCAGGTCTTGCAAAGTTATTAGGCATCTGATCTTTGGTCAGTTTTGGAAATTCATGTTTTTTCCATTTATTCTTCTTCTACTTTCCATATGCAAGCATATTCTCTTTAATCTAATCTCCTCAGAAATCTCTCCTTAAGCCATTTTAGATGCACATGAAAAAGAAATGAGTGAGGCAGCTGAGGTGTGTGTGCGCTGGTTATGTGAATGCTGGTATCTCTTAGATTTTGGAGTAGCTTTGACAGAAAGGACACAGATGTATCTTCATGGGTTTATGATTGAAAAGATGGAAGAGTTAAACTGACAATTGGGTGCACAAAAGTAAAGAGTGGGCAAATGCTGCTAGACTCATTGTTATGCTCAATAAATAACTTACACAATGGCTAATTTGATTGGAAATACATTTTAAACAGTCCAGTTGCTTTTGAACACTACTATATTAATATTATCTCCTAATCTAACTTCTCTCTTTTGCATGTTTAAATAAGCTCCTAGCACTTGCATTGCAATCTATGTGTTTTTAATGTGCAGAACAAACATCAAAGAAATTGAACATTATATTGTTTTTTATTCTAACAAATCTTTCCTATTAGTGAACTGAATTCATGTTAGTTACAGAACAATCCACCTTAAGATGAGCAAAGTATTAAAAAGCCCTAAAGTTACTAACCCCTGTTCAGTCTATGAGGACATGTAAAACATATTTTTTTCGATTCCAGCACATCCACAGCTATCTTCCAGATTCCATCCATAGTCAGTGATCAATAGCACTTAGTCACCTGCATAAACGTGTTGGGACTTGCAACATAGCAAAAATACAAGCAACATTTCTCAAGAATTTTTTAAGGAACAGCTTAACTAGTCTACACTGTCAGTTTCTTTCCATAGCCTTTAAATGTATATCAGTAAAATCTGATTTCAGTTAATATAAATGGTGAAAGTCAGTCTAAAACCAGTGTTTATTCTTCTACACTCTCGCCATAAGATGACAATTTACCATTTGTTGCACTGTTGACATGGATCTGTGCCGCTCACGTTCTAAGGGTTAATGTAATTCAATGTTTTTTTCATAAATATGATTGTAGTGGCATACCTGCATCTGCTCCAATGGGATCTCAAAGCTGAAGGACTCATTGTAGTACGGGTTCAGTGTGTTTTTCTTCACGGTGGTCTTTTTCTTCTTCAGACGCTTGCCATTCTGCAGCAACTGGATCTTCACATATGGATCTACACAAGAGGCACAGTAAAAGTCCAAGTGAAGCCCATATTCACATCATGAAAAAAACATGAACTATTTCAGAAGCATTATAGCTAGATACCACTTCACCTTCACAGTATACTGTAACTAAAGCTTTGCGAGGTGTAATCAGAATACTGGCTTCCTTCAAATCCTTCTAGAGTGGATTACTGATTACATTTTAATTAAGTAATCTGTAACAGAAATATGCATGGAGAGTAACTCGACTTGTACCAGACGGAGAGAAGAAGAGCGGTGATAAATCAGTGTCAGTCTGAGCTATCAGGTATAACTGATGTTCTTAATCTTCTAACATCTCTTAGTTCAAAGTAATTCCCAGCTGAGCTGCTCCTGCTTACCAGACAGTCCACCCACATCCATCTTCTTCAGGTTCTTGGCCTCCAGGATGCAGACGGTCAGCTTGCCAGCAGTAGGGACGTATCGTAGCGAGATGCAGATATCGCCAAGCTTCTCTGGCTACAGGGAGGAAGCAAAGGAGATTAGTCACATGTACAGTCCAGGAGGAGGTGACAAAGACACATTGCATAACAGCACTTTAAACTTTCAAGCTTTAAAATATTTCTGCAGTTCATGTAAACATGCACAGAGAAAGAAAATGCCATATTTATGCACTTAAAAAAAATATGCTATAGAACAGTGGTTCCCAACCTGGGGTCCGGGCACGCAGGTGGAGCACACAATTTTGTCTGCACTGAGGTTACCAAACTTATATTGTACACATAAAAAAGGTAGAGAATACCTCATTTACTGCTATTGATGTGTGTTATTATTGTAATTAATATCTTTAACCTGTGTTCCTTAAATGGATGACTCTTTAAAGAACCGCTTTTGTCAGTAAGATGGTAGTTTAAAAGATTAATAAGTTTTCTCTAGTCCATAAAGAAAAAAAATTAAGTAATGATTACACTGGGTAAATAAAGATGGATTTGTCAAAGATCAAACTGGGCTCCACATAATGCAAAGATTCCATTCTGGTTGTAAGTGTTTCCTAGAACAGTACAGTATATGGAAGATGAATGGAACACTTTAATCATGCTTTACAAGATCACACAATTCACCTCTTCTTTCTCAGCACTTTCCAGGTCTTTCCACTCCTCGATGGGCTGCCCCAGGTCCACTGTGTTCATAGGCAGCTTGACTTCGCCAATGATGTCATGCTTGGAGAAGCGATCGTAGTCGTACACAGACATCACAAGAGTCTTCCCTCCCAGCTCTTCGTAGGGGATCTGAAGAGGAAATCGCCAAGAAAAATTCAAAATTCAAAATGAGAATAACTAAAACATGCCATCACAGCAGAAATATTTCATTGAAGAACTGTAAAAGTGATACTGTATTCAGTCAAGCGTTCCTAAACTGAAGTGCCAAACAGAACAGACTGAGCTCATATATATGGAAATGCCTCTTTTTTGGCGCTGCCGTCACCAGCCCCAGTCCTGGAGCTCCATGTTTCTGTAAAGTGTGGTTCCAATCACAGTCTGCCGCACTGGCTAATTAACTGCCTCAGAGGTCTTTAATTAACTGGATCAAATGCGTTAGCGTGTAGTAAGGGGATAGGCACAGCATGTTAGCAGCAGGTTGGACCTAGGGGTGTTGGTGACCACTGCAGTTTAGTGGATCCACAGTACAACATTTTGTGTTGTATGGTGTATCTTCTGAACAATAACTACAAGTGTCTGGTGTGAAATGGGAAAACTAGCTAGATGTTTAGGGATTAGGGATGTAACGGTAGATGTAACATTTAGATGTTACCATAATCTACAGGTCTCCTGGTCAATCATCCGTGCCTGACGTGGTGTCCACATACTTTTATCCATCTAGTCCATAGTTCAGTGATTAGCTATGGTGGCTTTATTAGTCTAGTGCTAATGCTGTTATTCCTTTTCTACAACTGAATCTTACATGATATTTTAGTAATTTAAAATCCATATAATTATAACCTACTTGATTTATAATCTACCCTACTACCCCCAGGGAACATGGTGAATTATCTGACAGTGATCCCAGGCTTTACCTGAATCATTAGCAAAGAAACATCACAGAACATGGGTGGGCAGTGCTTTGCTGATGGCTCTACACTGAAATTGATTGCTTTCTGTTTTCTCCCTCACAGCATGAACATGAGACTTCCTCACTTTCCTCTCCCGCTTGCTCTCGCTCTTTCTTTTATTCATTCATGGCTGCTGCATTGAGATGTGGCTATGCTACTTTAAAATGTACAGTCGGCCTCTCTCACTGTAAGACAGATTACTTAGGAGGTGGGGTGAGAATTGCTCCTGTCCTAGATCAGTTCTCTTGCTGCAAGGCAGTGAGCTCGAGCTGTAGCTGTATGTCTGACCACCAGAAGCCTTTTAGCTCCCTGTAGAGCTTATTAGTGACTACGGGAAACTAAAACCCGCTCCTAAACTAAAGGAGTCATTACTGCAGTGGTGCTGAAGTGGCAGAGAGAAAGATGAAAACAACAGCATTCATGAATACATTTCCCCATCATAATTACAGCGCCTAAAAAGCAGTATAGGAGCAATAAGAATATACTCAGCAATACTGTATTAATAATGTTTTGTTGTGGAATGTCATGTGCAAACATCTGTTGATGAGCCATGGTTCTTCTGACAGGTTATTCATGAACACACAACTTTGATTAAAGTTTAAAGGGACAGTTTAGTTACACAATTTCCTGCCTTCAATGTAGTCAATCAGCCAAGACATGCTCGGTGTGCATAATAAGCTTCTTTGGTTGCTAGGGATGAAAACTTAAGACCATCAGTGTAAACTGTATGCCTAGATCATCTAACACTTGTCTCAAACGATGTTGAATTGTTCCTCTGAAATAAACTTGCATATGTGATTTCTGATATTATCACATAAGTGTGTAACAATTCCACAGGTCAACACATTTTTTATTTTTTGTAATCATCAGAAACACACTTTTCTAAACCAGTTTTTCATGCTGATTTCAGATCTGCTTTCAGTTTTTTCAGTCACATCAACTTTTTGAATTATGAGTCATATTAGATATGCAATATTTTTATTAAACCACACGCACCAGTCACATAACTGTTTCAATATTTTCAGTGTATCAGTCAGACAGGCCACACTGTGGCATAAATATAATGATCAGTGTTTGTCAGCTACCACTGTTTCTTCAAAAACGCTCAGCATATGATTATTATATACTAATTATACCAACTATCATGCAGTATAGAACTAACTTCGTCACAAAAACTATACGTGTGAGAAAAACGAAACACAGATTTGAAATCAACATGAAAAACACTACAAAATCCATGAACTTATCTCTGGTGATTTTGACCTGTTGACCTGTGTTACAGATGCACCCTGCTAGCTGCTGTGGTATGAGATCCTAATACTTTCTGGCTATATTAGCCTCACAGTTCTACCAAAGGAAGCTAACTTCAGACACCACACATGACTTGGCTGGGGAATTGGGGGTAAGGAGCTTGGGAATGTTTTTTCGCCAAACTTTTCTTTTAAGACCAGAACAAACCATGAAGTAATTTCTTTGGGCTTATCAGCTAACAGCTAGATATAGTGTTCAAATATTATGTACCACCTTAATTATTGGCAAACTCACCTAATTTGAGTACTTTACATTGCAAAGCTTGATTTATATTGCAGAGCTATCAGAACCATGGATAGTTCCCCACATGGCAAATCCACCACATTTGTCCTGTCCACAGGCCATTTGGTCAGTAGAATAGAGATTGACAATGGTGTTTTTCACATAAGTTAAAATATTTTCCCTAGGACACTGTTGATCCTCTGTCTGTGAAATGCTGTGACTCTGTCTGTGAAATGCTGTGCCGTGTGTTGAGCTGTTAGCGAGCAATGAGGGTGAAAGAGGAGAGGCTAAAACAACCACACTTGTCCACAAGTTGGTCATGGCAAGAAAAAACTGTTGACTCAAGCTCCCTTGTTGTAAGTCATTACATAAAAAGCAATGTTAATGCCACTTTTGGAAATCCTACACAATTCCATCATACAAACATATTCTTTCAATGTTATAAAAAATTAATACATCGTTCAGTTGAAGAACCTCCAGCACAAAATTGCATTATGGCTCCTGTGAAAAGTGCCTGAGCCTTGGGGAGCTACTCACACAACCTTTCCAGATCATTTCTCTGATGTTCTCTCAACAGAATGCACACCCCTGATTTAGGCCTAAGACTGGCAGAAATATGTCAGCACAGATTTTACTTGTGTCAACTTAACTGTCAGCAAGTTGAACATTTGAAAAAAGGTTTTTAAAAGAACATACCTTGAAGACAAAGCTCTCGTTGAATACCGGATTCAGTGTCTTTTTGTGCACCTTGGTGTCATATTTCTTCTTCTTGTCAGGGAGGATGAAGACTTTGACGTAAGGGTCTGAAGTTCCTCCAGAGTCCATAGAAATCAGGTCAGCACACTGCAAGATCCCCACTGTCAACTGGGAAAAGAATTGGTGGAGGGACAGAAAAAAAGAGAACCAGGAGGAGAGGCATGAAGCGAGGCATAAAATCATCTTCACTGTTTTGAGATGAACTGTAGAAAACAGAGGAAAAAATTATGCACTTGGTTCTAGTCGCCACATCATTTTCCTCACCAATAAAATATGTCAAAACAATTTCGTACTTCTGTCATTTCCTATTGACTAAAAATCAATTGATATATGTTATTCATGAAACGACATGTCGTTCGTGATCATTCAAATGAATTTAGTGAATTACCCATTTTAGTGTAATTGCCATCAGTAGTAAAATCTAAATTCCACACATAATTTTTACACGTCAGTTTTGTGAAGACACAAAAGCCAATGAGTTTCAGTATATCCATCCACTGAGGTGAAAGCAGTTCAGTCCCCTTTAATTTATGAGAGGGTTTCAGGCTGGAATACATACATTTCATGAAAACAAAAACAGCCTGATTTATTTTATAGGAAAAAAGTGAGACTGATCATGTAAAAATGCATAAAAGTCTGCTTTTGGTACAAAACAAATCTACACAAACATAATAAATGTAGAAAAAATGAAGGAGCTTTACTGAACAGCACATTTATTTCAAACTTTAAGCATTATTGAATTGGCAGATTGAAAGTGAATGAAAATGAGAAGAAATCTAAGTAAAATAAAATGTATTTTAAGAAAGCCACTGATACTCCCACCTACAACTAATATTCCGCACAGTTTGCCTGCATTCGCAATATTTTTGTTTTTGTACATGAGAGCATATCATAACCAAGTGATACTCAGCCTCTGTGACATTTTACACACTGATTAAGAGTGTAAATGTTACTGTGAAGTATTACGGTGAATGGTTAAGAAAGGTAAATGGGATTGCTGGTACCTTGTTGTCCTGGAAGTCGTAGTCCAAAGAGTACTGCAGCTTTCCCAATTTCTCTTCCTCTTTTTCTTCTTCCTCTTTCTCCTCCTCTGTCAAACCCGTTTCTCCATCTTCGTCATCATCGTCCTGTTGTTTCTGGTGGAGAAAGTGTGTGTAAAGGGCTTTAGTGGACGAGCTAGAGTGGGGAGGTAAGGTGCTTCCTGTCTGCAGCATGCCACAAGCTTAGGGCTCTCGGTGCAATAGAGTGTAGATGTGGTCGTAACTGGCCTGACCTGTCATAGCAGCCTCTCACCAATGCAGTCATTCATGGCTGGATGTTGCAAATGACTTAAGCTCACAATTTCATTTCGTGACACATTTTTCCATATTGTTGTAGACATTCAGTGAAATCTTGAGGTTTATAGACACGGTGTCCATCAGTTATGATTCTCAATATTTGTCAATGTTCCTTCTCTGGTCTTCTCAGTTATAATGAATACGAATTTCTGTTTTCTTCATGTATATATTTGGACATATTTACGTTTTCAAGATAATCTCAGAAATCTGCAGCTCAGAATTGCTGTGTGTGACTAAGTGCTGCTTGGCCGCGTTTGCAGGCCCATTTTCTCGTCAGCATGATCTAATTCACTGCCTTTCAGTAATTCTCTGGGGAATATCTGGTGAGCAAAAATGATTTAAAGAGGAATAGATTCCTTTGGGCTATTTCTGGACTTTGAAATGCTGACTTGTGTTTTCTTTGGTATTTTCTGAATAGCATCCAAACTGATGCAAAGAAAAACATGGCTTTTTAAACGTTAAAACTGTGGCTTATTTAAGAGAGTATGGATTCACAAGTACAGCTTCACACGTGTGTGTGTGTGTGTGTGTGTGTGTGTGTGTGTGTGTGTGTGTGTGTGTGTGTGTGTGTGTGTGCATGTGTTCATTTAGCCCACAAAAGTTAAAAAGTCCAGTAAATATTCAATTTGTTTGGTGCAAATATCAGAATTGGCCATAACATTCATGACTAGTCTATTCCTACTTATCATTAGTCCAAGTATTTCTAGGATAAGATCTGTTCCGGTGCAGAGTGTGTAAATAAATACAAGGTACTGAGAAGCATAAATGTTTCGAGACTTTAGGTGTAGCCTTTTTCATTCAGCTGTCACCGG